>NQII01001235.1:2851-83443 GCA_002778355.1 Clitarchus hookeri
TTCTGTCCGTGCGGAAATAATTGAAGGGGCCTCTCGTTTCTGCGTCCGTGTAGTTCCCCTGTCTGGCTGCTATTATTTCCGCGCGCTCGTCCAAACGCTCTCTCGGTTTCTATTGTGGTCAAAAGCCTGGGACAAAACACAGCCTGGCGAGGTCATTAATACGTCTCGCCGTTCCTGCCTGCTCGCAGAGTCTGGCGTCTGTCCGTCTATTCTGCCTGGAGGTTTGTTGTTTGGTTCGGCGTTGTGGGAATACTTCAGGATCTCCCCCTGGCCGCTGCACTCGTGTTCTTCCCGCTGTCACCTGATACCATACCGTGACGCTATTCTCCCGCATGTCCGCCTTCCCATGCAAATGGTCGTCTTGTAGGGCCGATCTGGCGCCGTTCCCTTCGTCACGGCTGCCAGGCCCTAAATCCTGATTGATGTCGTCCGCCTGTGAGCTTCGTTAGAGCGTGGTACGGACGAATAAAATATAGGTACGCCGCAGGCGTCAAAATAGTTTGCAACATGAAAAATTCTAACATATTTGCTTACTGACTACTGAATCAGCATATTTCTCAGAAAGTGAATAAAATTTAATGCAAAGTTCATTCAAAGCAAAGATTGCCAAAAACATTAAGTAAACATCAGTAGAGGTAAGAGCTGATATATTTTTTCAGCTCACACGATTGTGCCTCTAAATGTAAACTCGTGAAATGGTTAATTTAATACAATTATTTTTCCTTTCACAATTACATTCACTTTAAGAGTATTTCAGTTCAAAATAATTATATGGAACAAAAAAATATTTAAAATAGTTAAAGTTCATTTTACCATACCAGAAAGTCAACAATGACGAGGTCGGAATTTTGATATCACCCACCGAACATAGCGGTAAAACCAAAGCATCATCCAAAATAAATACTGATCATAATGTAAACAAAACAACTGTTAAATTAGTTACCAAAACATTGTAAAGACATCGTCTGTGATGAAACCATTACATTAGACAGTGATGCAACCTTAGGCCTCGCACCTTATAGTTAGTGTTAGCGATTTAACTGTAACTTATGTAAGGTTTACATTATAATCTTAATCATTATTTCTTTTTTCTGCATCCCCAAAAATGTGCTTATATACATTTGGTATACTGTGAATAAAGCTGTTAAATGAAATATTCATTGAGACTATATTTCCAATGTGCTATTTGTATTACTACATTGAGTTCGAAAACATGACATATCCAGACTACACAATCAAAATCTGCTATCCCCAATACACTTTTTTTTTTTTTACTTTATTCCAAAGTGGTGTGATTTGCAGCTGCTGTATAACATGGATATATGTGATTTGTTGAATACATTTAACCAAACTATAACTAAATATTTTTATTTGGGACGGTATGAGAGTTTTTGTGGTTTTCGAAATCAAAGCATTTGTTGTAAACATTACAAATTTTGGAAAAAGCTTATTCAGATATTGCTGACGTTATATTAGAGGAATTAGCGTCTCTGTAGTAGGAGCACAGTGTTCCACCTCGGGAATCACTTTTATAAATGTAGATACAGTCGCCGACACGACTACGGCAATCACTTTCGTTCTTATTACTTTTCACGTTTAACGGTGTTTACATGGTGCGAATACATTTCCCTGTATCAACAGAACTTGGGTTCCTATATATATATATATATATATATTTTTTTTTTTTTTTTTTTTTTTTTTTTATATACTGCATAGAGATATAGTCACACGAGTGATTTTTAAATTGTGGCCGGTATCCGCAAAGAACGCTTCACTTCTTGGAAAAGGAATACTAGGAAAAAATAAATTGTTATTTCAACCTCATAACAATGCCCATATACAGTTTATGTTACATTACTTAAAAAAAATTAGTAGGTCATATTTTGTTGTATTAGCACCCAACGCTCACGATCCTTGCAGCTTCCACCTTTAGAAGTTATATATAACCTTCCTTCTGAATAGTTTGTAATTTATTGTATTTATTTACGCGTGTATGTGCGTGCGCTCGCGTGCGTGTCCGGCGTGCACATGCTTGCATTTTCTGTAATAAAATGGTATTTCTTATATCGCGTTATTTAATGTAGACGTTTGCAAGCGCAGTTGCATTGCTTTCAAGCAGGCACTCTCTTAAAAATATTATGAAAATGTTCTTAAGACGGCTGAATTAAATAATTAGTTATTTGACAACAAACATTTAAAACCACCGCATTGAAAAATGTGCTTGTGATATCTCGTAGCGCGACTTAATTAGCAGTCGGTAGATGCTGTTTATATGGAGGCCTGTGCGTAATTATATAGGATTCATCTATATCAAAACATTTACTAATAATTACAGTGCGCGATGAAGTAACTTCCTCCCAGCTCTCAAGATTGTTACGGCTGGTTTGTTTCCTAATGGCAGACCGCCAGTATCGAGAGTTATGGAAGGAGGAATGTTTCCAGTGACTGCCTTTCAATAGTAGTGATCCGAGTTCTGACGTCACAGATTGCTCTCCCGAGTCATGTGGTGGCGTATCCCGCCGGTATTTATAACCCACGAGTCAAATGCCGTCTGTCAGAGCGAAGCACAACGAATCACCGTCGCAGGACTTGTTCAAGAGAACGTGAGTTGACTTACATATTTTGTGTCGGCGTTCACTGCTTGCAGCGCTGTTTCATCAATGGCATCGCGCTCACCTGATGTATGATGTTCCGCTCGTGGACGCGGAAGTCGTCGCTTATAGTCCTGCTTCTGTGTCGGTGCAGAAAACTTATTTATTTTAATTTCACTTTCTTAGTGAAGGAAACTCGTCTTTATTAGACAGTGTAACCGCCCCATAAAAAAAGTTGGTAAAGCAGAAAATACGATATATATATATATGTATGTGTGTGTGTATGTGTGTACGTGTTTGTACGTATGTGTGTATGTGTGTGTGTGTTTGTACGTATGTGTGTGTATGTGTGTACGTGTTTGTACGTATGTGTGTATGTGTGTGTGTGTTTGTACGTATGTGTGTGTATGTGTGTACGTGTTTGTACGTATGTGTGTGTGTATGTGTGTGTGTGTTTGTACGTATGTGTGTATGTGTACGTATGTGTGTATGTGTATGTATGTGTGTGTGTGTTTGTAAACTATACAGTATATTCGCGGTTCCTTCACTCCTCTTTAATCAAATTTTTTTTCAAAATCTCCCCATGTATGACGTGTTGTTGTTTTACAATATGTCATGTATCATGATGTATACTTGCGTTAACAAACAAAATACCTAATTTTATATTAAATTAATTTTTTACCTACATTTGAGCTATAAATTATAACATTTAGTTTATAATTAATACGAAAAAAAAAAAACAGGGAGAAAATAGATGTGTTGGTAAAGCCTAGTAAGAAATAGTCCTTATGCAAATATTATTACACTGAGTGCACACGAATGTGGTGCGCTGCCCTTAGGTGTAATCTTCTATACTCAAATAAGTTCTGTTTGCACGAGGCGGAGAAAGATCCTCGAAGTAGAAATTTAGCAGGGCTTCAGGAAAGTTGGAATTAACCAAGTAACCATGAATGGACAATGTTACAATGCGCTATAGAAATTCATTTGGGAACGTGTACTGCGTGATTTTTTTTTCTTTTTTAAATTTATTTTATATTTCAGTTTAGGAAACGTGCAGTTAATTGTTAATTTGAGAGCCACTATTTTGTATATCAAAGCTCTACAGCACAGATGTATTAAATATAAATTAAAAATTTACGTACATCTCTACAAAAATACTTCATATGCGTAGTTTAAGTTCAGCACAGCCTGTGTGCACATATTATTTTGCACCGCAGAATGCACTGAACCATATCACGAACAACTACTTAACCTTAAATCGTACAAAACAATAGCTGATGCGTCCGACATTGTCTTAACTTATGAACCACGTTGTCTTTCCATTGGACGTCTCGTCCTTCAATTACAAATAATGTATACATAGTGAACTCTTCATTACTACCAGATTAGGCAGCATTTGTTATTGCGACTTTCTCAGAATTTTATCGAGGAGGTAAAAAAAATTGGTTCTCAAGCTTTTTTTTTTTTACAATTAACTATACAATAAGAACATGATGACATGATGTACGACGTATTTTGTGGAATTCATTCTCGTCTTACAGACTATGGACGAAGCCTGGAATGTTCTTGCGTGATTTCTTTCTGGAGTACTATCTTATTATTATGTAGACATATCAAATTAATCAGAGTAACTTTTCCGGATAATAATTACGTTAACAGAAAAAATTACTATTTCGTCGAATTAATTAATGTGTTCTTTGGGCGCTGCTCTAAATAAGCTTTACCAGATATCCATATCCACTGAGTGGGTAACACACATGAATGTTATTTCTAGCCAGTCCTGTTCCTCGGGCTCGGTGTCCAATGCAGGTAGACCGTTCTCCTGTTCTAGGTTGTGGATGGTTCATACTAAGTCTACAGCGCATTGGTTGTTTTAACAAAACAAGTGCTGTGTTGGCTTTAATAAAGCACACACTAAACATTATCTTATAATCAACATCTGAAATCATAAATTAATGTGTGTCTGGAAGGGTTAATAATATGAAACTTTACGACAGTGTAATGGTGTGTTGTTTTTTTTAAAGACGCGAGTAGAAAGTAGTTTGAAGAAAAAGTTAACATGTGTTGGTTGAAGGTGATGTATTGTAAGTGCTGTTAAATACAACAGAATAACACAATTTTCCTTCGCTAGTTAGATTGCTTCAACGTTTTTAGTGCGGGTAGTGTGTCCATCCAATGTAAGGAGAATTTCCTATTCAGTGAGCGATTTGTTGCTTCAGTGATGTAACTGAGCCACTCTATAAATACGTCGGTGGTTAACCATCCACGCTCAGTGCATGTGAATGTCGGTTTGATAGAAATAACAAAAGTCATTCAACCTAAAATTGTAACATTCTGCATCAAAAATGGGTGAGACGAACATATCAGCAGCATTCGTGCAATATATGGCGTTATTTTTGGTGCCCTTTTTATTTCAGACACATATCCCACCCGAGTATTTGAACGTTTCGATAACATCGCTAAGGTTTCTTGGCAACTGACAATCGTTTGGAATCAAGCAAAAATATTTTTCTTCAACAAGAAATGTATAGTCATCATCAATATCTTCGGTAAATCCAAGCTTTTGCATATACATATATATTATATGACCGACAGCATTAAGCACCAACATTCAAATGCCTATACTTAAAAAGCTTTCAGTATCTGACAAGATCTCGCTACTTGGTTTAAACCAATGTCACCATTTCGGTAGGCAGTTGTAGGTTTTCCGAACATTTCTTCTTCTAAAGACTAAATTATAATATTTCTAGAGTGAAAAATTATTTTATACTCATTAAAGTTAGTCTACATGATTTAAATAGCGCCAGAAATTGATTTTTGAAATGGTGGCCATATAAATATTTAAATATATTTGTCATACATATTGAACAATTTAACCAAATTCAATAAAACTTTTATGCTCATAGCATCTGTTAGAAACGTCGCTTACCAAAACTGTTTTTAGGCAGTTTTTATAAGAGGGACCTGTTTTAAAAAATACATTTGTATGCCATATCTCGGAGACAAGTAGCATTATGGTAGGCGTTGTAAGCTTCTGTAATTTAGTGGCTCAGACACTTATTTTCATAATGATGGCCGTGTAAATATTTCAGGTTAGTTAACTCAACCATTCAAAACATTAGACTGATCACATCCGAAGTTGATGCTCGGAATCTAACCTCCGTGATGCAGTAGATTGTACGCTAGCTTAATTTTACGAGTTTTTCTTTATTCGAATCCCGGGTAAGTCACGCGTGTATTTTAACTGTCTTGTTACTGTTTCGCATGTGTCTGGTTTCATCTCTAATGACATTGCAGTCAATGAAACGTCAACGCCTATTAGCCATTTCAACTTTTAAGAACCTCACTGAAATTTATTTGCGCCCATGTAGTGGAAAGTAACTCGAAGGTTACTAGAATTCTTAAGTTATTATTTTTGTTAATCTGAATTAGAAGTAGTACAACCTTCCAAAATGCAAGTCAAGTTTTTTTCCACTTTAGTCCCCAAGATACATACTATTCAATATGGAGAATAATTTTTCTCAATTGGAGTTTCTATATCGAAACTAAGTATGACATTTGCTTGGAAATGCATGCTGCTGGGCTATTTCGAGAAAAGCTACTTTTGTTTCTTCCGAAGACGGACCAGAAAGCCCTTGGGTAATTTCTAATCTAGAGAAACGTGAAGGATAATGTCTTTCGAATATTACGATACTGGAGACTTCTGCCAATTGCGTACTTCACCGATATAGATACAGCAAGAACTGAATTGTGGAAAGCATCTATTAATTTCAGAACGGCGGACATTGCTAATATTCTCTGTTTGAGTAGGGGGTGACGTATGATTGTAAAATCAATCTCGTTTATATTAAGTTAGCTAGAAGCCCTGACACAGTTCGACAACTAAAATATTAAACAGTATTCTGCCTTTGTTGAAACGATATCACATTTAAAATCATGCATAGAGTGATAAAGTACAATCTTCTTGAGCTTGGCCTATTACATAATCCCTAAAAAGGGGTGACAAATATCTCCAGTGGGTAAAGTCCAACAACGGCAAATTTTGTTTATATTAAGAACGCTTGCTATAGAATATTCAGATAACCTGGATTATTAATGCATGAATCTGATTTAGTGAGTATCGTTAGAAATTCTACATTGATATGTAGTGATAGGGGCATGATGTCGTGCCCACAGGTGCCCTCAGAAGACAGAAAGACGATGGCGATCGACCTGTATTATTTCGATCCTAGTCCGCCGTGCTGGATCGTACTTCTGGTTGCTAAAGCACTCGACATTCACCTAAACCTCAAGATCGTCGATCTCGTTAAAGGAGAGCAGTTGCTTCCAGAGTTCGCCAAGGTAATTATAATTTCTACCAGAGTGATATTGATATTTAAAGACTACACATTGTGCACTCATACTGATACATGTATTTTATTAACTATACCTACAAGACTTCATAAAATCTCATTTTGGTAAAGAGTTTAAATATTAAGTCTCCTCCTATAATTTGTGGACCAGTGGAGAGCGATATTACATCAAACTGGCAGGGTAGTTTGACGAATTAAGCAATATAAAATCAAGGTTATGCGATGTTCGGGTTCAATTTCGAGTAGACAATGGCATTAAAATGCCCACTAAGATTACAAAATCAAAAATTCAGGGACCGGGTGTACTTGTGACGTGGCATCTACAATTACATACATACGTGACACCTTAATTTATTCTTATGTCAAATCATAATTTATAATATGACTAATAACAAACACATAAATTAACGGCCACAGCGACATTCACTGATGCCTAGTACAGCAGATATATCCAAGATCAGAATAAACAGAAATTTTAGTTACTCTTCGACTGTAAAATATTCCTTGTATATTTCCTAACTGTAACGAAAGTTTTTAACCTATGCATTGTATGTAAATAATTCCAGATGTCAGGCTGCAGATTAGCAATGTTTAGATTGACCCATAGACAAAGCTGGGAAATTTCTTAAGCATTCGACTATTTCGTGAGAAATTGTAGGAATGCTACCATGGATGTATAGAACAATAATTTACTATTTGCGCTATATCACTATATGTATACACTGATATTATGAATTTGAGAACAGTTTCTTACAGTCATATGAACTTTGAACAATTATTAGATCAGCTTCGCCTACCAAGTCACGGGGCGCCATATTCAGCCAAGCAACACAGAAATGGAGCACATGTTGAAAACAAAATGGCGGATGGCGACATGCTACTGATCATACACCAAGAAGGACGAGAGTCTGTGGACAGACGATGCCTTGTTCACTGCGCATGCGTTGTGGGAAGCTATTATCATTGCGCATGCGTGTTTACACCAGTCATTTATCCACGTAATATCCCAACCTATAAATACCCTCTGAACAAACTTAGGATAGAAGTTAATACGTGTTTTCACAGTTTAAAGTAACAAAATATACCAATAATGATTGGTAATTAAGTGACTCATTTTCTTGCATGCAAGAGCAGCAGCCCGGTCTTGCCTCTCCACAGACGCTTATCCCAGAAGGCAGGTATTTGACCTTAAACAAAATGGTGGAAGTGCGCCATGACTCACAAAATAAATGGTGAATTTGGACGCTGTAATAACAGAACAGTAAACCTGGCTAGGTTTGCGTCATTAATTCTGCCATTATATGTGAATAACACTCGAGGAGAAAAAATCATTACAAAAATGTACACACATTTTTTCAAGCAGATTTCATGGTTAGACAAAAGGTAGCTCTGTAGCGGGTATACGAGTAACTACTGCAAGACCTCGCTTCTCTAGTCAAACAGCCTTGGTAGTCAACGAGAGGCACTGTTCTAGTAGAAAGAGCAGTGCCTTGCGATAGTTACATGTTCTTTCGCACAACGGCGCGGCAAGCATTTAGAGGCAATTACGGCGCTACCTTCTGTCGACATAAGGACTGGTGTAAAACATGCGAACATTTTTGTAATGGTCTTCTGGTAGTATAATAAAGACGCATCTGTGACAATGCACTTTATAAATAGCAAAGAGGCTGGAAGGCTTCGGCTCAACTCGAGTGTGTTCCGCAGTCCTCGGCAGATGGTTCGTGTGCCTTCGGAGAGGGCACTCAATTAAAATAAATTCAGTAAATTCAGATAACTTCGGTCGAGAGCCTTATCGATTAGGGGGAGCCAGCCGTTAGGCCAAAAGTTCTTACCAACTCTGCGAGGTGGAATTTCCTTTGCTTAATTCAATTTTTTTCTAACCTCCTTTTATTGTTTCTTAATATGCCTCCATGCCTACGATTTTACTTCATGCTTCCTTTCATTTAAATTTTCTTTATTCACACTGACTGCTGGACGATCTTTTGCAAAAACTAAGGAAAAATGGTTTTTATTAAAAATTTTCTTGGAAGTGTTTATTTTATAATTTTATTTTTTGGTAAATAGGTTTTTTATTGGCATTTCTGTACATTTATGAAACTTTTAGAATTTGTGAATTTTTTTTATTGCCCTTTTGAGTTATTTTGCATTATCGTGGAAAATGTGTTTTTTATTAATAAAAACATTTTATTTATTGAAGTTTTCATTTCGTAATTTTAACTTTTTTTGTTAACGATTGTGGTTATTTTCCTTTCGTACATTTTCCAACAATTAGGAACTTTTTAGGTTATTAAAAAAATGTATAATAATATATATTTTTAATTATTTGAATTATTTTTAATTTTTTAAGGACAATGCAATTTGGGGGTAAAGTCATTCGGGGTCACCCCTAAAGTCGCACACATCTAACATGACTGGCATCGGAGATCGTTTAGACTTAAAATTTTGATCAATGCAAAGAGAGTTCCACCTCGCAGGGTTGGTAGGCCTTTCGGCCTGACAGCTGGCTCCCCTGGTCGATCAGATTCTCGACAGGAATTGAGATAAATCTACTACTGGGGAAAACGACTGCGACCCTCTCCGAAGGCACACGAACCATCTTCCCGATCGCCGAGGATTTCCGAACACTCTGGAGGAGCTGATTACTTCAGGATAAAGAATGTAATAGACCCTCCCTCCGCGAACTCCAACCGCACATGCCAGCAAAATGGCGTCGTTGTACAGCCACATGACGCAACGCCGTTTTCCTACTTGTCAGTAGGCAGCTCATCCAATAGGAGACCGTTAAATGGACACAATAACCAATCAGACAAAAGCCCACTTCCAGGGCCTCGCACAGCCAGTTAACAGATGGGTACGCCTACGTTGTACTTACCTGTTCTCTTGCTGCAGCCTTCCAGCCTTCCTGCCCCTTAAAATATTCACTGTTCCCATAAACTAGTTTTTATACTACTTTAATTCCTTCTCTAGTATTATTCATATTCATTGATATCACTATACATGTAGGTAGTTTGATTAAAACTGCCGATGTGTAGTTTACGAATATCTTTCTGAAAGCAGTGCTTTAATCAAATTTTCAGGCTTGAGAATACAGTAATTGATATTAAATATATGATATTAGATAAGTAAGCGCAACCTAATTTACTCCAAACCTATGATTATCCAAAATATATTATGGGTTCCAGCTCAGTGGAATAATTAATTGATAGCCCCAAAAAAGAGAATTTTTTTTTTCTATATTTGAGTAGTTCAGATTTAAAAGTGATCATATGACATTTTTACTGATTTTACAAAAGAGGCGAAAAACTGGTCCACATTGTACCAACAATGCTATGGTAGATATTTTAGTGTGGTGTGATTCCTTGTTGTCCCAAATAACTATTGAATAACTGTCAGCTTAATTAAAGTTGTAGAAATAGGTAACATTTGTAAACTAAAATGTAGATGATGAGTTTTGTAACAGTATGTGTTAGTTGATTAGTATCGAAACAGCATAATAAGCACCATGATTGCTACATACTAAAATAACATTTAATGTACACTGAGTTTGCAACATAAAGCACAATATTGATGATTGATAAATTACTAAGCTTAAGAATGAAACAAATAAAATTTTCTTGAAAATTTTTAAAACACAGTCATGACTGCACTGATTAAGTTAAATAGTTAAATTAACATTAATCATTGGGAGTTCTTCCTCCTCGTCATTGGAATTGTCTGTTAGAGAGTGATCTTGCACTGTTCTCCCCAAAGTATCCTTGTAGAATGAGAAAATATTCAGGTCCCTCCAGTTGTTGCCATAATGTTTTACCAGCAATTTTTCCACGTCATTCATTTTGTTGGTGTTTGGTTGACACCCTAAAGGAACTGAATTAGGCTTGATGTCAGCAATGCTCTTGGAAGGTTTGCAGACAATTCTCGCAAAATTAAAGCCCATTTGTATGCCGGTTCTCCTCTTATTTGGACTTTGCTCTTGGATTTAGTTAAGTTGAAGCTCTTAGTTTCTGCAAATTTGAAGTGCCAAAGATTCGGTGGCTTCATTACATCTCTTACCGCGGTTTTCCAGTCGTACATTACAACATTATTTGCTTTGGTAACCTGCCCATAATCTTCAAATATGCTGATATGTTCAGTTGGGTCAACAATAACATCTTTCTTTTTTATGATATTTTCTAGGTGACCAAACACTCTGGTGGCATGTAAAAATGCTCCGTGACAGGGAAAACAAACTTGACATCTTTAATTGTGTCTGGGTCATCAAGTAACAGCCATGCAGTAGCCATTCCTAGGATTATAGAATTTTTGTTTTGGCCGGAGAAGCCGTCGGCAAAAATGTGTATAGTGTCTACATTTGTATCAAAAGTAGTATTCTTTAGGGGATGATATAGGAAAGAGGCTACCTTGTTTGATCCCTTCCTGCTATCTAGTTCAGTTCAGTTATATATGCATGTGTTTGATTTGTTCTGAGAGAACCTGGAATAGCTTCGGCATATAGTAAAATTATAAAGTTAGAACTGCCTACTATAGTAAGCACTTTGATCTGGGATTTTGGGCAGTACGAGATTCTTCTGACAGTCAAAAGAGAATGTAACCGTGTTCTCTTGTTCTCTTTGAAGTTAGTCAAGAAATGATTTAGCACCTCTTTTATAAAAGACTTCTAATTATACACCGAAGAGCCAAAAAAACTGATACACCTGCCTAATATCGTGAAGGACCCCGCGAGNCATAGGAGTGCGAGGCGGTGGAAATCTCTTCTGAACAGCACGTTGCAAGGCATCCCAGATATGCTCAATAATGTTAATATCTGGTGATTTAGGTGGCCAATGGAAGTGTTTAAAGTCAGAAGAGTGTTCCTGTAGCTACTCGGTAACAACTATCAACGTGTGGGGTGTCGCATTGTCCTGCTGGAATTGTCCACGTCCGTCGGAATGCACAATGGACATGAATGGGTGCAGGTGATCGAACAGGGTGCTTACGTATCTGTCACCCGTCAGAGTTGTAACTAGACGTATCAGGGGTCCCATTTAACACCAACTGCACACGCCCCATACCATGACAGAGCCTCCACCAGCTTGAACAGTCCCCTGTTGACATGTAGGGTCCATGGATTCATGAGGATGTCTCCATACCCGTACACGTCCATCCGCCCAATACAATTGTAAGCGAGACTCGTGAGACCAGGCAACGTGTTTCCAGTCATCAACAGTCCAACGGCGGTGTTGGCGGACCCAGGTTAGGCGTAAAGCTTTGTGTCGTGCAGTCAACAACGGTACAAGAGTGGGCCTTCAGCTTCGAAAGCCCATATCAATGATGGCCCGTTGAATAGTTCGCAAGCTAGCACCCGTTGATGCCCCAGCATTGAAATCTGTGCCAATTTGAGAAAGGGTTGCACGTCTGTCACGTTTAATGATTCTCGTCAGTCGTCGTTTGTCCCGTTCGTTCACGATCTTTTTCCGGCCTCAGCGATGTCGAAGATTTGGTGTTTTACCGGATTCCCGATATTCACGGTACACTCGTGAAAAGGTCGTACGCGAAAATCCAAATTTTATCGCTACCTCGGAGATGGTGTGTCCCATTTCTCGTGCGCTTACTATAACACCACGTTCAAACTCACTTAAATCTTGATAACCTGCCATTGTAGCAGCATTAACCGATCTAACAACTTTGCCAGACGCTTGTTGTCTTATAAATGCGCTGCCGACCACATCGCNTTGCCAGTCACGTGTTGTCTTATATAGGCGCTGCCGACCGCATTGCGTTACTCTGATTGGTTCCATACCTCTGCTTTTTGCATACGCACGCCTATACCATTTTTTTGGCTCTCCAGTGTAATTTTAAATAATTTTTGCCATTATCACTATTTTCTACTTTCAGTCTTTCCTGCAACTCAATACATTTGGAACATTCGTCAACTGATGGTGAACCAAAACTGATATAGTATTCTAAACAAAATATTGACCGATAGTAATCATATCGAACCTTCAGCTCATCATCAACACTATCATTATACATTTTACACAGCTTGACAATATAAAGATCAATGGAGAAATATTGACGCTTGGAGCTGGCACGACAACAATGTGACTCGTGAGATACAAGAGATTCGATCACATTTCTGGATTCATACACTTTAGATTTGCGATCACCTCCCCGTTTGTCTTGCGGCCTGTTCCCAGTGAAAAGCCTTTCTTTGCATAGTTTTTGTACCCTGAATTTCGAAATGTCAAGGATATTTACACATGCATTTCTACATACTTGTCTCAAGTCTCAAGACTGGAACATAATAAGCAATGCTCACATTTTTGGGTTTACTGTTGTTTTCGTTCTTACCTGCTGTTCTTCGTTTTGGAACTGTTCTCCTAGTGTGCATCAAAATGAAGCCATCTTGCTCAATGTTAACGGAGATTTTATAGAATGCCTGATGTAAGCGTCGCTCATCTTACATCATCAGACTCTTGCATTTGAAACTACTTTCGCGCATGTTGGAAGTTTAGGAAGCTCGAGGAGTGTCTGAAATCTGAAATAATTAGTGTACATTAATACAAGAAAAATAGAACCATTGAACATTCGTAATTTGGAACAAGCAGAATCATTATTGTATTTACTTTTATAAACGAGACAAATGTGAGGTTATGGTATCACTATTGCATGCAAAAATAATGTAAAAGACTTACCTTATTCGCTTGTTCTTATTTACCAGCCACTCTTTAGTGTCTGGTTGTTTTTCCCCCTCCATTTATTACGGTCTGCAGGTCGTATACCAAATGAAGATTGGCGTAAATCTACTTCTGCATCCATCTCCATAGTGTGATCACAAATGTTTTCAATCGACAATGATGTGAAACATTGTGCACAAACATGGCAGCACTATCAGCAGCTTTCCAAAATTATCCTCTTCTAAATACATTTACAAGAAACATTTTCCGTTGTTGATAAGTTTTTATTCAGTATATTGATATTTTAATACTACAAAATTGCAGATAATAACTTTTGAAAGCAAACTTCTGTACTGTATATAATGAGATTTGAAACCAAATGAAATGATAGATGATAGGTTTTGTAAGCGACTCGATTATGGTGGTAAATTATCAGTTATGCTTCCAAATTTTTGACACAGTGTTGGCATGGTTATCATATGGCAAATGCCACAGCTAATTTATGTCCTCTAAAATATGTAGATTATCAGTTTTGAAACTGGTTTACTTATTTGTACCCTATACCTACTGTTCAACATTTAAACATTTTCTGATATTACATTTTCGTAGCTTAAAATTTATTTTGGAGGCCATATCTTTGTACAAGAAAATTATTTTGAAAATTCAAATTAATTGCTGAAAACAAAGCAATTCTTGCATTTTTTGCATAATTTAATGGGTAGCTACCCCTAAAATATTTTAAAATAACTTTTGCTAAACATACCTTAAAAAGAATTAAGATAAATCATTTCAGTCGCCCTTAATAAATTTTCTGCAAAAATTTTGGTTTATTTTATTTGTAAAAAGTAAAATGTTTGACTTTGACATGATATTTTGCAAATAACCAAGTAACCTAAAAATAATTTGTCTGAGGGAAAGTAGTCACTGTTAATGTCTACAAATTGAACAATATATGGTACAAACACAAAATAACACAATTTTACGTAGCCTACGACGGTTTAGATGAAAGGTCATCGGCTTTTTTACACTTCCACAGTCACATAAACTACCCGCATGAACAGGATATTTAGGGGTTGTATCGATGGCAAGGCTTTGGAAAAGTGTAACACAGTTACGTTACCTGTAGAGAAAAATTCTGAATGTTTACCATCGTTTGCATATCTTGCATTAAATTTTCATCCTAATCTTCCATTACAATTGCGTAGAAGAAATGTTTTGATATATTTTAATTAGACTCTTTTGAAACTCATAAACAAGCCATATTAAATAAAAAAGGGGGATACATTTCACAGTTATTATTGTTTTACTTTCAGATCAATCCTGTGCGAAAAATTCCCGTAATCGACGACGATGGATTCATTTTGTCAGAAAGGTAACACATTTTTTAAGGAATTGGATAAGACCTGAAAAACATATAAGTCTGGGTACTTAACGTAAATGTGTGGTTGATTGTGCTTACCTCCTACAGCCGAGCCATCAGTGCATACTTTGTTGACAAGTACGGGAAGGATGATTCGTTGTACCCAAAGGATTCCAAGAAGAGAGCGAGGGTCGACCAACTGCTTTACTTCGATTGTGGAATTTATTTTCCCAGCATCAGGAGCTATTTGGTACGTATGGATTAGTGGACAATATGAACGTTGTTACATATGAAACTGTCATATTTATTCGTAATTGTTAAGGTCAGTATGAAAGAAAATCAAAAAGGCGTATTTTTAAAACAAATAGTTGCCAACAAAACAGAACATTGCTACGAATATGTTTTGTCTCGAAGTCATTACTTCATTTTGGTATTCCCCGTTTCATATAACTTCAGTAAAATTTCTACAGTTCTCGAAAAGTTTTGCGGCCGCAAAGTATTCCTCCGCCACAGTTGTTCTGTCAGTGAAGAAAACGATGTTTGTAAACAAACCCTGCGAATCCAATGGCATGCACTGAAAGGTTGACAACTTCAGTCCAGTCCAAAACTACTATAACATCTGATTGCCATTACCACCTGTTTTGTTTTTGTTATGAACAATTAATATTACACTCATGGTTCTATTTATTTTATTGGTAGGCGGGGAACTCTATTTTATCGTATTTCGTGAGACAGCAATCTATTGCGGCTCTTCTTATGAGTAACAATTTGAAAGTCTAATTGTTTTAATGATGTAGTAGAACATTTTTCTCTTGCCAAAATAACACTCAAATTACTACAACTCGAAATTTGTAACTTCATCGAAAGAACAAAGTGTGATTAGGTGTGAACGTTCGTGCCTATGCGAGAAATACACACTGAACATTTTCAACGAAGTTAAACTCGCACATAAAAATCTTTGGATTTTTAAAAAAATAATTGACTATACTCAAAAGGGCGTATATGCAGGCTGCGTGCATTTCAAAACCTCCGGTCAGAATAAAACGCGATAAATTGTGTCGCTGTTCATAACGACGTGAGAAATGCATTTTACTTTATTCGTAAAAATTGTTGGATTTTCAATAAAATGAAGTATAAAAAAGGAGTTTTTCAAAGGCCACGTGCTTTAAAAATATTCTAACAACAGTTTCGAAAAACATTATTTACAAAACACACTAACTGACTGCTCACTTCGTGATCCCTGAGCACGTGGCGAGCTGCGGACGATTACTTAACTAAAATCACTGTTGTCGGCCATTGACCTGACTTAATAATTTAACAAAACACTTCAACTGTTTCTTGAAATAAACAAATTTAAACTTTGAAACGCAGATGCGTTGTTGCTCGCGTCGCGCTTCGTGGTGTTTGAGTAAAATGGCGCACCAAAGCACATTAGCAGCCTTTTTACGACGCAGAAAGTATGTATTGATATTTCATTTCACTGGGGAGAATGTTTTAAAAAAGCATCTACAACGAACTACATCTAATGGAATATGAACATACAAAAATTATTAACTGCGGATATAATATTCCGACACCATCAGTAAGGAATTCTCGCTTATAGATAAATAACGACGAAAGAAGGCACAATCTCAATGTCACTCACAGGTTGTAAACTTTTCACATAACCGTAATGTAAAAACGCATGCTCTGCCGTAATTTTTCAAAATATTTTTAATGCTCAAAATACTTATTTTTCCAAAAGCATAATTTAAAAAATTAATGTTGTAATTATTATTTAAGTACTAAATAATTGTAATTATGAGTACCGTTTTTCTCTATCATCATCGCAAGGGTCGCCAACATAACAACACACATCGTGCAACAACCATCAGATGACATAATACTTTGCAAATT
The DNA here is from genome assembly GCA_002778355.1 of Clitarchus hookeri. Classification (NCBI taxonomy): domain Eukaryota; kingdom Metazoa; phylum Arthropoda; class Insecta; order Phasmatodea; family Phasmatidae; genus Clitarchus; species Clitarchus hookeri. The sequence continues at coordinate 19,704 of NQII01001235.1, forward strand.
AGGGCGTTTACGGTTTACATGCTGTGTAAATTGGTCACAATGTCTATTAAAATTTACTGAAGTTATGTAAAATGTAGTATAGTCATTGCAGTTTACAACTGACCCATTTTGAATTAATTTCTCCAAATGTTTACAACTCTTTATCGCTCATTTAATCAATTGACAATGCAGTTAGTTATGTATAGCTAACGATCACAATCTTTGACATAAAAAAAATATTACAAACATTAAAATTTCACCTCTTAAACTAGTGGGTCAAATTACAATATTGATTTATGTATGTTAGTTTTATTTGCAAACATTTTATTATGAAAGATTTTTCTTCATTCTCTCTGACAGGTCCTGTTTGTTACTAAAGACCGGATGTTGCCAAGTTCGTAAAGCATGTGTGTCTTTTCAAGTAAAGGAACTAAGTCCCATTCCTTAATTTACTTACAAAGCTACAAAATAATATTACAGCTGCCTCTTTACAGTTACTATCANGAATGTAACTAGGCACCATCTTATCTGAGAATGTTGCTCCGTCTCTAATGACCTCGCTCTGAACAAGACTAAGGTCTACCTAGCTACAGACTAATCAATACGTCCTATTAAAAATGATTGCACAGCCCGTTTCTCTAAGTCGCCAGTTGCATCAGTCACCAATCTCTCGCTAACTTCTCGCCCACCTCAGCTAGACTCTAAAATCGAAACAGTAAAAGCGTTGAAAATCAGACAATTTGACTGCAGATATGTTGAAACCGCTCTACTTGAGTCAGTAAGATTCTAATGATATTTTAGTCGCTGGTATTCACGGATTAAACCGTGATTTGTACTGTTTCTTAGTTGATTGCATTGGCCTGGCAGTAAAACCCCCAGAGCATCCCACTGATTGTCCAGTAGATAACAGCGCATTAAGGCCGTATTTATCAATAATTTTGTATTTCAATATCTGAAAGGAATTTATATAAGGACCACATAAATGTGAATATTTGTAGTCAACTGATTATAGTCTTCAAAATATAGCACCGAAAATTCGAATATTTCGGAATATGGGAGCGTAAGTTTATATGCTCCTAATTAACTTTGCCAACTAAATCACACGTCATGTGATATATATCATATGTACACTCCATGCAAATTAAGTATCAAGGATATTTAATAATCGGTACTCGGCTACTCGTATCCTGAATATCTTTTAAAATAAGTATTGGTGTTTCTGCCAACACGTTTTTATTTACCCAAGAGAAATTAATAAATGCTTATACCTTGCCAGCATGGAGATTGGAATCCACGTCCTTTGCGTTACTATCCCAGAGCACTAACCACAAGACCAATTATTTATATACTAAATATAGTAGCAAATCAAAGCGTTAGTGCAGTTGTTCTGTTAAAAAAGCACGTTTATTTCATTTTAAGAGTTATGTGTAGATATGAATAATTAACAGTTAATCAGTAACAGCGTCATGTATTTTTAAAATTGTCGTCATTTTATTATGATGATTTTAATTGTTTTAAGTGTTTTACGTTATTTGAACTTTCAATACATTTCTTTTTGCACGCAACTACGCTTTATATCGCCCCTGGTTTTTGCACAAACAGCTACTCGTATATACGGTTTTAGGTAGTTGAGTGTCCACCATTTTCCATAATACGGGTCAGTATAGTGCAAATATATATGAGGTGATTCTGCATATAAGGTATGGCCAGCAGTATGAAATAATGAAAGCATATTGACCACAGTAGACAAATGAAGTCCTCCTGTCCTTTCTGCTCCGATTAACTGCAATATAAGGACCACCAGGTGCATGTAGTGAATCCATAACTTTGCAGTNTGAAATAATGAAAGCATATTGACCACAGTAGACAAATGAAGTGCCCAGCCTCCTGTCCTTTCTGCTCCGATTAACTGCAATATAAGGACCACCAGGTGCATGTAGTGAATCCATAACTTTGCAGTCCTACTAATCTCTTCGGCTTCCTTGCATAAAGCTTGAAAATCATTCACGATCGTAATCATCGAACTTGATGACAATATTTCTGCAGGTGATATCTAAAAAACTATAAGAGAATATAACTAATCACATTTTAAAGATGGACATTTGTGTACCAAGCACTTGAATAAAGCACAGAATGTGAGGATATGATCCCATAAAGAGCGTGAAAATGCATGGCCCGATATCAATTGCCTGCCCATGGCTCTTCGATTCCATGTCCCCTCGTAATAAACCTTACATAACCCGGAAAATTCATAAGCAAAATTCCCCTAATGTGACAATTACAGAAGAAAAATAAAGCTGACTTGCTCTGCTGCTGACACTGTTTCCTATGCCTTAATACAAAGTGGTTGATGAAAAGTGACAATATAAGGAGCTTTCCTCAAATGGCCTTCTGATGCAGCAAATGTCAATGCAGAATTGTTTGCGGCCGTGTTGTTTGAATATAAATATATGAATGGAACTAGTAACACTGACCAATTATTGAAACAGATGGCACCACGGGGCTCTAGATTCTAAAAAAGGAAAGAAAATCTTAAAAATTTATATTTAATTACTAAATTTCTTGCAGATAATTTTCTCATCTGGATATGTATCCCTTTATGTTCTTAAACCAATTACATTACACAAATATATTAATTATTGTGTAGTTTGTTGACATGTTAATGATGAGAAATAAAATGTAACATGACTATTCATTAACTAAAAATACCTACAGATTTGTGTCCATTCGCATTTGTTGTCTGAGCATGAATTTGTGAAACAAATTATAATCATTGTCTACTTGTATGTTTTTAACATATTTTAACAAGGATATAATTACAATTTTCTACAAAAGTTTGGTTGTCTAAAAAAATACATGGAAATATTTCTTGAAGAAATTTTTATTCTAAATATTTTATGTACAACCTTTTTTTATTACGTGTACAGTTTCCGAAATACACGCAAAAACACATTTCTGGCCGCCATTTTTCCAATATGGCAGCTATGGCACAATGTGTATGCACAGTATGTTATTCAGGAAGTTTTGACCTATATATATGTATATATGTTCGCTTGCTTGTATATTACTCTTCAAGTATACATTTTTGAGCTAAAATAACTCGGTCGGTGTGTTTTATCAAATTGTTTTCCATAACTATACCATGCAAATTCTGTTGCTTCCTTAATATGTGTCTTGCAGTTTCGTCACCTATCATACTTAGATCCTGTTAATCTTGTATCCATTAAAGGAAGAGATCGTTCAGCCACAGAGGCACTTTACACAAAATAACGTGTTTATTAGTCTTATAAGTAACATGCCTGAAAATGCAAATCTTTCAATCACAGATAAGATAATTACTTTAGACTTTGTAGGTAACAATTATTTTGTTTGGTGCTGTACTAGCACCAATATAATGCAGTGAATTCGTTACATGAATAAATTTTTCTTATCTGTGTATACTATCAAATTTTCCTTACACTTAAGAAACTACATCATGGGTTAAAAAAATATTTTTTTGATATTCAGCAAAATGCGTTTTATACATAAAATTGCCAGTGCTAGAAATTATAAAATAGTTCGTATAAATGTATAATAGTTCAGACAGATTCCTGTCCTTCTATTGTAGATAAAATAATACATATCATATAATTTTTCAGTGCAACGTATTTTTTTTGTAATCACATAATCTATAAAAAAAAATGAGTTACCCATATGGACGAGCAGAGTGAATATTTTTCAGGTTTATCTAGACTATTGAAAGTTCAATAAATGTGTTATGTTTTACAAATAATACGTGAAGAAGGTAAAGTTATGTTACAGAGTTTGGCTGTGCAAGGCCAGCTGCCCCCTGGAGATCGCTTCAAGGACATAGAGAAGTCTCTGGGTTACCTGGACAGCCTCCTGGAGGGTCAGCAGTGGGTTGCTGGAGAAGACATCTCCATCGCCGACTACAGCCTCGTCGTGTCCGTCACAGTCAGCGAGGTATGTGACGACACACAAGTAGATAAGTAGAAATTACCTGGCGGTTTCTTTGATGTGAGCGAACCTATTCTCTGATTGGCTGTGCGGGGCTCTGGGAACAGGCCTGCTGTCTGATTGGCTACTGCGTACTGCGAAAGGTTCCCTGTCATCTGGGCTAGGCTGACAAGTACGTTACCAGGCGATGAATGTCTGAGCGTCTTTCCAACATTTTACTGACCAGTGGCGTCATTTTCCTGGTGTTTGCTGCTCGAGTTCGACGCTAAAAGCTGCTGTTTCATATTTGTGTGCGGTACTTCGTGGACGGCGCGAGGAGGCCTTGTTGGGGTGGGGGAAGATCATTCCACATTGTGCAAGGTCAGGTCTAGTACTTCGAATCGCGGCATGGAAGAGGGGCACTATGTCGTCATAATTTTAGGAAAAGATATTAAGTTAATAAAATCAGTATTTTAAACTATTATATTCTTTCACTTTAATTTTAAAACAGTCACAAGACAGTTTCATTACAATCTGAGAGTTTTTTTGGGTAGAGGCTGTTTATGTTCTACGTGGACCCCCCCTCCCTTCACCAGTATAACCCTCCGGAATCGCCCCTTGTCGACGGACGATTTCTGTCTGCAGAGGACTGAAGAAGATCCAACTGGCGTCACGTTCTTGTGGCGATGATTGCTCGCGTCTAGCTTCCAGAATGACTGAGTTTATGAGAGCCAAATCGTCTCTAGTGGTTCTGGGACCACTGCCTAACCGTGAGACGTAAAACCCAAAAGTATTTTATCTCTCTAATATGCACTAAGCACTTCTACCTCTTTATTATTTCCTGCTGAACTTGCATGGTGTTTAAAGGTGATGAGACGTGTATGTTTGTGACGTGTGTGTTTTGTGTTTGCTAGGTTGTTTACGTACAGCAACATTAATTTACGTCTAGTAATATTAGGTAGATAGGTAAGTATGGCTTAACGATCCTATTTGATAATCGCAAGTGGACATTGGTTGGATTTTGACGAAACCTTGTTCAAGCACACTCTAGAAAAGCAAGGTTGACACCACAAAAAGTTTTGCTGTTAATGTGATGGACAGTACTATCTAGATTTTCTCCATTAAAAGTTATTTCCTCTCAGTGATACCGTTTCCGCTGTCTGATACGGGGCTGAAATTTGACTAAACGCAAGAAAATTTGTGAAAAAACAAATTAATTATGGTAAATGAGAAATGTCCTCACTTCTTGGAAGACAATGCCAAACCCAACTTGAAAAATATTTCGAAACAGAACCTTGGTGTCCTGAGAAGTAACTCTGCATCTTCCATATTGCTAGAGGTAGCACCATCAGTCTATCAAATTTTAATACATCTAAGTTACAAACTAAAGAACTTCGTGTTCAAAAACATAGAAAGTGCAGGGTTTACTTTCCATGACTCCCTTTCCTCACGAGGTCACCTTTCTTCAAACACGGGATTGAGAGTTTTCAGATTCATTGGCGGACACGTATCGATACAGACTGAGTATCTTCAGATTCATTGGCTGATACGTATCGATACAGACTGAGAGTCTTCATATTCATTGGCGGATACGTATCGATACAGACTGAGTATCTTCAAATTCATTGGAGGATACGTATCGATACAGACCGAGAGTCTTCAGATTCATTGGCTGATACGTATCGATACATACTGAGAGTCTTCAGATTCATTGGCGGATACGTATCGATACAGACTGAGAGTCTTCAGATTCATTGGCTGATACGTATCGATACAGACTGAGAGTCTTCAGATTCATTGGCGGATACGTATCGATACAGACTGAGTATCTTCAAATTCATTGGAGGATACGTATCGATACAGACCGAGAGTCTTCAGATTCATTGGCTGATACGTATCGATACAGACTGAGAGTCTTCAGATTCATTGGCGGATACGTATCGATACAGACTGAGAGTCTTCAGATTCATTGGCTGATACGTATCGATACAGACTGAGAGTCTTCAGATTCATTGGCGGATACGTATCGATACAGACTGAGTATCTTCAAATTCATTGGAGGATACGTATCGATACAGACCGAGAGTCTTCAGATTCATTGGCTGATACGTATCGATACAGACTGAGAGTCTTCAGATTCATTGGCGGATACGTATCGATACAGACTGAGAGTCTTCAGATTCATTGGCTGATACGTATCGATACAGACTGAGAGTCTTCAGATTCATTGGCGGATACGTATCGATACAGACTGAGTATCTTCAAATTCATTGGAGGATACGTATCGATACAGACCGAGAGTCTTCAGATTCATTGGCTGATACGTATCGATACAGACTGAGAGTCTTCAGATTCATTGGCGGGTACGTATCGATACAGACTGAAAGTCTTCAGATTCATTGGCGGATATGTATCGTATGTCTGACTCATAGAAGTTTATCATTGGAGGATACGTATCGATACAGACCGAGAGTGTTCAGATTAATTGGCTTATACGTATCGATACAGACTGAGAGTCTTCAGATTCATTGGCTGATACGTATCGATACAGACCGAGAGTCTTCAGATTCATTGGCTGATACGTATCGATACAGACCGAGAGTCTTCAGATTCATTGGCGGATACGTAGGCTATCGATGCAGACTGCGAGTGTTTTGAACATAGACTAAAGATGAGGTAGATCGATCTCGCTAACTGCGCACAACCAATCTCCGTGTCCTCACATTAAAGTGCTTTTCTGCCAACCCGTCTAGCGAAAACGGCATGGTTTGGATTTTAGGTTAGAAAATTGATTTGTAAAAAGTGCTTAGAAAGGTTTTTTTATAATTACTCTAACCAATTTGTAATGCAGTTGGGCTGAATTAAAAGGGGTAAAAGTATTTAATTATATAATTGTTCTTGTAATTTAAATATCAGGATAGAAACAAACACTTTCGTCACTGTTGACAATGTGACTTTGACAGTTGTGTATGACTGGGTTAGATAATGTTGGGTATATGCGCAGAAGACGAGTAAGCGGTCTATCTCACCTTTAGTCTATGGTTTCGAATGCTGCAGATATATTGACTCCATCCAAAACTGAGGAGTAATAGGCTTTGGTGGAAGGACGGTAGCTTGAACGGTGTGATGGATACCAGCACACGACGCTGCTGCACGGGACTGTGGTTTGTCCCCGTGTACACAATATATGTGTACAGTGTACTTTGGGAGTCACAAGTGTCCCTCCATATAGTAAATATCTCCTGCCCTCCTAAATATGGGAAGATGTGGTTCGTGGCTGCAGGATGTAGGGGTGCAATCGGATAACAGGTAACTAATATATATTGTCTCTGTTGTTGGCGAAGTATATTAGTTGATTCATGGTCTTGGTAGCGGGCTTATGGTGCTAATATGCCTTTATGCGACCAATTTACGGGACTCGTGCAAGGACAACGTTAAAAAAAGCAGTAACGGCTAAGCGGGCAGCGTAATATAAAGTTTTAAAATGTGTTGTTTCAATTATAAGTATAATCTCAATAAATATATTTACAATTTATTTTTTCTAAAAGTTTAAATCTAGTTCCTGGTTATAAGATTTAAAGTGGTTTTTAATAAAAACAATTAGTTGCTTACAATTTATTTTCTCTCAATTTCTTTGTTTTCTATAAAAATAGCTATAGCATATTTGAAAATATTTTTCAAATATATTTTTTGGACAACTTATGAATAATTGTAATTTATTTTAGAATATTCAGTAAATTGGCATACTTCGAGGATAAAATTAAAGTACTTTAAATGTATTTAATATTGCCACCAGTAATTATAAATGCTTTCATTCAAACGGAATGACGTATCAAGAGCAAAGAAATTCAATTCTGCCACTGTTTTTTGTTCTAGCCTGCTAATATTCCCCAGACCCATTACTCACATTATGTTATCAAAAATACATTACATCTTTACTACGGGGCTTTTGCTTGACATGTTGAAATTATAAGCAGATAAGGTGAAACTTGATAGAAATGATATCTGCTAAATATGTTTACTTGCATTGTAATACAACAATAATCTTCAGAAAATCGAATGTTTCACAAGAAACTGTGCTAAATATGCTAGTTTACAGCACGCTCTCAAACGACTCGCATGAGTTGTTACTGCAGATGGTTCCCAAGCTTTGCAATTCGAAACTGTCAAGAGTATTCTGTACTGTACTTGNGGTTATAACATATTTGATAATACTTGACAAAGCATTAGACATTCTCATGGATTTAGCATAATAATATGTGTGTACTCATAAGTATTTCTATGTGTTTGAAGATACTCGGAGTCGATGTGTCGAAATACCCTTGCGTGGAAGGGTGGTTCAGCAAAGCCACAGTCGCTATTGTGGGGTATGAAGAGTGCAAAACTACTTTGAAGACGGCTGCAGTGCCGCTTCTGGAGATAGTGAACAAGAAAAACAAGGGATAACCATAACCAATAACCAAAGTAATCTATATTTGTAATCAGACTCCGTGTTTATTGACTATACACATCACTTCTCTGTAAATTGCATTAAATTCGGCCAAACAATAAAAGTAATACATTGAATATCAATTTATTTTATGTCTTAGTAGTAACTTTCATATTTTATGAGATTAGTATGAGCGTTTATTTCCCATACAATCAGACACATATTGTTAAATTACTTATTTTATGATGAATGCTGTTATTTGGTGAATTGTACTGTAAAAATTAAAAGATTTCCAAGTGAAAAGAGTGGAGAGATTTGGGCGGCTCTTAACATGTGTGTCTTAACATGCGACGAGGGTGAAGTGAGGTGAGTAATGGAGCAGCGCCGGAATGCAAAGACAGGGGACACGGGAGATCTACAAGAAAACCCGCCGACCAGCGGCATCATCCGGCACTTTTCCCGCCTGTGAAACTCCGGGAGCGACCACGCCGGGAGTCGAACCCGGTTAGCATAGGTGGGAGACGCGTGGTCTGAGGAACTGTGCTCTGTGTGAGCGTAAGGCCCATAAGGTTCGCCTCGTGTGGACATCATGGGGAAGGTTTTCAGTGACTAAACATTCACAAAATCATTCATAACTATGCGATGTGTATAAGTGTGTGTATATATATCGATGTGCAAGTTGAACAGTGCAACGTCTCAAAAATTTGTATTCTTGGTAAAGTGGAATTTTTATTGTTTAATCACTTTTACAAATGAGGCAAAATTTATGCAAAATATTAAACTAGCTGTGCGCGAGGCTCCGCTCGCGTGGACTACGGAATTATTGTTTAGTTTTTTTTTTCTCAGTATTTCTCTGTTGTATATGCTACCGCGGAGTTTCTTTAGGTATTTTTATTCTACACAATTCTTCACTACATGATATTGTTCCATCTTTAACGGTTTAGACAGCGTATTGCAAAGAAAGCGCCGGCGGCAAACTTTTTTCCGACTTGATTCACTATTACAATCACTGCTTATTCCTTATGTTACTTTACGTAACACAATATATACTAAAACCTGGCCAAAGAACATAGCTATGAATTAAAAAAAAAACGTTAATCGGATACGTGGTTCTCGAGTTATAAGCGCACTAACAAACAGACAGACAGAGAGACGTTGAGTTTTATAATATGTACAGATGACCTTAAATAGTGTTATAGAAAGTTAATTTTAACAAGAAACACTTCAAATTATTAATATACAGGGGATGGACAAAATAATATGAACACCTGACATATACACAATATTTATTAATTAATAAGGTGTTGGGCCACCAATTGCTTTTAGAACAGCTCCAATTCTTCGCAGAATAGATTCGTAGAGTGTCTGAACAGTTTCCAACGGAATGTTGTCCCATTCTTGTACTAAAACATCCACCAATTGCTTCAATGATGTTGGAGATGAACATCTGCTCCTCACTCTCTGCTCTAAAACTCCCCATAACGGTTTAATTATTTTGAGGTCTGGCTCCTCAAACCAAGACGGAACCTTTTTGGCTGTGTGTATGGGCGCATTATCATCTTGGAATATGGCAGTGTTTGGCAGCAATATGCTAGTCATAGCAAGAACTTCTTCATTGAGGATGACGAGATATTCAATCGCAGTAATCCGGCCAGTGATGTGAATTAGAGGACCAGCTGAATACCACGATATAGCCGCCCAAATCATAACGGCACCTCCCCCATGTTTGACTGTAGGAAGCAGGCAGTCCGAATCGTGGGCTTCTTTTGGGGTTCTCCATACATAAACCCGGCCGTTTGTATGAAACAATGTAAACGATGATTCATCGGACCATACCACATTCTTCCAATCATCAAGTGTCCAGGTTTTATGATCGTGGCACCACTTCTTTCGCAGCTTAGCGTTGGCTTCCGTTATAAAGGGTTTCGCAATTGCAGCCCTTCCATGAATGTTAGCTTTGTGGAGCTCCCGCCGTACTGTTTTTGTCGAAACAGTATTACTCAAGTGAGTGTTGAGTTCTGCTGTCACTTTTGCCGCGGTAGTTTTATGTTGTCTGGCCACAATTCTTTTTAATGTTCGTCGGTCTCTGTCAGTTAACTTTGGGTTTCGCCCACTATTCCTCTTCGCCGATGCTGTTTTACCATGCTTTGTGTATGCTGTCATTACCGTGGATACTGTCGCTCGTGAAACGTTAAACAATTCAGCTGTTNTACTGTCACTACCGTGGATACGGTCGCTCGTGAAACGTTAAACAATTCAGCTGTTTTCGTCACAGACGCTCCCGCTAACCGAGCACCAACGATTTTCCCTCTTTCAAAGTCTGAGAGATCACTCATTTCACCGATCGCTTGTTTTAACCGTCGCAGAACAAAGTGTATAATATACTGAAATATAACCTACAAGACTTGGCACGTAAACTGTGCAATACATACGCATCGTATTATTTAAACATGAAATAAAATGTACTATATTGCATGGTGTTCATATTATTTTGTCCATCCCCTGTAGTCTTGCTTTTGTAGTTATGATTAATTTTTGAGTTATTACACTATTAAACTACCACAGCAAATTAATATGTATGGAGAAAGAGATAGCGAGTTTGGTTAATGATACCCAATTGTCAGTTCTTAACATTTTGAAGCATTGTTATTAATATGATTATTATTATTTGTTTTCGCAAATTCAGGATTTTGGGTATATTTTTGGGTAATTCGTGTGAATTTTTTGGAATTTTGAAAATTTTTCTAATGAACTTATTATTATGAGCACTTCCTCTCTATTTTACTATTTGATAACTTGCGAATTCTTTTAGTGCCTTTTCAATTATCAATTTAATAATTTTACTTTCGAATATTTCTATCCAGATTCTGAATTGTGTTCGAATTCGTTGTTGACTACTGAATCAGCTAACTTAGCTGCTTCTCAGCATGGTCCAGATCTGTCAAGTTACTACACTAGAAGATGTAGTGTGTATGGGCACTCCAGTGCGCAAGCATGTTCGCGATCATGCACTCGTCAAAATGCTGCGGTAATATTTGAACGAGTAGTCTTAATGTTCCAACTGTCCAGAAATATCCGAACGATCTGAGCAATCGTTGTCTTTCGACAAGCTTGAGAAAATAATGAAATAACGTGTTAACCGTGAAACACATTGAATCCTCTTTAATATAGCGAGTTTATAAATATCTTATTGCTAAGGATGGGGTAGGACTCAAGCCCATAGTAGGAGGCTTGAAACCGAGTGTACAGATAATACGGCAACATAAATCCTTCTTGATCGAAGGCGGTGTTCACGTTGGGATAGCTTTCGCTATTCAAAAATATATTTACGTTTTGGACATTGCAGTGGTCGAAGGCAGATTTTTCTGCCGAGATGTTGTGTCGCTTGTTCGTTTGTAATGACAATATGATGTAGCGAGGTTTTTCTGTGCTTGAAGACTTCTTCACGACCCAGTGGTTTCGCGTGGCAGATGACAGGAGCGGGCAAGTAACCAATCTCCAACTCCTGAAGGTTATGTCGATGATTTTATCTTTGTTGACGTAGTCCAGTAGCTTCACGCGAGGGCGGGTGCTTGGAGTCACGTGGGGAACGAACCACTCCATGTTGGTCAGGGTTACAGCGACGGGCTGCAGGTTTTCTCCGGCTCCCAACACCGCATCCAGATGCGAGGTGGCTACCATTATCACCAGTTCTTGCTTAGCGCATTCCTATAATATTTGGCCAAACCCAGTAGCATCGATAGTGGCATGCTCACCTTGAACTTATCTTCTGCGAAGATGGGAACTTTATATCCGTCTTCCATTGCCCAGTCTGCCGTTTTTACCATGTCAAGATTGTTAGGCGTGAGCGAGAGGTACTTTTTTTTATGGTGGTGGTTATGCCCACATCGCGCATTTCGTCAATAGTAACACCATTCAGTTAGTACATTACTCGCTCGAAAAGGTGGAGTATACTGTTGCGAACGAACATGGTNGCAGGAATGATTGCGAAGGCAGGGTGTAAATATATTGACACTGTACCGGGATTCGAACCTCACACCTGAGGGTGTATGGGCCTGCCAGTTGCAGCTGGTAGCAAGGCAGCTCAAACTTGTCGGTTTTGTCGACGAATTCTGTCCGCTGGGACACATTCAATACATTGTCGTTTTCCATGCCTGTTCACTTTCAACCCTAGGCTACGTAGAAACTTCTCGTTAGCACGCCGGTGTCTCGAGCTCTACTGGTCGCAGGTTTAGTGCTGCACTCTACGCACTGTTCGTCTCGCGAAACTCAATACCATTGTTTCAATTGAAAGCACAAAGCGATTTCTTCTTTTCTTAAGTATATCTGCTTATCGTCCTGATCGACGATGTTCACGACCACTTCGTTCGTGCTCTTCGCGATCACTGGAACGTAAATTATGCTTTTTAGAACTTCGACCAGTTTATAATTTTATAATCAGGTGGGGCCGTCGGCGCGACATCGTGCAGCATATTGCTGGTTTTATCATTGACGTAGCAGCATCTCGCTGAATTACATTTTGTGTGTATCACATTCACCGGAAATATGTTCACCGGTCGCGAGGATTCATGCATTTCACCGGCTTCGCAGATCCGCATCTCGAACCCCAGCATTGGCCCGATAGTATCTGGTCGGTGAAATCGATATGAGCACTGCAAAATATTTCTACTTTCAGCGTGTTGGGGTTACTGCGTAGTTCGCCAGTCACGTCCGATAGCACGGATTTCTTGACGGAATTGACGATGCCCTTCAGTTCGTATGCGCTGGTGGGAATGCTGATTACCTTCACATCTCCTGCCACTATGCACCGGAATGCAGAATTCATGTTTTCTTCTATATTTTATATGGAGTCGTAAGTTTGAAAATCCTTAACTCCGACGACTCACTCACCCTCCAGCTCTAAGGGTGGGTAAGACGTCGCCCTCAGCTCGGACGTATTACCAGTTAGAATGATGGACACTGACATGCTGTCTGGGGAATATAGGCGTGAGCATATTTTATGTAAAAAGGTTAACGAACAATTATTCGCCTGCGATTTCTTTTTATTCCACCGCACCAAAAAGCGAAGACGCAAATGTCCGCAGTTCCTCGTGTTCGGCATCTGCTCCACTTCATAGTTGTAAGTCAGTTTGAAATGTTTCAGGTACTGGCGCAGTTTTGGCGGGGGACGCAAATTCCGAAAACTGTCGTACTGTACTGCACATTTGCAATGTTTGACATACGTTACCAAATGCGTGCCCGACCCGGCTGTCGTGTCCAGGTTGGTTACGGCACATTCGTCACGTTTGGTTTTAGGGGGCAAAGCATCTCACATGAACACACTGCGAAAATGAGGTACCTTAAATTTGTGTGCAAACAGTTCCAAATCCACGTTTTTTAGTGGTCGTTTCGGTAGAGATTTCATAAGCGCCTCCTCCTGTTGCGAGACTTTTGCACACTTCCACCTCCTCCTCCTCGGTACGGCTGTCTTGTGTAATGTCCTTGGTCGTTTTTCTACCCACCGTGATAGCTTCCAGTTTACGGTTGTGACTGCGGTTTTCCTCCGATTGCTTATGTTCGTTCGAGGCTCGTTTCACCCCACTAACGATGTTCGTTATGGCCCGGACGATATCACCCAGACCACCGATTGCAGGTATAAAGGCAGCAAGGAATCCTCCCCATATTTGTCTTCCCTCTCCACTTGGAACTTCTTCTCATTTTCTTCGCTCCAATTTCCATCTTCACCTTGGCTTTCATCGAATTGGAAATGACCCACGCTGCTATTTTTAACAGAGTCCGGTGTCCGGTGTGCGATGTATTTCGTCCACTCTATGCGCGAGTATCTTGTCTGCCTGGTGCCTAGCTTGCAGATCCTTGTGCTGGGATTAAGCGATATCGTGTCACATGCATGCCTCGTTCAGCGCGTCGATGCCCGTATCGCCTGCCTCGTGCCAACCTTTTAGCTAGCTTTGTTCCTGGCCCACAGAACCTCTATAGATAGATAAATTGTTGATCTGCGTATCGACGATCCTTCTCCCAGATTTTATCTTTCTTCTACTAGTCATCACACGCTACTGCGCTACAAACCGATATATACCCGACCTTTATACTTTTTCGCTTCAGTATCATTCTAGACTTGGAACAGTAGATACATATAGTGCTAATGTTTCATTAGAACTTTGTCGCTCCTGTCGTAAAGCATTNGATCTTTCTTCTACGAGTCATCACACGCTACTGCGCTACGAACCGATATATACCCGACCTTTATACTTTTTCGCTTCAGTATCATTCTAGACTTGGAACAGTAGATACATATAGTGCNTATCTTTCTTCTACTAGTCATCACACGCTACTGCGCTACAAACCGATATATACCCGACCTTTATACTTTTTCGCTTCAGTATCATTCTAGACTTGGAACAGTAGATACATATAGTGCTAATGTTTCATTAGAACTTTGTCGCTCCTGTCGTAAAGCATTTACAGCTTCACGGAATTTACGACATTAAATAACGACCTGAAGAATGAAAAGTTCAAGTGTGACTTTTGAATGCAAAATCTGCCAGAGGCAGTTTACTCGGAGTGATATTTTGGAGACACATTATAAAATTGGCAGCACTAATTCTGTGCTATCTCCGCATGCTCCGCACACTCCACAATCAGCTGCGCAGGATAGTGATGGTGTCACACATATTATCAAGCAACATGTTACTCTACCTATACACAGTCATTCTGAATATATCGAAACCTCACACGATGCCTGTCATGGCACGCTGATGCCCAATATCATGAAAGGACTAAAATTTGCAGACCATTGAGTTGCAGTAAGAAGTGTGCCTTCTCAGTCTTTTTGGAGAAACCGAATGGTCTTGGGTTCGAGAAGGTGTACCTGTACTCTAAATCGCCCCAGCAGCGGAAATACCAGCATCTGGCACATGTACTGCNGACATTATAAAATTGGCAGCACTAATTCTGTGCTATCTCCGCATGCTCCGCACACTCCACAATCAGCTGCGCAGGATAGTGATGGTGACACACATATTATCAAGCAAGATGTTCCTCTACCTATACACAGTCATTCTGAATATATCGAAACCTCACACGATGCCTGTCATGGCACGCTGATGCCCAATATCATGAAAGGACTAAAATTTGCAGACCATTGAGTTGCAGTAAGAAGTGTGCCTTCTCAGTCTTTTTGGAGAAACCGAATGGTCTTGGGTTCGAGAAGGTGTACCTGTACTCTAAATCGCCCCAGCAGCGGAAATACCAGCATCTGGCACATGTACTGCAGGCCGTGGAAGGCCTACGCTATATCCCTGGCAGCGATAACGAAGCCGTTGTGCCACCGAGCGAAGTATTCTCAAACTCGGTGTTTATTTTCGACGATGTGGTATGTGAGAAACAGACTTGTATTCAAGAGTACTTTAGCATGTGAACGTGGACTGTGTGCACTTGAACCAAACTTTTTCGCGCATGCCAAAAGTTACTATGCGATAATGTGAATTTTCTCGTGTTCATTTGCATGGACTATACAAACTTGCGGCATGTGTACGATGACTATGTCAATATGGACATGATGTTCGCAGAGTTTAAGGATATGTGTTCTTTGTGCTGGAACAAGTACTTCATATTGGTGATTGATAAGGATTCGCCAGTACATAAGGGAAGGTACAGGTTGTGTGTTTATTCCATTCTATGAATGATGGCGAACTGACGACTGCGCTGCAGCTGGCCATCGAAGCTGTTCGGGCGAAAAATCTACTTGCAAAAAGTTATAAACTGGCTCTCGAGAATCGAAGAGAAGAGGCATACAAGCCGATGACCAGTCATCTCGACGAACTTGGTCGACAACACCAGGAGGAAGCTTTTCCTCAGCCGAATATCAAACACGAAATCAAGGTCGATGGCTAACCCCGGCGCGTAATGGAAAATAAGTCCATAACTGCCCGAATCGGAAGGGGTCATGGCTAGCAACGAAGATGATCTTCCCCTGCTCGATTTGCTGCATGAATGGGAATGGAAACGAGCACGAGAGCGCGGATCCGAGGTGGGCACCCTGGTCGGGCACTACATCGCTTCCTACTCCAATCGGAACAGAGACAAGACGTACGGCCGGTGACACTACGATGAAAAATGGTTTTTTGGAAACAAGGAAGTGATGCTCTTTTCCAGGAGATGTGATATAGATCGGCAAGCACAAGGTGAAAATGACACATGGTCTTGGCGAACTTTTGTTTTGTAGGCATCCTGCTGCAGTCCAGTCATACTCATTACACGAACGATGGCCCCTCAATGTGGCTATTTAAGGACAAGCCATCCAAAATTCAGCATTATTGCGGGAATGTTTTCACGATTGGTAGAAACTATTGGATCGAGTCTGCTGCTGCAGAAGATTGACGTCAAATGCAAGATAGACTACGNTTTTCACGATTGGTAGAAACTATTGGATCGAGTCTGCTGCTGCAGAAGATTGACGTCAAATGCAAGATAGACTACGTGTTTTGGGATGATCCGAACAAACTCGTCGATAGACTACAGCTACTGGTCGCTTCGCAGTCTGCAGGCAACCAGTCACACACCAACAAAATTATATCCAACATCGAAGATGTTTCTGGGAAATTGCACATGTCAGCCAGAAGGAATTATCCTCGGAGAAAATATGTCATGAAAGGGATGGATGATACTTTCCAATCCGACCTGATCAAAATGCAAGACCTTGCTCGTGCGAATGAAGGCCACTGCTATATTTTGACCGTATTGCTTACTCCTCTACAGTTTTCCCTTTTTCTTCCACTATCTCTGTCTGCTTGTCACTGTNCTATATTTTGACCGTATTGCTTACTCCTCTACAGTTTTCCCTTTTTCTTCCACTATCTCTGTCTGCTTGTCACTGCTTACTTCTAAGTTTTGTTGGAATCTAAATCCTGCGCACAGCTGCAATATAAGTCCTTTGGTCAAACAGGAACTGTGTTCCAGGGTTTAGCTAACCCTGTGGTCTGACCATCTGCAAGAGTCACGAGGTCCACCGGCCCTTATTTAACAGGATTCTCAGACTTCTTGATCGTTAGAGAGAATTACAGTGTGTTACTCGAAGGTTNTCCACCGGCCCTTATTTAACAGGATTCTCAGACTTCTTGATCGTTAGAGAGAATTACAGTGTGTTACTCGAAGGTTTTTAATGAAATGTGATAGTTGTTAGAGTAACACCCACTTCACCTGCGAATGGGCGTGCGCTGGCAAACCCAGCTACATTCAGTAGATAGAAGTCGCTTACCATTGGGTCTAATTTGGTTTCTTGCAAGGAGCACTTGGGTCTCTGGTGGAGTGACTAGAGAGGCCTCTTTGTCTCGTTTGAAAGCTAGCTGACACAGGTATAGGGGGCCATGCAGCACTAGCTCAGAGTTACGAGATGCAACTTANTTTTTATAAGAGTTTCAATGCGTAATGACATGCTTTTGGAGATTATTTTTGTCTTAAAAATATGCTTAAGCTTAATATGTGGTTCCTGGATTTATATTTATTGTAATAGTTAGGCCTATCACTGAAACAATAAAAACCAAGACAATTAGAATTTTATTTAACTAAACGTTTTAAAAATAAAGTTTTTTAATTTTTTGGAACATGCAATAATGTTATTTTTCCTTGTCAAAGCAGTATCGGTATTGGTATCGGCAATATCTGTAAGTTTGTATCGGCAATATCGGAAAAGGCTCAAAAACCACATCACCTCACCTCTAGCTCAGATGTTATGCCACTAAACGGTTAGCCATCCAAATGTGTGCCACTGGGAACGTTGCTTAAATTTGGTGATCGATTAAGATCCCTCAGACAAGTGCAAAAAGTAGTACCTAGGTACATTTATTTCTAAAGGTACAACTTGATGTANCCACTGGGAACGTTGCTTAAATTTGGTGATCGATTAAGATCCCTCAGACAAGTGCAAAAAGTAGTACCTAGGTACACTTATTTCTAAAGCTACAACCTGATGTAACTCACGTTTTGATTTTCATACATTGACGCTGGAAAGCGGAAATGTGGTAACTACGCGATAGTTGCACAGATACACTCCAAAAACAATACCCTACTTCTTGGCTATTGGGTAAAAAATATTTCCTTCCTTTTGGGTTGCCGTAATCAGTTTAAAACCTAGGCCAACATAGCATAATTTTATAATTCGGTTTTCACATAAATGAATTGTCTTTTTCCCAATTTATTTATTAGTGTATCACTGTAAAATTCAATTGTGCCCGGGTGAAGCCGGGCCGGTTTGCAAGTATGATAATATTTATTCCCCATACCAGGGCAAGTGGCTATATGGCACCTTTCTGGTTGTTCGGTATTGGCCTCAGCCATGGTGTTTGTTACATCTCCTCAGTCAGCTATGCTAGCTCTTGTACCCGACATCTCTGCTAGTTACAATTGACTGCCACTGGGTGTTTTCAGACTCCTCCAAGTCTGGCTGATTTTCGGTTGGATGCACAACTAGTTTAACTGGATATCGGGGTGTACTGGCCTAGTTCTGCTTAATTACACTAGTTAATTAAGTGCTGTGGCCCCACGTTGGGCGTCACAAAAACTCGACACGTGATGGCTGTGATTGACGGTGACGTCACAGTATGGCTAGTTTAAGATGTGTTGGTCAGAGACGCAGCTGGCTAAAATGATTGACTTATGGTTTGTTGACTGAAGCCGGGCCGGTATACAACCTGGGGCACATGGTTTGGCGGGTTGGTACAAAGTCTGGAGTGTGCCGCATGACCTTGCGTATTACCGGCCTGCACACCTCAACTGGTTTACCTCTGACAGGCGTCGCCGTAGCTGCTGGCTCTACTTCTCCTGGGATTAGCTATTGCTAGAGTTCGTGCTCAGGCTCGGAGCGAAGGTAGTGGTGCAGCAGGTGATTCAGGTAGAGGCCCAAGGAGGGCTGCTGACTCGGCTGAGGTGGCACCATGGTTTTACGAGACCCAGTGGTACGTTGAGTCCTTGATGGAGGGCAACGATGACGGGGTGTGGTTCTCCGGCAGTCTTGAATGGGGGCTGAAATTAGGAGGGGGAGAGATCTGGGAGGTGAGGCCTCTCCAACTGTTGGGCAGCTTCAGCTCGTTCCCAGGGGGTTATACTGCAAAAGGCTGGGTTACAGCCCAAGTTAAGCTTGGAGTTGGTAGCTGCATTCCTAATACACAACCTGGTACCACTCCTACGAGTGTAAGGCACGTAGGTAGGTTCTACGGTCGGCCATGCAAGAGAGAACAGGTGACAAAGTACCCAAACTAAGTGTTGAGCCAAGCTGCCAACCCAAGAGAGTCGTACCCGAGCACTCTAATCGGCGACAGTTAAGCGCGGTGGGTTTACCCCGGGAGTCCGACGACGTGGGTGTGGGCCAGACCTCCATACCTAGTCTCTCACTCTTTCCAATGACAGTTTAGCGCAGTGGATGAGTGAATGGACAGGACTAATCGCAGTGTGGTTGTGACATAATGGTTGGGGGTCTACCACACTGCACACCAGGCGCACAGTATAGGTGGCCGTCTAATGTGTATTGTTTTGACGTACGTGCACCTGGTTATGGGAGCCCGCAGTCCTACACAATGTTTGAAAAATAGGTTGGGANTGACAGTTTAGCGCAGTGGATGAGTGAATGGACAGGACTAATCGCAGTGTGGTTGTGACATAATGGTTGGGGGTCTACCACACTGCACACCAGGCGCACAGTATAGGTGGCCGTCTAATGTGTATTGTTTTGACGTACGTGCACCTGGTTATGGGAGCCCGCAGTCCTACACAATGTTTGAAATGCCGCCGGTCTCCTGCTCGCCCCTGGTGGGCTGATGTCTATGGAAGATGGAGTTACAGTCACCCTTAGCAAAGAATACTCAGAAGTTAATAGAAGACGTGCTTATTCCAAGAGGAATAACACAGTGGCCCGTGCTAACTTCTAATTTATCAAGTACTGAAACAAAAATTAACATACACAAACCAGATGATGGAAACCTGGGCCTGAACTAACAAATCAGATGCTGCTAGGTAGCTATGATACTGGCTAACCCTAACTAAATGATGGTTGTTGTCCAGAAGGGACTCGGGTACCACTACCAGAGGGGTAGTGGGTGTAGAAAAGAGGTGTTGACTTCTTCATGGGGGCTTCTGGTGAAGGTCTTGAAGAGCATCTGGTAGGTCGCGAAGACGTTGGTTTTAGCGAGGCGCTCCAGCACTGGAAGTGGTGGAGCAAGCTGCTGAGAATGAACTGCTAGGCAAGGACATATATTCCACCTGCCCGTGGACTCTCTCAGGTGCGGAGGTGGCCGAGTGAGCACCTCCTCCCGTGGACGGAGCTGCGCTCTCTGGTGCCATCTCTCGGTCTGTCGCGAAAGCAGGCATCTCTGTCATGCGAGGTTGCATCTGCGGCATGAGCTTGGGCACTTAGCTGGCATGCAAGGGTGGCTTCTATCACACACAAGAGGGGTTGGCGTGACGTCTGATAATAAGGCAAACTAACTTGGCTGCCTTTGTCTGTAAGTGCCTCCGCGTCTAGGGGCATGCTGATACTCTCTGGATGCAAGTTGTTTGAGGTTCTCCCCTCCTTTCTGTCGGTTACGTGATTCCATGTGCAGATGAGGGGAATTGTGTTTATATTTACTTATCAAAGAGCGTCATGTATCATTTTAATAGTTTATTGACATAGAGATCATGTGCAAGTATATTTCATTTGTTTTTAAACGATATTCAGTATTATAATTTTGTTTGTTATTCTTCATTTATTCCCTAAAGGGTAGAAAGTATTCAATGTTTATTAAANATATTCAGTATTATAATTTTGTTTGTTATTCTTCATTTATTCCCTAAAGGGTAGAAAGTATTCAATGTTTATTAAACAAATACATGAAAAACCATATACTACCTGTTTCTAGTCTCGCCATCGCTGATTGGCGGAGAGATATGGTGTAGTTAGAGATCCAATTAGAAGATGTGCGACAACATAAGCAAGGCAGAAGTAAAATCTAACAATGTTTTCTAGCAGAATTAATACCACCTCGGCCAAGGATGGTCGTGAGTTTAACACTAAGAAGTTTGAAATGATTTAATCAGTAATTGTAATTGCTGAAATATGTTTTAATGGGAAATTATTGATAAAGTAGATTGATTTAAAATGATTTAATTTGTTTGAGAAGAAACGAAAAAGTAATTTGTCAAACTGTTTTTGAAGAAGAATGAGAAAATAAAAAATTGAGAAGCTGAGAATTTTGAAGTACTGATTTAACTAAAATATTAAAACTGGCAACCTAGGGATTTATTTGAATTGTTACAACCGGCTCCCAACGTGTTAATTGTATTATAATATAATTTGAAATGCTACAACCTTTCATCTCGAGACCTCATGTTCCTGGGGTTTGCTTCAAGCACTGTGTTAGCTTCAGAATACGTTTTTCAATAGTACTGTTATAGCTTTGATATTTGGCTTTTCTTCCTGGATTCTGACTACAGATTGCCATTAGAATTGAGTGCATTGCCTTACAATATTTTTATTGTAATGCAATTTTATTTATGGTTTTAGACTTTGGANTGCCATTAGAATTGAGTGCATTGCCTTACAATATTTTTATTGTAATGCAATTTTATTTATGGTTTTAGACTTTGGATTTCAATCTGAAGAAAGTAGCAGAAGCCAGGGTTACATAACGGTGCGCCAGCGCTGTCTCTCTCTCGCACGTGTCGCAGTTGCCCTTGAAAAGTAGGTCATTGCCTTCAAACCAGCTGTGCGCATGCTTACTGCTGTATTTTGACAAAGGAGTGAAAAGTTTAACACCCATATAATTTTTTAAATTTCAAACAGCTTGAAAACAGTTCTCGTTGCATATCCCTCCCAATATACATTTCTATGTAACTACCGGTAAACCATAACAATATTTGTTTTAAAACCTCAGGGTCAGCCAACTCAGAAATTTGNACATTTCTATGTAACTACCGGTAAACCATAACAATATTTGTTTTAAAACCTCAGGGTCAGCCAACTCAGAAATTTGAGTTAACTTATGCACACCTGTATTTAACAAGAACTTCAAGTTACAAAAAATGCTTTTACAATTTTCTCGCTTTGTAATAGAGGTTATACTGTACCTAACAAATACACTAACTGTAAATCAATATTCACAGTTGTATTTGGCAGTCGCACAGTCAAGAGACTTGAAATCTTTGTAGTCACTAATGCAGTGTTTGTATGAGAATCTTTACTAGAATTATTAACCAGCGATTCCAACTGTGCATAACACCACTCCAATTGGTTCCTAGTCGATTTCCTCAGTCTACGTGACAACCCTCAGCCCTGAAATTATGTACAAAAAGAAATATTTCCAGCTCGATTATATTACATCACCATCACAGATTTCTTTTTCATTAACGTTTAAGAACATGTACCAATCAGCAAGATGGTATTGCTGAAACTTTCCTTTATCACATTTATGGGTAGCAGACTAGCAGTTCTCCACATACAAGAGGTCCTCTCAAGTAACGGAAGTATTCAACAAACATTTATTATTNGGGTAGCAGACTAGCAGTTCTCCACATACAAGAGGTCCTCTCAAGTAACGGAAGTATTCAACAAACATTTATTATAGGGAAAAAAATTATGTAAAACCACAACATTTTTATACATCATTTTATTTTCATACTGCAGAAAAAATTGACTTAATNGGGAAAAAAATTATGTAAAACCACAACATTTTTATACATCATTTTATTTTCATACTGCAGAAAAAATTGACTTAATGAAAACGAGTATCACTGATACACTTACATAAAATATATATATTTTTTTTTTATTTGCCCGTTATATAATTTCCGTAATATGTGTATATACATTTATATATACTCTTAATTACTTGATTTAGATCAATTTTCATTTCCAAAAGAACATCTAGAACCATCTTTAGACAAAAAATTAATTCGTAATGGACATCCCAGACATTCAATTGCCATGTTCAAAATACTTTGGCTCACTAATGGTGTTAACACAATTCCTGGCCAACTTCAGCACTGTAAAAATCACATGTACAATGATTGATGAAATATAATATTTGCTTTAACATATTAATAATACCTTTATAAAATACTCTGCTTTCCAACCATAAAAAAACTATTATAGGCAACATTAATATAAAATCAATCATAAAACTACTATGAATTTATTTTAAAATAATTTAATACCTCTGTAACCATCATAGTAATATATACCATAATACATCTGATTAATTCTGTACAAATAATCCACTTAACACAGTAATCAATGTTGCAATATATAAAACTGTGGTCATTCAACCAAACTTTTCTTATCAATATTGTATATTCAGGAACAAACAGTTACGTAATGATGCAATGCAACCTGCAATGACTTCAAAACTTTTGGATCAAAAAATTAAGGCATCGAAGCAAACTCATGCATTATGTAATTTTTTCTTAAAGCTACCCTACGTCCCATCTTTAAGCGCAACAGTAAAAATAAAAATAAATTTTCTGGCAATCAATAATATTGGTTAAATGCACATTATGAAAGGTTTAGCACCGAATACATCACCTGCTGCACAACGGCATACATGATACTGAGAAACATAACACCAGAAAACAATTAAATGCTCTTCAAAGAAAGGTCAGTTAGATAAGAACATATACATTTAACATTCTTCTGTACAAATTCTAAATGTATCAGCCCACAAGTACAAATGACCACCTCGGTAACATTTCTTCACGACCGTTGCCACCAACATCAACTTCTATCGGTGACCCCTCACATCCACTGCCCTTCACTTCACGACACACATTGGAATAAAAATTTGTTAAATACCCTGAATGCACAGTTCGTTGCCCCTGTCACTTCGTAGAGCACGACACACACAAAAAAACACCAGTTCAGTTCGACAATGCACGTCAGCTAACGACTCTTAGTCATCTTCCCCTATATGTACAGTGCACACATCGCAATACATGCATAAGCCCTGGTAAGCCACACGAGAATTGACAACAGTAAATTCCTTTGTGCCAAAGTACAAACTAGACTTTGAAGAAGGGGTGGGGAAATAATTGATAGACGAAGAATTGTGACCACCACAACAATATGACACAAGCTCATGCTTATTCCACAATATTTAAAATAGTAAATATATAAAATGGTATGTTTGATTTGCAGTGTAGGTAGGAAGAAGTTGGAAGTACAGAGGGGTGAACACAGGTAAGCGTACACTGGTTGGAAAGCAGCCTGGAAGAAGGTAGGAGGCGCCAGGCGGGGAGGGCGACATCTAGTGCGAGGACACTGGCAGGATGTGCTGCACGACGGCCGCCACCAGGATCGCGAACACTGTGAACCCAGCCAGGATCAGGAGCGCAGTCTGCTGGTCTGTCAGCGGCTTCCACTCCGTCGCCTGCACACAACCAGCCCCACATCACGTCAGTAACACCTGTTTCACACATCTCAAGAGAGCATAACAGAGTTGCCAGATAACTAGTCATTATTGTTGCAGCCCTAATGGTCAATTGAAGAAAACAGATGGGTCTAAAATGTGTAAAAACGTAAAATCAGGGGGTGTAAAAAAAAGGGGGTTCTACTGTATGAGGTAATACAGTATAAGTGGGATTATATAACACACATCAGATTAAATTTAAAAATCAATGTTTTTTATTGTTTTTTTTACGGGTGAAAATAACAGAATGGAACAACTTGTGCCCTATAGCTATTCATCAAGAGTATCTTTCATAAAATACTGAAATTTTTATTTTGTCCGCCACATAACTTTTTTGGGCTTCGAAAACAACTTTTCATTTTTTCTCCAAGTAGGAGACTATTTTTTTCTAGGAAGGAAGTCTTCAACCCAGATAACTTTAATGTTGCACACTATTCTACATGTAGACACTAAGCACATGAAAGATCAGAGCTCTAAATGCAACTTTGGTGAAGCAGGGTGGGAGTAGGGTAAAACAGTCATCTAAATGCTGAAAGCAGATAGCCGCCATCTTGAAAATACAAAATTTATTTTATACTATAAATATACAGTGAAATAGTACCTTATGTAAGATTTTTAATGACACTAAAAACCCCCCAATAGGTAACTTATAGTTGCATTCCGAAATCTGTGAAATTTGCTTGCAGTGTGTACGAAAAATGGCTGTCATCAATAACTTGTTGCAGGTAAAAATCTAAATTATTGTCTGTCTCATATAAGTTGGCGAGATTTTGACAGTTTGACGAAAGTAGCGCCAAATGTTTACTTTTCGTTTATGTATTCTTTCCCCATCTGCTGGTGCGTCAAGTGGAGGCTGTATTTTTTATCAACACGCTGTCAGCTAATCCATTTGCCATTGTACTGTAATGCTCAACCAACTTTAAGGTATTTATAGACTGACATCTGTCTAAAAAATTTCTAGGTTATAAAAGTAAAAATATAAAACCTTGCAAAAAAATAAATATTTGCTAACTCTTTTTTAATTTATTCGAAAAAGAGAATTTGGGTTAAAATTTGCGAGACGGTAGTGTAGTTCTTATCACACTTGTTAAGAATTGAAATAAAAAAAATTTTGGGAACATTTTTTGCAACGCATTTTCATTCGTCAACTCACCAACGACTTTGCAAAGCAGGCGGCAGAACAACATGGTGTGTAATGGACGTAGACGTAACGATTACCGGCTCAAAGGAAATTACTAGTAAACAAAATCGCTGTACACAGAAATGCATGTTACTATAATTAATTATACAGAGCTCGCGGAAAAATAAAACCCTTGGTATATGTTCGTAAATTTGTTATTTTAGACAAGAAAGCTATATCTTTTCTGGCTGGTTAGTGCTTCGAGGGAGAGAGAGATGGCGCGCATGGCTTGACAAGTGTCACTTTTATGAGCCAAATGTGTTTCTCAATAGGTGGCAGCATGTTGGCCTGCCTCCTGATCCCATCTTTTTTAAAGTTTATTTTTCTCCTATTACTGACTTGAAACGACAAGAGTTTGAAAAATATTTTGTCAAATTATTTGAAAAAATAATTCAACAATACCTTGCAATATTTCTGTAGGCTTTTGGAATTAATATCAAGCATGTATGGAAAGCATGGATGGAGAGTGGGGATACGAAGTGAAAAGATCTCCTAAGGTTTGAAGTTGTTTCATTTTAATACGGATTGTTTTATTGTGCATTTCATTTTGAACACCTATACATTACTACTTCAGCACAAAGTTTAGTTCATAACACTAAAAACAGCTGTTTTATGACCACGTAAAATAAAATGTATTAATTAATCTAAGAACTCTTTCTTATCCGCNTCTGCTGGTCTGTCAGCGGCTTCCACTCCGTCGCCTGCACACAACCAGCCCCACATCACGTCAGTAACACCTGTTACACACATCTCAAGAGAGCATAACAGAGTTGCCAGATAACTAGTCATTATTGTTGCAGCCCTAATGGCCAATTGAAGAAAACAGATGGGTCTAAAATGTGTAAAAACGTAAAATCAGGGGGTGTAAAAAAAAGGGGGTTCTACTGTATGAGGTAATACAGTATAAGTGGGATTATATAACACACATCAGATTAAATTAAAAAATCAATGTTTTTTTTATTGTTTTTTTTAACGGGTGAAAATAACAGAATGGAACAACTTGTGCCCTATAGCTATTCATCAAGAGTATCTTTCATAAAAAACAAAAATTTTTATTTTGTCCGCCACATAACTTTTTTGGGCTTCGAAAACAACTTTTCATTTTTTCTCCAAGTAGGAGACTATTTTTTTCTAGGAAGGAAGTCTTCAACCCAGATAACTTTAATGTTGCACACTGTTCTACATGTAGACACTAAGCACATGAAAGATCAGAGCTCTAAATGCAACTTTTGTGAAGCAGGGTGGGAGTAGGGTAAAACAGTCATCTAAATGCTGAAAGCAGATAGCCGCCATCTTGAAAATACAAAATTTATTTTATACTATAAATATACAGTAAAATAGTACCTTGATTTTTAATGACACTAAAAACTCCCCAATAGGTAACTTATAGTTGCGTTCCAAAATCTGTGAAATTTACTTGCAGTGTGTACGAAAAATGGCTGCCATCAACAACTTGTTGCAGGTAAAAATCTAAATTATTGTCTGTCTCATATAAGTTGGCGAGATTTTGACAGTTTGACGAAAGTAGCGCCAAATGTTTACTTTTCGTTTATGTATTCTTTCCCCATCTGCTGGTGCGTCAAGTGGAGGCTGTATTTTTTATCAACATGCTGTCAGCTAATCCATTTGCCATTGTACTGTATTGCTCAACCAACTTTAAGGTATTTATAGACTGACATCTGTCTAAAAAATTTCTAGGTTATAAAAGTAAAAATATAAAACCTTGCAAAAAATTTAATATTTGCTAACTCTTTTTTAATTTATTCGAGAAAGAAAATTTGGGTTAACATTTGCGAGACGGTAGTGTAGTTCTTATCACACTTTGGACGTTACAGCTAATATGTTAAGAATTGAAATAAAAAAATTTTGGGAACTTTTTTGGCAACACATTTTCATTCGTCAACTCACCAACGACTTTGCAAAGCAGGCGGCAGAACAACATGGTGTGTAATGGACTAGACGTAACGATTACCGGCCCAAAGGAAATTACTAGTAAACAAAATCGCTGTACACAGAAATGCATGTTACTATAATTAATTATACAGAGCTCGCGGAAAAATAAAACCCTTGGTATATGTTCGTAAATTTGTTATTATTTTAGACAAGAAAGCTATATCTTTTCTGGCTGGTTAGTGCTTCGAGGGAGAGAGAGATGGCACGCATGGCTTGGCAAGTGTCACTTTTATGAGCCGAATGCGTTTCTCAACAGGTGGCAGCATGTTGGCCTGCCTCCTGATCCCATCTTTTTTAAAGTTTATTTTTCTCCTATTACTGACTTGAAACGACAAGAGTTTGAAAAATATTTTGTCAAATTATTTGAAAAAATAATTCAACAATACCTTGCAATATTTCTGTAGGCTTTTGGAATTAATATCAAGCATGTATGGAAAGCATGGATGGAGAGTGGGGATACGAAGTGAAAAGATCTCCTAAGGTTTGAAGTTGTTTCATTTTAATACGGATTGTTTTAATGTGCCTTTCATTTTGACTACCTATACATTACTACTTTAGCACAAAGTTTAGTTCATAACACTAAAAACAGCTGTTTTATGACCACGTAAAATAAAACGTATTAATTAATCTACGAACTCTTTCTTATCCGCGTATTTTCTGCTTGTCTGATGTGCGTCGGCGGTGCACTCAGAATAGCCAACGTAATATTAATTTTTGTTCGTTCATGCATCAGCTGATACAGGATTTTGTAAATGGCACTTTGTTTGTTTCGTATATGTCAATTTGCCACTCACCGACTGTCAAAATCTCACCAACTTATGAGACAGACAATAATGTTTTTCTTTCACCTTGAGGATAGGGTAACATAGGAACAAATTTGATGATTTCACATTNTATGAGACAGACAATAATGTTTTTCTTTCACCTTGAGGATAGGGTAACATAGGAACAAATTTGATGATTTCACATTGAATGACCCTAGTCCATTTTACACACACAAACTACTCAGGCTCACCTGTAATATAACTGTGAATACCATAAAGTGAACTATTTCCATGAAGAAATATATTAACTGATGTTTGCTTTTATAGCAATGCATCACAACATAATGCAACAAGTATAATTTTTTAAAAATCTGCTAAAAATCTTAATACATTTTTACACAAAATTTAATTTGAATGTACTCATTTAACTCACAACAAAAGCGGTGTTTAATGTTTTTGATGTTAAATGTGAATGAATGTACAGAACTTACTAACCAGATGGCATTAACATTATGGTTCCAGCAAAAAGACTGCAGTTGTTCCAGATGGAATACAATGCACCATATTTATTTCCCATGGCAACTAATGTATAAAGTGCTGCAATATAATAGTACAAAACTTAAAACTGATACGTTCGAGAGTTCAATGATACTTGCTATTAGCACACAGCACTGTTCTATACATTACTGGCAAACAAACATCTTACGGCACGGACGCACCAATTGTTCATATGGGATGTAATCTCTGCAACTTCAGCACCTAAAGGTGTGCAGTAGGGATGCCCCTGATCTTTAAACAAAAATTTNTATGGGATGTAATCTCTGCAACTTCAGCACCTAAAGGTGTGCAGTAGGGATGCCCCTGATCTTTAAACAAAAATTCGTTGATCCAGCCCCCAAAAATACTTAAAAATCCTTAAAACTAAAATGTTTATGTCCATTACTATAAATTACGATACAAATAGTGTCATTACGCCTATAAAATATTGAGCGTTATGAGCATGCTTACTATAGTTCACTGTTACAATAAAACTGGCAAACACCACCACAGGTAAGAAAGTAAGAGAATTTTCTATTATTTACAAATTAGGCCAGAACATTAAATTATAATTGCAAGATTATACTAAGCATCAACTTACGAGTATAATGTCTTTTTCTTTTGTGAATGGGGACGCTGTTAGCAACCAATTATCTTACAATGGTCATGTCTTCTTAGATTTTGTGACAAAAGTACTGGTAAATTAAACTTTTGTTACTAAGTATCTTGCAAAACAGGACTAGGCTCTGTTCCAAACTACAATTGCAAATTTTATGAAGTGCTCCAAATTAAATCAGAATTTAATTCACCAAATTTTTAAAACTGCAACATAAGACGTTAAAATACAGGTCATCATAAGACCTGCTGGTGAAGTCGCTGAAGTTCCTAATGTTTACACTACACTAGGGTTACTGTTTTGTTTACAGTCACATAATACTTACAAAAGTCTTTAGTAGTACAATTTTTTTTGTTCATAGTAATAACTCCATGGAATTATTAGCATCTACTTTCCACAAATTGCCAACTTGTGACTTGTTGTCACGTAGACAGATTATGAAAATAATACACAGCAACTTTTCTTGTGAACATATTTAGAGATATTTTATGTAACATTAGTAGCAAAGAGAGTGATTTTTCTTGTGCCGTGTAAAATTCACCTTTCAGAATTTTAAAATGTCTGTCACGGTGACAATGAAATACAACTCGGGAGAATGAACGCACATTCCGGAGAGTAAAATACAGCATTTTTTTGGAGTTACAAATTGTTTATAGTAAAACCATATTTCACAATGACCAGAATTAAATACGTAAATTACACAACATGAGGGTGTAGCTGGGTAACATGATATGCTGGCATATGTATGCAGTGTAAAAGTCACCACCCAGCTAACTTGTAAAAATATTTTCATTAAATTTCCTATAATTAAATATATTTCAAGTGTTTTAACTCAGTATGTAAATATTTATTAGAATTATTTAATATACAAACATTATTTTTGAATAGTTTGTTCAGAATCAAAAATGCATAAAATGTCATTACCTTTACTTAAATGTTCACTTTTCGTGACCCTGTCAATCATAATTACCACCTGCTCCAGCCACCCCTTGCTCGCCACGTCTCTCGAGGGTATGTGCTCGCCCTCCAGGCAGGGCAGTTCACATCAACTCCATAGCTGCAACTCTTGCAATCTCGCCACGCTTGCCCTACGGCTTGCCTTCTGCAGCATCAGTGAAACTTAGCAGTGTTACGTTACTATTCAGAATTTGTGTTTCTTAACACTGTACGCAAAAGCTCTCGCCGCGGAGCCATCCCCCAGCCACGAGTGTTTGCCACGTGCCTCGTCCGCACCGGGGTCGCTCTAGCCCTGAACTTCGAGTCATATCTCGTTGCCGCCCTAAGGTAAAACAGTTTGGCAAACTTTGTTCCTAGTCCATCAGATGTTAGCGGACACAGATCAGAGATATGTGTCTTGTGAACTCCTTCGGACGGAATAAAACATATGTTTACCAGTTAACCTCTTTTTGGTCCGATCATTCTCTTTCGATTTCACCTTCCTTGCCTACTTTGCCTTCTGTGTACATATACGCTTAACTACTTCTCGGTGCACGCACCAACGCCACGATAGAGATTAACGAAGTTCCCACTGAAGGGCGCTCCCACCTGTGTCAAGAGGTGACTGGTCACGCCGCACTATAGTGCCACTGCGACAAGGGGAGAGAGAACCTGAAGTTGAGGAGAACAAACACATTAAGACACTAAGACTCTCAGGCTACAAGCTGGTCATGCCACTTACTGAGAGCTGTAGGGTCATTACATGGGGAACGCTGTCAACCCAGAGGGGCAGTTGAGGTCTGTAGCTAGTCACACTGCTCACTAAACTNTTACATGGGGAACGCTGTCAACCCAGAGGGGCAGTTGAGGTCTGTAGCTAGTCACACTGCTCACTAAACTCACAGAAAGGGATCATGGGGCCCTCTCCCCAAGTCGCTATAGGCCCAAGCACCATCCATCGTGAAGCACACTTTTCAGAGCTGATCAATTCATAGGACTCCCAGCAGGGGGGTCGTGCCTGCACCTTCAGGTCACCCACTAAATCCACCAAATCATAATTTTCTATTCTTTTATTTTATCCTCTGAACTTAACGTAACATCACTGACAGTGCACAGCTGTGAACCCACAGCTACTTCCTAGAGACGGGCCTCAGTGTCCAACAACGTGCTCTGGTGAGCCAGGGTCAGGTGCCCCCAGGGTCGGACACGTCGACCCATACGTATCTTTGTTACAGAGACTCTGTTTCCCTGGTCTCTAGAGGGATACTGGGCCAGTGCACATTCATTCCACGTTGGCATAAGTGGTGTCGAGTTTGGTAGNTTCCCTGGTCTCTAGAGGGATACTGGGCCAGTGCACATTCATTCCACGTTGGCATAAGTGGTGTCGAGTTTGGTAGACATAATGGAATAAAGCGAAGTAAAGTAATCATGTTTAAAACTGTTCATGGTTTGTGCAGAATAACTTAATTTAAATTGCAAGTTAGTTTAAAGGATATGTACATTAAAGTTTTAAGGATTTTTAAACAGTTTTGGGAGCTGGATCAATAACTTTAGCTTAATGGTCAGTGGTCACCCTGGTTTATGGTATGCTAAACATTTGTGTATGTCAAGAATTTTCATTAGAAATTTTCAAACCTGCCCGTCCCCATCAATAATAATAATAATAATAAAAAAAAAGACAACATCTACATACTGTTCCCAACTTTCAGATCGGGTCAAAATGGAAAAATTGAAGTGATGCCAAGTAGAGCTTGCATCCCTACACGAATCACAAACCAGCCAGTCATGCACCTGGCAAGCCTAAAGCCGCAGGTGGAGAAGATAATAGGGGTAAGCGAAGGTTCGAAAATTCGAATTCTAATAGAATATTTACAATATTCGGCTTTGTATTCAAAATAAAACTTTTTTCTTCAAACTTCGAAAAAAAAAAATGTTTTTAGACAACTTAAATGATTTCCTATTATTTTCCCAAAAAACAAAAGACGACAGCTTGGTTTTAGTAGCATCAACATCAAAGTTTTTATTTGATGTACGCCACACAC
This sequence comes from Clitarchus hookeri, assembly GCA_002778355.1. Classification (NCBI taxonomy): domain Eukaryota; kingdom Metazoa; phylum Arthropoda; class Insecta; order Phasmatodea; family Phasmatidae; genus Clitarchus; species Clitarchus hookeri. Next base: position 52,506 of record NQII01001235.1, read on the forward strand.
ATGGCATGAAAACATAACATTGATGCCTTATCAACCCTCAACGTACTGACAATGGAAGTGAACAGGCCTCAGTGTCCCCCTAGAGACCAGGGAAAAAGAGTCTCATTAATGAGGTTTATTACCTTATTACTTTCGGGATCCTGATNCAGTGTCCCCCTAGAGACCAGGGAAAAAGAGTCTCATTAATGAGGTTTATTACCTTATTACTTTCGGGATCCTGATGTCCGGGCTGGCAGCTCAATAACCTTTTGGACTGAGAATGGTGGAGCCGGGCCGAGGGCTGTCCTGGAATAGGTCCTGACAGGACAATATTTGCGGTAGCAAGCCGAGTGGTGTTAAATGAGAGTTACCCAGCTACTGGTGCACCAGTAGGTCGTGTAATTGTGGGTAATGCCCGTTTTGGGGGGTGGCAGGTTGGAAGGTTGTGCCAGGTGTCATTTGATGTAGGTGCCGCAGGTACGGAACTCCAGCTGTGCTCCGAGTCGCGCGTGGCTTGTCACAAGATAGCGGCTTCTTCGCGCTCTGCAGTGTACACCCTGGAGGCGTTAGGCTCTGGTACACCAGATTGTGTAGCCTGGGCACNTTCCCTGGTCTCTAGAGGGATACTGGGCCAGTGCACATTCATTCCACGTTGGCATAAGTGGTGTCGAGTTTGGTAAACATAATGGAATAAAGCGAAGTAAAGTAATCATGTTTGAAACTGTTCATGGTTTGTGCAGAATAACTTAATTTAAATTGCAAGTTAGTTTAAAGGATATGTACATTAAAGTTTTAAGGATTTTAAAGCAGTTTTGGGAGCTGGATCAATAACTTTAGTTTAATGGTCAGTGGTCACCCTGGTTTATGGTATGCTAAACATTTGTGTATGTCAAGAATTTTCATTAGAAATTTTCAAACCCGCCCGTTCCCATCAATAATAATAATAATAATAAAAAAAGACAACATCTACATACTGTTCCCAACTTTCAGATTGGGTCAAAATGGAAAAATTGAAGTGATGCCAAGTAGAGCTTGCATCCCTACACGAATCACAAACCAGCCAGTCATGCACCTGGCAAGCCTAAAGCCGCAGGTGGAGAAGATAATAGGGGTAAGCGAAGGTTCGAAAATTCGAATTCTAATAGAATATTTACAATATTCGGCTTTGTATTCAAAATAAAACTTTTTTCTTCAAACTTCGAAAAAAAAAAATGTTTTTAGACAACTTAAATGATTTCCTATTATTTTGCCAAAAAACAAAAGACGACAGCTTGGTTTTAGTAGCATCAACATCAAAGTTTTTATTTGATGTACGCCACACACATGGCATGAAAACATAACATTGACGCCTTATCAACCCTCAACGTACTGACAATGGAAGTGAACAGGCCTCAGTGTCCCCCTAGAGACCAGGGAAAAAGAGTCTCATTAATGAGGTTTATTACCTTATTACTTTCGGGATCCTGATGTCCGGGCTGGCAGCTCAATAACCTTTTGGACTGAGAATGGTGGAGCCGGGCCGAGGGCTGTCCTGGAATAGGTCCTGACAGGACAATATTTGCGGTAGCAAGCCGAGTGGTGTTAAATGAGAGTTACCCAGCTACTGGTGCACCAGTAGGTCGTGTAATTGTGGGTAATGCCCGTTTTTGGGGGTGGCAGGTTGGAAGGTTGTGCCAGGTGTCATTTGATGTAGGTGCCGCAGGTACGGAACTCCAGCTGTGCTCCGAGTCGCGCGTGGCTTGTCACAAGATAGCGGCTTCTTCGCGCTCTGCAGCGTACACCCTGGAGGCGTTAGGCTCTGGTACACCAGATTGTGTAGCCTGGGCACTTGCAATGTTGGCAGCCTGTTTCTGGCCCACTCGGTGCCATTGCATTAGGAAACTAGCCACTTACAGTGATGTTATGTTAAATCTCAGAGGATAAAACAAAAGAGAGAATAAGGTATTCCTATTTAGAGGATTTAGTGGGTGTCCTGGAGACGCAGGCACGATCATAATTATTGTTAAAATATAACATAGCAGGCAGATGAGGACAGATCTGGAGTGGTCCGTCCAGGAAGAAATTTTCTCTTCCTGGGGTCGGTGCCTTGGGCTAGATCCCCCCTGCCGGAGTCATATAGCTCATTCGGCGCAGGAGTGTGCGCTTCACGAGGGATGGTGCTTGGGCCTATAGCGGCTTGAGGGTAGGACCCCCTGATTCCCCTCGATGAGAAGTTGAGTGAGCGACGCTACCTGCTGCTGACCTCAACTGCCCCTCTGGGTTTACAGTGTTCCCCACGTAAAGACTCCACAATTCTCAAGTGAGCGGTGTAGCCTAAGAGTCATAATGCCCTAAGCGCTTTTGTTCTCCCCAAGCCTCGGGAGCTTCAGAGAAAAGTTCTCTATCCCCCTGCCACAGTGGCGCTAGAAGGGTTACACTAATAGCCAGCACCACAGGTAACCAACTTTGACAAGACTTGGGAGCGCCCTTCAGTAGGGACTTTTGGTTTGATACTCTATTGTGGTGGCAACATGAGGTTCCAACTAATGTGTTGTAAACACAAGTCCTGACAATAGTAACATACTGCGGGTAAGTTATACTGTTACTGCTGAAGGCAAGCGGTATGGCAAGCGTGGCGAGACAGCAAAACTGCAGGTGATGCTCCGGTCAGAACTGCTCATGAACTGCCAGTGAACTGCCCCGTCTGGAAGGCGTGCGTAGGAATAAATACCCACTAGAGACGTGGCGAGCGAGGGGTGGCTGAAACTGTCCGCATGGATGGGGAAGCCCCCTCCCCTGATGTGCGGGGAGTGCACGTTCTGTGTCTGCCGGCCAGGCATGGCATGGCAAGGGAGGGGGTGGGTTCACCCACTCAGACTGGAGCGTGGCGTCATGTGAATTGCTGGCCTCTCAGGCGGCAAGTAGTTGACTCGCTTGTGAATAGGAATGGTACAGAGGGTGAAAGAGCAGTGGCGATCGGCGCTAGAGTACACCAGGGGAGCACCAGAGGCTGAGGCTTGTATATTGTATGCAACAGCGCTCGTGGCGCATCAGCCTCAACTTAACAGAATGCTCACAAATTAGTCCAAACAGCATTTCAGTGTAAAATAATTGTCAGTACCTAATTATTCTTCACAAGACAGCAAAACTAAATTATTGAAAAAACACCTTTTTATATTATGAAACACTTCATTATCTTCTCAAACTTAATTCGGCACTGGAGATTTTAATCTTTAATATATATTTATTTCTCTCATTTCCAACAGAGCCTTAATGCATTACGGTGTGATAATTAGGAGATTTAACTACAAGTTTTACTAAATTAACTGCTGTGAAATTGGACCCGCTGCAATTCAAATCTCAGAAATGTAATAAAAAAAAACCTGGAAATAAATAACTACGTTTCACTCATGCCATTTTGAGTGGCCTCGGAATGCCCACACAGCCAACAGTGTTCTGTTGACAAAATCATTCAGGAAATAATAAAGGAATGGAACAGTTACCGTGCGTATTTGTTAGTGATGTCAAATTATATTCCTCGATACCCTAGATTCTTGAGAACTGTGGAATCGAGAATCGGAAGACCAAGAATCAAAGCATTAAAAACCAATTACCACAAAACAGATAACCTATCACCTCTCCAAAACGGTTTAAAATTACTTGATTTATGCCAATAATTGAATCACTATTGGAAAATTATTTTGTGGATGAAAAAATTAAATGTGGAAATAATATGAAAATAAAACGATGCTGGCCGTGTTCGAATTCCCCATTTAATATATTAGTATTTAGGATCTTCAGTTCAGTCGCCGTCGAGAATCACTTATTTAAGATAGCCGTAATTTGTTAGTTTAGTATTTTAGCAAGTTTTTCTACATACTAAAAATTAAATAAATACTAATGTACCAAGTGCATCATTATTTTGTCGCCTAATTCAGGTCGCGTGACCTTTCAGTAAACTAAAAGTGCTAATTCGAACACTGCCTCACTTTTTGCGTGACCTATACTTTAGTCGCTCGAATAAAAAAGTTCTTAAAAACCTACCACATAGCAGATGACAGCAAAGGACTTATATAAACATAGCACTTTATTAATTTGCACGCAACAGAAACTAACTTTTTGTTCCACTCCTGGAATATTCACATTTGCACTGTGGCTTCTTGTGGCTTTGATATGACGTTTCTTCGTTCACAACGTCATAAATTACGTGCACACACTTCACTGTGTACGTTATGACTTGGTAAGGAACGTGAAGAAATTATATTTGTACTGTTGTAATATTTCCAAGAAAAAAAAAAGGGGCATCGTAAAAGGAAACTAAGTTTCTAGACATCTTACGGCTTTGGAACGACCATCTGGCGTCTACCATGATTGTTTACTAATACCGTTGGCTTAATATGGCAGCAGCGCTGATAGTACAGAAGCAAACAAACCACGCCATTCAAAAAACAAAACGCATGCGTTTGATTATAAAAAGAAAAATATTTCCATACAATTGTTTTAAAAAATGAGCAGTGTAATTTATCTGTCTTCCAAATAAAATGTTTGCAAAATGCCTTTATATGTACAGGCAATAATGGAGATTTTCTTTATTTACTAATGATATATTCTCAATCCCATTCTTTTCCTGCAGGAAAATTTATTTTCAATCCCGCCCAAAATTTTCCTTGCTCAAATCTCCAATCATGCCCGCTATGTTTTGTTTATGGCAAACACCAGCCTGTTATAGTACTATGAATCTACATCCTACAGTTATTGTGCCTTTCAATTGCATGTGACGAAAAGATTTTTTTTTTGTTGTAGAACGTAATTTGTTTTCACTGTGCTATTCTTAGAAACTTATTAATAATTTAATACGTTTGTGAACATTTATCATGGCAAGTGAGGTTTGGAATTATTTTTGAATAAACTGCATGGTTTTACGTTTTACGGTATGTTAGCCATTTTACAGAAAAATCTATGAGTTTGAAAGTTGATCTTAGTGTGATATGCATGTGTTNGTTTTACGGTATGTTAGCCATTTTACAGAAAAATCTATGAGTTTGAAAGTTGATCTTAGTGTGATATGCATGTGTTACTTTCATATTGTTTATATTAGTAATACTCCTAATGTAGGCCTAGTTCAAATAATTAAATTTCACACCGTGCTATAAGGTATTTAGTTTGTAAAGTAATTGTCTGTAACTAACGGAATCACGATTTTTGGAATCGAGAGTGGTATCGGCATCGAGATCGAGAAAAAGTGAAATAGTTACATCACTAGTATTTGTAGAAAACAAAGATGGAGAACAAACAAAATTTAAATAAACTTGACACTCCACAACATTAACTCATGTAATTTAATAATGTATACATACGCAACGTTAATACTCGAATGTAAAAACATGAGCACTGCAATTAATTATTGTGTCCCAAATTATGTATGATCGACACTTTTGCTGAAATAATTTTTAGTTTATTTAAATTTGTTTAGCTTGAAATGCAATAATGTGTTCTTACATAGTAAAAAAACTATGATCAAATGTTTTGTAAACCAGTGAAAAACAATTATATTTTACATGCCTTTTACCTAGCTTGTAAAAAGTATGTATTTATTAAATTTAAAAAAATTATTGGTGCAATGTGTACTTGAACACAAAACCCTTAGGTTCAATATTCAATTCGAATTTGAAAATATTTTAAAACTTTCACTTCAAAATTATATTTGCAGCTTCACCCAACCCTCAAAGATGCAGAACATAGGATACTCTGGAAAGCCTGCCTATCATCTGCAACGTCTGCACTTCCCACAAGCGAAATGAAACCAGGACTGCCACGATCAGAGGCAGACAAGCTAACCATATGACGACCAACTTTACTACAGAAGAGCAAAAGGTGTTGCTGCCATAGGAGCAAGCAATGCACTCACCTGGGAGACAGAGTTCCTGGGCACGGCAGGGGTTGCGGGACCCACGGCGGATGTGGTGAATGCCGTGGAGGGAGACACCGCACCCAGGATGTGGCCGCTCGCTGCACAGCGCACGGGGCACACCCTCACCAGGTACTCTGTCCCAGGCTCCAGGTCTGCCAGCTGTGCCTTGGCATCATCGCACACCTGCACCACTCTGTAGTCCTGGTCTCTGGGTCGCATCAGCTGCACTTGGTACATCACCGAGTCACCACCCACCGGCTTGCACGCCACCCACGTCACACAACCACCTCGCTGCTGGATCTCCGCCACCTTCGGCGCTGCAAACACATTATTCCACTTAACATCTACCATCCTAATCAACAGCCTTCCTCTAAAATTAATTTTACATTAAGACAATAAAACGCTTCCATTTCGTAANCATCTACCATCCTAATCAACAGCCTTCCTCTAAAATTAATTTTACATTAAGACAATAAAACGCTTCCATTTCGTAAAATCTCCGCAATGTGCTAAAGCATTTTTCTAGCAATAATTGAAAATGGTAAAGTAACATCCATACAAAAAGGGTCAACATGGTTGGGAGGGAGAAGGCTACAAGGAACAGGGTGAAGCGCCACGAGTGCTGTCTTATACATATATTAAACCTCAACCTCTGGTGCTCCCCTGGTGTACCGTAGCGCCGACCACCACCGCTCATTTTCCCTCAGTACCGTTCCTATTCACAAACGAGTCAACTACTTGCTACCTGNACCGTTCCTATTCACAATCGAGTCAACTACTTACTACCTGAGAGGCCGGCAATCGTGCCTCGTCCGCGTCCGGCTTGATTTTACACGGATCTCACTTACATGAAAACCAGAAAGTGAAATAAAATAAAACCATAAAAAATTGTATACAGTACCCCTCTGGAATAAATATCCAGTGTATTAAATTCACTAGACTGGGCCTACGCTTGAATGTTCCTGTGAAGTTAACAAAGAGAAGTTGTAGTGACGGACAAGTTTGATTTTTACAGCTTCGAGTCTAGTCATGTCAAGTTGTATAAAAGTCAAGACGAATTCAGTATAGAATTTTTTAGTTAAAATTGAGTTTGCACCATAAATGTAAACGTGTACCTACGTACATTGGTATACGCCCACCTCTTATAACTTCCTCCTCTAATAGTCACAGTTTACAATAAATAAAGTTTGGGACTAGTTTCTACCAACAAGAATAATTCTTTGCCAGAGTGAGTGATTCTCAGCACTACTTTTTCCCTCTCGCCAACAAATGAATGATNACCAACAAGAATAATTCTTTGCCAGAGTGAGTGATTCTCAGCACTACTTTTTCCCTCTCGCCAACAAATGAATGATGATAGGAATAGTAATATTGATTCATGAGGCACAAAAGTTAATTATTAGGTACGAAAATTTGTTGGTTATAACCTNATGATAGGAATAGTAATATTGATTCATGAGGCACAAAAGTTAATTATTAGGTACGAAAATTTGTTGGTTATAACCTAAAAGCACGGCGAATCGACTTTCACAATGTCTGCTGTAAAAAAACTTGACGCGAGTCACTAGTCTATTTTTGTTGACTCGACTCAACTTTTTGAAGCTCGACCCATCACTAAGAAGTCGTAATAAAATAAAAGGCAATACGACATAATTATGTGCTACCAAAAAATTCATGCAGCAAACTTGCCAATTTCTTGACCTTGGAAACAAAAAACTCTCTCATAGCCTTGCAATATGCTAACTTTTGTGCTTGCGACTTTTATGTATGTATCCATAAAAAATTGTTATGTAAATGTTATAGCAATTTGAATGGATATCGTTATTATTTTCAAACTAGTGACTATTTCTAACATGCTGGGTAAATCGTGAAATGTATATGGCAATATGTACTAACCTGTTAGCAAGCAAATTTCTTTTACTTTATTCTTGCTTTAGATTGTTTAATATGAATCTTTACAAAGTGACAAAATTATGGTGCCTTCAAGTTTGTATAATTACGTTTCACTGTCATCAATTATTTGGACAAGACTGTAGTGCCTTTGACACNTATGGTGCCTTCAAGTTTGTATAATTACGTTTCACTGTCATCAATTATTTGGACAAGACTGTAGTGCCTTTGACACTAAGAAAGAAAACTAACAGCTCGGAGAGCGGAAGTTGTACCCCCTACACAAAATGTGGCAGAAAAAATAAGTTTCAGACTATTACACTATGCAAGTATTACTTAATCAATCATGACTACTTTAGACAGGTAATATACATGATCTTAAAAATTCTTTGACAGATTCATTTAATCAAAGAGTTTTAAAATCTTTTTCATGTCATGCTGTTAAACNCATGATCTTAAAAATTCTTTGACAGATTCATTTAATCAAAGAGTTTTAAAATCTTTTTCATGTCATGCTGTTAAACAATTACAGTTTCACATACAAGATATCAGTTACCCTTATAAGTTTATCTGAAGTTCATTAACTCTGATGTGTCCGACAGACTAGTACAAGAACTTAACGCCAATACTCAAACACTGTTGCAAGTTATTTAACCACAAATGTTGCATGGCCACCACACCTTTTGGAGGGGCAGGGGGAGTTATGGTGGTGGCATACTCCTGGACATCACCGAAGTCCCCTTGGCCGGCGTCATTGACGGCTGCAATGCGGAACCTGTACGACGTGAGTTCCTGTAGCCGATTCACCTTGCACGATAGGCTTGTGCCCTGGTAGACCATCTGAAACCTTCAGCAGAAACCAAGGGCTATGACAAAAGGCATTCAGAACATATAGTTACATTCCTATATCTAACATGTTTGAAACCACTAGGGCAATTATGGTTTATTATTGTAAATGATTTCACATCAAGTTTTGGAAAAAGTAACTAGTTATATTAACTTTTTCATATTTTGGTAACTTACTCGCGAGAGCGGGGACCCTCCATCTCGACGACGTAGCGGGTGAAGTCAGAGTTCTTGCCATCACCCCACTTCAGTTTCAGGTAGTTGTGGTAGGCATTAACGAGCTCCAGCTTTGGTGGTAGAGGGGGCGTGCGCAAGGTGGTCACACGCAGCACAGGTGAGAATGGGCCGGGACCAACGCTGTTCACTGCTTGGACACGCAACCTGCAACAGCACCACATATAAATATTAACACTGCTATGTCTGTAGTACTCAGTCGTGGGCAAAATTAAATCCTTGCATATATCCTCAGAAAACTGCTTTATGATGCCAAGAAGGTACTCAATACGGACATATCTGTTTCATTTTACGCTCTTGAAGATTAAAGAACACAATCATTACTTATCAATAAGCAATTTTGACAGGTACAACAGAGGCACAGATCAATATTTTGGAATGGAAAAGACAGATGGTTAGGAATCAGAAATTTATCGAATTACAAAATAAAGTGAACTATGGAGCAACTATTTTTATTTGTGAAATTCTGTAATAATTCCCCTATTCATGAAAATAAATAAATTTCCTCATTAAAAGTATTCAATATCACAATGCTGAGCTTATTATTTTGGACATCACACGGTTCCTAACCCGTTTTACAATTTTCTATGTGTGATACAACAAAAAGTTGTAAGAGAGATAGTACTGATACAGGTGGGATGAGCACATCAAGAGCAAGAAGTTGGAACTGAAGTACAGTGGAAAAAGACTGCACCGACCTGACATGAGATGGGAGAAAGTAGTCGAGGGAGTGAGGAGGAGAGACGAGACTGGGAAACCGTGAGAGAGGGAGATGGAGCCATTTTGCAGAGCTAGCCCGGCCACATGCTGGAAACAGCTATGGAATGGTGATGCTCTGACTTTTAACAAGATTCCCCCAACAAATTTCAAATTTTACAACTTTGAGATTTTTGTTTCCTAGACCTGTGGCGATCACGAATTATAGGTATCGTAGCAAAGACGTGTGTGTAAGGTCACCTGTAGGTAGTGTCGGGGAGCAGTCCCTCGACGNACGAATTATAGGTATCGTAGCAAAGACGTGTGTGTAAGGTCACCTGTAGGTAGTGTCGGGGAGCAGTCCCTCGACGGTGTACTCAAGCTCCGAACCACCGGTCGCCACCAGGCGGTCTCCCGTATCCACATTATAGTGCAGGATGTCGGCGCCGTGACAAGCAGGTTCCTGCCAGCTGAGGCTCAGCGAAGTAGGGGTTGCCACGCACTTGGGCAAGGCCACGGCCACAGGGGAGGAGGCCGNCGGCGCCGTGACAAGCAGGTTCCTGCCAGCTGAGGCTCAGCGAAGTAGGGGTTGCCACGCACTTGGGCAAGGCCACGGCCACAGGGGAGGAGGCCGGGGTTGTGACATGGCTCGCCGGTGACAGGCCGCTCCATCCAGCACTGTTGTTCGCCTGCACACACACCAACACCCTCACTCAACATCATGGCAAGTCCACTGTAAAACACAACATTCGCCAACAGATTGGTACATACTCACTTACTGCACAGTATTTACAATAATGTATGCATATATAAGTATGGCCGGAGTTGGCTGGTATTATGATGATAATACCAGGTGGCCTCATTCCAAGGACTCAAAAGACAACACCTCCATTTAACGACACGTGGGAAATAAATTAACAATATTTTAAGACTGACATCTGTCTAAAAAAATAAGTAGGTTGTAAAAATAAAAAAATGTTGCAAATAATTAATATTTGCTAACTCTTTTTTAATTTGTCCGAGATAGTGAATTTGGGTTAACATTTGCGAGACGGTCTGTTGTATCTATTATCACACTTTGGACGTTATAGCTAACATATTCGAGTTGGAAATATGTGACGTGGAATAACGTTAGAATTGCTTAAAAACTATTCAATAAATTTAATTAACATTAAATATGTGAAATGGATTTTACAGATTTTTGGAAGCCAACATACAAAAACTAAAAAAGGCAACATTAGATAATGGTTTGTGCCAACTTTGTTGAGCAATTATTTTGCAATATTGGTGAATTTACTTCACATAATATCTTGTTGCAATAACAGAAAAATTTATGTCACCAAAAACAGCTAGCCAGAAATACATTTCTCTGACAAAATATATGTTCTCATAACTAGTAAAAACAATTCTATAGGATTCTTCGTTTTTCAATTTTATCTATTGGCCCCCTATAAAATTGTAAAATATTGTCAACCTTAATAGCATTAATTTAAGTCCTTTACATCCCCTAACATCCAATATGGTCAAGACTAGCACTAATGTGTATGCAATGTTTTTTGAAGGATTTTGGAGCCCATCTTCCTCTATTATCTACAAAAAATTAACATGTAAAACTAAAAATACAGTGCATTAATGTATTTATATTGTCCTTTATGAGGTTGTCAGAAATCAGACTATTGGTGTATTTTTAACAACATATTTCTAATGGGTTGATGCATAACGCTTACTGATATTTATTTAAACACGACTTCGCCTCATCTTCACGTGCCATTACGTCACCCCAGGCGAGGTTTGAACACTGAATGATTTGCTACCAGAGCCTAAAAGCACACCCCCAGACGCGGGTGCACCCACGGACATGTTAGTCAAATTCGTTTCACCTTTAAGTCGGACGTCGCACCAACCCCCCACGTGTGATAGAAGCCAGCCAACAAGGCCCCAGCTAAGCTCACGCCACCGATGCAACCCAGCATGACAGACGCCTACTTTCGCCACAGACCGAGAGATGGCACACGAGAGTACAGCTTAGGCCCACTGGAAAAGGAGCTCACCTCGCCACCCACGCACCACAGACAGTCCGCGGGCAGGTGGACTATATGAACATGAACAGCCACAGAACTGCAGTTCTTTCTACCCAGCTCGCTCCACCATCTCGTGTGCTGGACATCTCTGCAGACATCGATGTCCTCCCAGTAGGACCACCGCTACCTACAAGACATCTTCAAGACCTTCGTCAGCAACCTCTGAAGAAGTCTTCACACCTCAAACACCCACTACCCTTCTGGTAGTGTCACCAGAGTCCCTTCTGGACAACAGCATGAGTTAGTTAGTGTCAGTTACTATCACCGCCAGTCCCAGCACCATCTCTGCCCAAGGACTGGGCACAAGTTCCGGCCTGCTCCAACAGCACCAGCGGCAGAGTCAGGAGCTATCCCTGGCCACGCCCAATACAAGCAAACCAGTGGCTGTGTGCAAACCTGTAGTACAAAGGACAGTTACACCTACAGCAGACACTGTGNAATAGCCACAGAACGTCTTTCTACGCAGCTCGCTCCACCATCTCGTGTGCTAGACATCTCTGCAGACATCGATGTCCTCCCAGTAGGACCACCGCTACCTAAAATACATCTTCAAGACCTTCGTCAGCAACCTCTGAAGAAGTCTTCACACCTCAAACACCCACTACCCTTCTGGACAACAGCATGAGTTAGTTAGTGTCAGTTACTATCACCGCCAGTCCCAGCACCATCTCTGCCCAAGGACTGGGCACAAGTTCCGGCCTGCTCCAGCAGCAACAGCGGCAGAGTCAGGAGCTATCCCTGGCCATGCCCAATACAAGCAAACCAGTGGCTGTGTGCAAACCTGTAGTACAAAGGACAGTTACACCTACAGCAGACACTGTGTCGTGCCGTCAAGCAACGGTCCTAGCTTTTATACCGGCCGGTGTCCGGCGAGCATCCAATAACGTCCGTATCTCTGACTGTGCCAAAAATTCTTGCCCGGCCATGACGTCGTCGTCAGTCACCCGATATTACGCGTCAGGGTGATCCCATGTATACATAGACCACCCGAGATCATGCCTATGTATGTACTGTATGCATATAGAAAAAAAATAATGAACTTACCTTTATTAAAAGATTTATAATACTGAAATACTGTACAGTGGAGCCTCGGTGTATCAGTCCCATTTATATAACTTTCCCACATTCATAATTTATTCTGCACAGTTGGACACACTTCCCTTTAGAACAGTATTAAAAGAGATAGTTTTTTTTACCAAAAGTAGTTTTTTTTTGGCAGCAATAACTATTTTTAGAAAGTCTCAGATGGAATCTTTATACCTTGACACGCCACGAGCGCTGTCGTAAACATATATTAAGCTTCAGCAGCTGGGGCTATCCTGGTGTACCGTAGCGCCCACCGCCGCCGCTCTTTCAGCATCTGTACCGCTCCTGTTCATAAGCGAGTCAATTCTTTCCACCTGAGAGGCCAGCAATCCGCATGACGTCATGCTCCGGTCTGAGAAGTGGAGCCATCCCCTCGCTTCAACTGCCCTGGATGGCAAGCACAAAAAGTGTACACTTGCCGCACATCAGGGGAGGTTTCCCCCTCCATGCAGCCAGTTCCAGCCAACCCTCGCTCGCCAAATCTCTCACTGGTATTTATTCTTATGCACACCCTCCAGACGAGGCAGTTCATGAGCAGTTCTGACCGGAGCATTACCTGCAACTCTCGCTATCTCACCACGTTTGCCGTACCACTTGCCTTCAGCAGTAACACTATAACTTAGTCTTAGTACATTACTATTGTCAGGACTTGTATTTTCAACAAATCAGGCAAAATTTCTTGTCACGGAGCCTTCTCCTTTCACTTCGAGTTTGGCCACGGGCCTCATTCGCACCGTGCTTGGTTCTACTAGGGTCACTCTCGCCCTCTCTTCTACCCTTATCTCGTTTTCGCCCTGCAGCGTACAGTTTGGCAAACTCGGTCCCTCGCCCATCAGACGTTAGCGGCCACAGGTCTGATATATATGTATTAGTTCCTACAGATGGAATAAAACATATATCTACCAAGTAACCTCTTTTTGGTCAGATCTTTCAGTTTCGCCTCCCTTACCCGCATTGCTTCTGTGTGCATATTCGATTATCTACTTCTAAGTGCACGCATCACCACTGTGATAGAGTATCAAACCAAAAGTCCCCACTAAAGGGTGCTCGCAAGTCTTGTCAAAGTATGGTTAACTGGTTACTGGCGGTAGTGCCACCCTTCTAGCGCCACTGTGGCAAGTGGAGAGAGCACCTTCCTCTGAGGCTCCCGAGATTTGAGGAGAACAAACACGTTTAGGGCATTATGATTCTCAGGCTACAAGCTGGTAAGGTCGCTTACTTGAGAGCCGTGGAGTCCTCATGTGGGGAACGCTGTGAACCCAGAGGGGCAGTTGAGGTCCGTAGCAGGTAGTGCCGCTCACTCAACTTCTCACCGAGGGGAATCAGGGGTCCCTCTCCACAAAGCGCTATAGGCTTGAGCACCGCCCCTCGTGAAGAGCACTCTTCTGCACCGAACGAGCGTTAGAACTCCCGCATAGGTTTACCCCGAGGCACCGGTCCCAGGAAGAGTAGATTCGTTCCTGGACAGACCACTCTAGCTAGACCTGTCCTCACCCACGCTGCTACGTAAATTTGAACAATAATTATGATCGTGCCTGCGTCTCCAGGAAACCCACTAAATCCTCTAATTAGTGATACTCTATTTTCTTCTTTTGTTTAAACCTCTCGGATCTAACATAACATCACTAAGTGCCTAGCTGTGTATCCACAGTTGGCTTCCTAATGCCATGCAACCGAGCGGACCAGAAAAAATCTGCAAAGATCGCAAGTACCCAGACTACACAACATGGCCTGACGCCCCCAAGGTGTACACGGTAGAGTACAAAGAAGCCGCCATCTTGTGACGAGCTACGCGCGTCCCGGAGCACAGCTGGAATTCCGTACCTGTGGCACCTACATCAAAAGACACCTGGCACAACCTTCCAAACCAGTGTCACCTCTTCCTGCCACATCCCCGAAACAGGCTATACCCGCAGTTGCACGTCCTATGGGCCCACCAGTAGACAGGCAACTCTCATTTAACACCACTCTGCTTGCTACCGCAAATATTGTCCGTCAGGACTTATTCCAGGACAGCCCTCCGCCCGGCTCCACCATCCTCAGTACGAAAGGTTATCAAGCTGCCAGCCCAGACATCAGGATCCCGAAAGTAATAAGGTAATAAAACCTCATTAAGGAAACCCTGTTTCCCTGGTCTTTAGTGGGATACTAGGGCATGTTCACTATCATGACACCACGTTGAGAGTTGATAAGGTGTCAAGTTATTTTCATGGCACCCAACTTTGTGCCTCACTGTCGAGAAGAGCCAACTGTTGCGAAGAGCAATCGCCATTCCATTCAAACCCCGAACACTTTGATGTGTCGAAAAACTCAGTGGCGCCCATAAAAAAACCGAACAGTTTTTTACCATGACTGAATGAGGAGAACCTTAATACTGCACTGTGTCCCATGCATAGGTGTACTGGAGATGGAAATCTGACCATCCAATGCGCACACTGTGGTGACAATTACCACTACCTGTGTTTCGGATGGGAAGAAAAGGAAAAGGACACGGACGGATTGGAATTCTGCTGTCCCAGATGTCAAGAACCACAAGTCCGCTGCGACGCAGCCCAATGCGCCGGGGAACACCTGTACAGAGTCTCCTGTAATGATTGCCCCTGCCTGTACCACTTCAAATGCCTTGGTTGGCCAGACCAAAGTGCACCGTATGTTGCACAACCCAGAGACGCGCACGAGCAAATAGCCCGCCCCGAGAAACAGGCCAATGGGGGAAGAAGTGTTAACAATCCCTGAATACGCCGGGAAACTGCAGGAAGACCCACAACAATTCATAGAGGCCTGCAAGGCTAAATTCACCTGCACTAAGCTGCCGAAAGCAATATGGAAAACTAAAGCCAAAGCCCCTGGAGGGCAAGGCTCGCTAATGGTGAATCACTATGGCGAATTTATCACAAACTGGGATCAATTTTCTGAGAGACTAATAGCCCATTTTTTTGGGGAAATCAGTGCTGTCACAACTGACCGAGGAACTGTAACAGCCAGTACCAAATCCTGGGGAAAAGGCTGAAATTTTTATTAGGCGCAATGTACTGCTATTTCAGCGCTTACAGCCAGGCCAATCCGAAGAGACCATCATAGAAATGATTACATTGCTGTTACGCCCCGAGATCACACATTTTCTGCGTAACCCGCCCCTGCAAGTGATTGAAGAGCTAGTTACACGTGCACGAGTCTGTGAACACGATGCAGTCAAGGAGAAGTGGGCCAGTCACCATGCCCGGCCCACTCCAGCTGCACCGCCATGGAACAAAGAAACAGGAGAGNAGTCAAGGAGAAGTGGGCCAGTCACCATGCCCGGCCCACTCCAGCTGCACCGCCATGGAACAAAGAAACAGGAGAGAAAATGAGAGGCCGCGCCCCCTCCGATTCCCAGTCAGAGCCAACCTAAGTACTCGTATTGCCCAGAACGGCATTTCCATAGCGAGTGCCCAGTGCTACAAGGCAGACACTACGAGAAAGATGCTCAAGCCAGCGCCGCGAAGGGTAAGGACCCTAGCCAAGTGATGACACGCAGAAATATGCGGGAAATGCCGTAGCTGGGGAAAATGGAGGGTCACAACCCCCTGCAAAATAAGCAAGGCCCCAGAAGTGGCGGTGTTACAGGAAGGATGTAAAACCGAAGAAGCACTGCATATCACAGTAGAGATTGATGGCTGCAAATTACTGGTTACCCTAGACACCACGGCGAGTATATGACTAAGGGTCTCCCGTGATTTCAGAGAGTGGTACACACCCACATCGGAGTGTGGAGAAGTGTTGTGCAACTATAAGTTGGGAAGTACTTATGATTTTATACATGAGATGTGCAACAATATTTTTACAGTAAACTGGAATGTTAATGTATAGTATTAGGCATATGGAAATTATGACATGCAATTTACTTTCCATTCATCACTATTCGTGATCCTTACTGTGCACTCTACGTGTCGAGAATGATGCCACCATCAAAATAAAAATTGCCAAAAAGTGTAAAACATGCATATCATAGAAACGTATTCACCCAATATGCCAGGGCTGCCACTGATCCTTGAACTAAAATGTATTGCCATTAACATAAATCGCAATATAAATTAAGCCATTATGCACATTAAATACTGAGCGCTCTGAGCATGCTCACTATAGTACCCTTTGTTACAATAAAACTGACAAACAAATATCAGCACAGGAAGAAAAGTAAGAGAATTTTCTATGATTTACAAATTAGACAAGAACAGTAGATCATATTTGCAAGATTTTATTATGCATTAACTTGCGAGTAGAATGTCTTTCTTTTGTGAATGGGGATACTGTTAGCAAGCAATTATCAAAGAAATGACATGTGTTCTTAGTTTCTTGCAACAAAAATACTGACAAACTAAACTTTTCTTACACATTATCTTGTAGAATATGTCTCCGCTTTGTTTACGACTAAAATTGNAAAATACTGACAAACTAAACTTTTCTTACACATTATCTTGTAGAATATGTCTCCGCTTTGTTTACGACTAAAATTTCCAATTTGATATAAGTGCTCCAAAACAATTCATAATTTAATTCACAAAATTTATTTGCGAAACTAGGACATTAAAATACATGTCATCATAAGACCTGCTTGTGAAGACACGGAAGTTCCTGATGTTCGCACTTCACTATGCGTACTGTTTTGTTTATTCACATAATACTTACAGGGTATTTGGTAGTACAATTTTTTGTCCTCTGCTCTAAGTTCCCTGAATTTTTAGGCATCTACTATCACGAATTGCAAACATGTTGACTTCAAAATCATGCGCTACAACCATAACTTTTTCACTTGGGCAGGTTATGAACAAAACACAAAGCAACTGGCTCATAAACATATTAATAGATATTTTACGCAGCACAAAGTAGCAAAGAGTATGCTCTTTTATTGTTTTGTGTAAACTTTCCCCCGTCTATCAGAATTTTAAAATGTCATGACAACAACAAAACGACTCGAGAGAATCAACACATTTTCCGGACAATAACTAAGGCCTTTTACTGGTGTTACAAATCCTTTATAGCAAAAACTTGATTTAAAATTACAAAAATTAGACACGACTTAAATGGCATAACATTCAGACTCAATCAAAATATTAAGCTGCATTCCAACTATGTGTATTTTTTTTTTGCGAACGTATTGTTTTCAGGTTACGTGCAATGTTTATTCAAACTAGTAGACTAGAAATTGATACTCTACATGCATGATGCCGCATGTGTGGATACACTTCCCGTACTTTAATTTATTCAAGTGAAACTTGCAATACGCTTTTGCCTGATCAACTACTACTTTTTTCTCGCTACGTGGATGCAGAATTTTTCACTTCTATTAGCAGATACATATTCAAAAAGTTTTTTGTTTTATAACGATTTGCAATATTGTGGAACATTTAAGTACACAGAAAAATCGAATTGCATCTATCTCTGTTTGATTTGCAAAACTAACAATTACAATGCACCTTAAAAGTTATTTTTCTGTACGTATGTTACCAATAGCTCAAAGTCGACACAAATCTTGATTATACTGTAGTNGCACCTTAAAAGTTATTTTTCTGTACGTATGTTACCAATAGCTCAAAGTCGACACAAATCTTGATTATACTGTAGTTCAAATTATTGCAGCTTGGATGTTTATTGTATGTTGGAAATTCCATGATCGCATCCATTTTGCATACGGCTCCACGACTTCGACCTTTCGTTTGTAAACAAATGTCTTGCAGTGGGGCAAAAGAAAATCTGTGATATTGCTTTCAAATCCATCAATCTGCTTGATATAAAAATCCATAAAAACTGATAAAATCCAGAAAAAATGGCAACCCTGCAATATGCTATTTTATATAATGTTTTTAAAGTCAAAGAATACATTTTGAGTACCTGCAAATAATCATAAAACATGTTAATGTCGAGGTAAAGGCTATTTTATGCAGTTGTTTTGGATATTGGATAATTCTCTAATACAACAAAACACAGGCATTTTGCTGATTCAGATTGGCACAACTCTTACATAACCTACTCATCCTACTGTCGTTCCTCTCTTTATTGCTACCAATACTGTAGTACTGTGGAGGCAACCAACCGCCAAGCTCCACAATGAACCACAGCCAGCAGCATCCAGGNTGCTACCAATACTGTAGTACTGTGGAGGCAACCAACCGCCAAGCTCCACAATGAACCACAGCCAGCAGCATCCAGGCGAAGCATACTTCACTGTTGTGGGCAAACATCCTCAATCACTGTATCAGCTCCTAACTACCTACAATCCAGTATTAATTCTCACGCAAGACGATACAGACTTAGGTAAATATTTAAGCACGGAAAAATTACAAATAACAGCAAACTTATGTAACCAANAAGCACGGAAAAATTACAAATAACAGCAAACTTATGTAACCAAACCAAATGATTGAAGAGCAAAATTAAAAATTATCCAATATGTTTAGTATCACTTATCATCTTACTATCATTAAAGACGGTATATGTGGCAACGTACCTGCACACGAAAGAAATAGGCAGTGGCAGGAGCTAGTCCCTTAACTTCATATGCCAGGCTCAGTCCGTGGAAGACAGTTGAGAAGTCCAGTTCACTTTCAGTGGTGCTCATCTCCAGCCGGTAGTCCAGAATGGGCGCCCCATTGAACGTGGGCTCACCCCACTGCACAAGGGCATGGTGCGGGGAGCGGCACGCGACTTGAGGGGCCTGGGGTGTGTCCGGAGGAGCCGCCCCACTTACCACCTNAAAATACTGACAAACTAAACTTTTCTTACACATTATCTTGTAGAATATGTCTCCGCTTTGTTTACGACTAAAATTGCCAATTTGATATAAGTGCTCCAAAACAATTCATAATTTAATTCACAAAATTTATTTGCGAAACTAGGACATTAAAATACATGTCATCATAAGACCTGCTTGTGAAGACACGGAAGTTCCTGATGTTCGCACTTCACTATGCATACTGTTTTGTTTAGTCACATAATACTTACAGGGTATTTGGTAGTACAATTTTTTGTCCTCTGCTCTAAGTTCCCTGAATTTTTAGGCATCTACTATCACGAATTGCAAACATGTTGACTTCAAAATCATGCGCTACAACCATAACTTTTTCACTTGGGCAGGTTATGAACAAATCACAAAGCAACTTGCTCATAAACATATTTATAGATATTTTACGCAGCACAAAGTAGCAAAGAGTTATTGTTTTGTGTAAACTTTCCCCCGTCTATCAGAATTTTAAAATTTCATGACAACAACAAAACGACTTGAGAGAATCAACACATTTTCCGGACAATAACTAAGGCCTTTTACTGGTGTTACAAATCCTTTATAGCAAAAACTTGATTTAAAATTACAAAAATTAGACACGACTTAAATGGCATAACATTCAGACTCAATCAAAATATTAAGCTGCATTCCAACTATGTGTATTTTTTTTTTGCGAACGTATTGTTTTCAGGTTACGTGCAATGTTTATTCAAACTAGTAGACTAGAAATTGATACTCTACATGCATGATGCCGCATGTGTGGATACACTTCCCGTACTTTAATTTATTCAAGTGAAACTTGCAATACGCTTTTGCCTGATCAACTACTACTTTTTTCTCGCTACGTGGATGCAGAATTTTTCACTTCTATTAGCAGATACATATTCAAAAAGTTTTTTGTTTTATAACGATTTGCAATATTGTGGAACATTTAAGTAGACAGAAAAATCGAATTGCATCTATCTCTGTTTGATTTGCAAAACTAACAATTACAACGCACCTTAAAAGTTATTTTTCTGTACGTATGTTACCAATAGCTCAAAGTCGACACAAATCTTGATTATACTGTAGTTCAAATTATTGCAGCTTGGATGTTTATTGTATGTTGGAAATTCCATGATCGCATCCATTTTGCATACGGCTCCACGACTTCGACCTTTCGTTTGTAAACAAATGTCTTGCAGTGGGGCAAAAGAAAATCTGTGATATTGCTTTCAAATCCATCAATCTGCTTGATATAAAAATCCATAAAAACTGATAAAATCCAGAAAAAATGGCAACCCTGCAATATGCTATTTTATATAATGTTTTTAAAGTCAAAGAATACATTTTGAGTACCTGCAAATAATCATAAAACATGTTAATGTCGAGGTAAAGGCTATTTTATGCAGTTGTTTTGGATATTGGATAATTCTCTAATACAACAAAACACAGGCATTTTGCTGATTCAGATTGGCACAACTCTTACATAACCTACTCATCCTACTGTCGTTCCTCTCTTTATTGCTACCAATACTGTAGTACTGTGGAGGCAACCAACCGCCAAGCTCCACAATGAACCACAGCCAGCAGCATCCAGACAAAGCATACTTCACTGTTGTGGGCAAACATCCTCAATCACTGTATCAGCTCCTAACTACCTACAATCCAGTATTAATTCTCACGCAAGATGATACAGACTTAGGTAAATATTTAAGCACGGAAAAATTACAAATAACAGCAAACTTATGTAACCGAACCAAATGATTGAAGAGCAAAATTAAAAATTATCCAATATGTTTAGTATCACTTATCATCTTACTATCATTAAAGACGGTATATGTGGCAACGCACCTGCACACGGAAGAAATAGGCAGTGGCAGGAGCTAGTCCCTTAACTTCATATGCCAGGCTCAGTCCGTGGAAGACAGTTGAGAAGTCCAGTTCACTTTCAGTGGTGCTCATCTCCAGCCGGTAGTCCAGAATGGGCGCCCCATTGAACGTGGGCTCACCCCACTGCACGAGGGCATGGTGCGGGGAGCGGCACGCGACTTGAGGGGCCTGGGGTGTGTCCGGAGGAGCCGCCCCACTTACCACCTCCACCGGCGTAGACCACGGGCCAGCCTGAAAGGTTAACTCCCCAATCACTAACATGACACATACTACTATCTTAAAACATTTTAAATTCTAATACAGTTTTACAACTTTTATAACATTTTGAAATAATAAATCCATAACTGATTTCATGTTCCCTGCCCACAATTTCAACTTTATTTTAAAATGACAATCAACTATTGCAACCACAACTTTTTACAGCTTAAATCATTTTAAAATTAATGATGTGACACTTCCCTACACATCATGTTAATTATAAGTTGCGAATTATGAAAAGGACTAAGGAATTTATTTAAAACATAAATGGGTACTAAAAAAATACCTATACCTCAAAATGTATACAATTTATCCATGGACTTATGCCCAAAATGGCTTAAACAAGCAATGTGATGCATTAGACAAAGCATTCCTCAATAGAGGCTGCCCCAAATCCCTGGTTCACAAACAAATTCAGCGTGCCACTTCAACCACAGATCCTCAAACTAAGATCAGTAACTCAGATATCTCTCCGGTTGTCACTTACCACGAGGGCATGGGCAAACTCTGAACCATTCTCAACTGTGGAAACAAAAGTTTTATCTCATCACCACTCACTCAAAACTTTTTCTCCGAAAAGACCACATAGATTTGTCTTCAAACAACCCCCCCATCATCAAAACAAACTGGTGCACCGCAAATTGCCACCCAATTCCTGTCAGTAATATCAACAGCTTGCCAAGAAATTGTGATCAGTTTACTGTGATATATACTTTTTTTAGACGAGTTCAGGTAAAGTGTTTCTTAGTACAGTAAAACTGTGTTATAACGAGTCGACAATGGCAAAATAAATTATCGCCATAGTGAGTTATTGTTATAACAAAATTTACCATACCCCAAAATTTTTTTGTTATTGTATTTGTCCTTGCAGATTCCGTGTTTAACGAATGCCATAAACTATGTGTATACAGTGACAAGTCAATATAAAAAAAATCAAGACGTCTGACAGCAGCATTATGTAACTAACGGCAGGCGTGACATTGCTTCCTCCTCCATTCTCCTTCCGCNGCATCTGACAGCAGCATTATGTAACTAACGGCAGGCGTGACATTGCTTCCTCCTCCATTCTTCTTCCGCTGCACCAAGTTTGTGGAACAGGCATGAGGCAGTTAGTTGCCTACCAATCAGCGCACTACTTCGCTCTCTCTCACACTCAATCGCTCTCTCTCCCTCATTCACGTGCGCACACTCTCGCTCTTTCTCACACACTCGCTCTCTCACTTGCACACTCTCTCTTTCTCACACACACACAACATAAAGTCTGGAGATCACAGAACGCCCCTCCCTACTTCCCTCTCCACCCTTGTAGTTCTACTCTTGTCTCTTGCCCCTCTGCTCAATTCAGATTCTCCTCCTGTCCCTCGCCCCTCTAACCGCTTCCCCTTCTCCTCTCACAACCCCTCTGACCACTTCCTTTCTCCTCCTGGCCATCGTCTCCCCTCACTTAGCACGCCACGCCACACCACACTTCTCTCTCTCTCATGCTCTCTCTCACACTCTCTCTCATGCTCACAAAGCAAACAGCAGATCAATAATACACTTCCTTCAGCGCCATGCATAGACACGGTAAATTTTCGTAACAGGAAGGGCTGACACCATGAACACATGTTACTTTCCCATACCGTTCCAACCTGCAGTCAACACACGTATCTGTTCAAACGTAAACAAATGTAGNTGAACACATGTTACTTTCCCATACCGTTCCAACCTGCAGTCAACACACGTATCTGTTCAAACGTAAACAAATGTAACTTTATGGTGGGTTAGAAAAATATATGGACAATCAGGAATAAATTTTTGAAGGAAATGAAAAATGTCAACATTGAAAGGACATTTACAACAAATGAAAAACTTATGATTTTAACTTGTTTTACTATAGAAAAGTGTGAATTAAAGGCATATGTTTACAATTTGTTTACTTACTTAGGCGCAAAATTTACCTTACCTTTATTTTTCCACTACTTTTATTGTGTAGAATACCTTGTCTTGTACGCTTGTAATAACATCTCATAGATTGTACTTCACAATTGCATACATGCCCTGTTGATATTTCTGATCAACTCAGCAGTATGTGGGCTACTATAGCTGGCTGCCATTCCAAATATGTTTTATTTTTGTTATGACCACACAATATACTAGTTATGGTTCTGTTGGGAACTCTAGTTTAACGTCTTTCGTGAGACGTGATTGTTTTGCGGTTCTTCCTATGAGAAAGTGTTTTGATGATGCAGTGGGAAAATTTTGTTTGTACGGAAATAAAATTAAATTTTAACTTCATCAAAAGAACCAAATGCGATAAATGTGTCGCTGTTCACAATGATGTGGGAAATATTCAACACACAAATACCTATTGTTCCATTTTTTATATAATGAACTACACTAAAAGGGTGTTTATTTAGGCCACGTACATTGAAAACCTCGCATATGATTTCGAACTTTGTTGCAATGTCAAGAGTTTTTCTTTTATCAGCACATGCCATAATTTAAACAGAACTAAGGTTTAGAAAAACCGTAACACATAAAGCAACGCTCACAATTTAAATCAGCTCAACATAAGATGCAAAAAATTCACGAATCATCATAAACAACGTAACATTGTCTAGCAAAGGTTGGACGCAATCATGCTTTTCCCCTTAGACGCCTGGCACGTGGATAAGAAGCAAGCAGTAGTCTTCCTACCCACACAACATAGAAGCAGTAGGCGGCTAGCATCTCGCCGCCCCTCCTACATTCTACCGTACGCACCATTCCCCTCTACACCTATATCCAACATACCCTCCATCTTTCTTGTCCACTACTAGCTCCACTTCCGAACATACCTCTCCCCTTCGTACCCCTCAGCCGTACACCAAACTACAACACCCGCACGCACCTCCATCTGCCGCGAGTAAAGCCGTGCGACACAGACTATACTTTATTTTATATAAGTTGGCGAGATTCTGACAGTCAGTGAGTGGCAACTTCACGTATACGAAACAAACAAAGTGCCATTTACAAAATCCTGTATCAGCTGATGCACGAACGAACAAAAGTTAATATTATGTTGGCTATTCTGGGTGCACTGCCAACGCACGTTAGACAAGCAGAAAATACACGGATAAGAAAGAGTTCCAAGATTATAAATTCATTTTATTTTACGAGNAACGAACAAAAGTTAATATTATGTTGGCTATTCTGGGTGCACTGCCAACGCACGTTAGACAAGCAGAAAATACACGATAAGAAAGAGTTCCAAGATTATAAATTCATTTTATTTTACGTGGTCACAAAACAGTGGTTATTAGTGTTACAAATTAAACTTTGTGATAAAGTAGTAATGTATAGGTGTTCAAAATGAAATGCACAACAAAACGATCCCTATCCAAATGAAACACAATTTTAAAATCTTTTTTCACGTCTTATCTCCCTCTCCAACCCCGTTTTCCTTACGTGCTTTATATTAATTCCAAAAGCATACAGAAATATTGCATAATATTGTTGAATTTTTTTTCTAGTAATTATACTAAATATATTTCAAATTCGTGTCGTTCCGAGCTAGTAATAGAAGAACAGTCAACTTTACAAAGACGCTACCCCTTGAGAAAAAAAAGCGGCTCAGACCACGCGCTGAAATGTTGTGCGCAGCACCATCTATGGAATTTTTTGCGAAGCATTACAAGCCAGGAGAGAATAGTGTTCGTTTGCTTTATATAATATATTTACGAACAGATACCAACAGTTTTATTTTTCGCGAGCTCTGCATAATTTTTAAAGTAACATATATTTTGTGTACAGCAATTTCTAAGTAATTTATATTCGGCAGGTAATCAATCGTTCGTCTACGTAAATTATACGCCATATTGTTCTCCGAAAAGCCATTNTTCGGCAGGTAATCAATCGTTCGTCTACGTAAATTATACGCCATATTGTTCTCCGAAAAGCCATTTCCTTGTTTCAGAAAAAGTGGGACACCCGTGAATAGTTTTTAAGCAATTCTAATGTTATTCCACGTCACATATTTCCAACTCGAATATATTAACTATAATGTCCAACGTGTGATAATAGTTATAACTACCGTTTCGCTAATGTTATCCCAAATTCACTGTCTGGGACAAATATTTAATTTTTTGCAACGTTTTATATTTTTACTTTTATAACCTGCTAATATTTTTTAGACAGACGTCAGTCTAAAATATCTTAAAATANGCAACGTTTTATATTTTTACTTTTATAACCTGCTAATATTTTTTAGACAGACGTCAGTCTAAAATATCTTAAAATATGTTTAGCATTACATTTTTTTGAAGTTATTAAATTTTTAATTAACTATTTATATTTTTACACTTTAACATAACAATTTACTCATTAATGATTTATGTACAATTACTATTACTACAATCGCAGCTACGTATTTCTGAGTAGCAAGTTTGCCTAGAACGTCCCACGAACAGTACATTGNCAATCGCAGCTACGTATTTCTGAGTAGCAAGTTTGCCTAGAACGTCCCACGAACAGTACATTGACAAGGGGATCGACTGAGGACAGCATGAAAATAAACAACACNAAGTTTGCCTAGAACGTCCCACGAACAGTACATTGACAAGGGGATCGACTGAGGACAGCATGAAAATAAACAACACCGTTGCCATGTGTCCGATCAGCTGATGGCGGAAGGATACGTAGTCAGATGTAAACAGTGGCGTTACTTTCGCAGACCTGTCAGACAGAATCTGGCAAACTGACATAGTACAGGGTATAGCAAAGGCTGGCTTGGGCATAGCAAATGGGTGAATGTAATTTGTGATGCAACATGTTTAAACATTTTAAAAATACGAGTTTACAAATGTTTGTATCACTATAGTGAAAGGCTTCATTAACAGACTTGCATTATAAACAAAATTAAGTACCTTTTAAATGATAGGGCAAATGAAAGTGCATTTAAAAACTATCACAATGGTGGACGTGACACTATACGCCATACTCGCAATAACGCGGTTCCACTTCATATTCTTTGCAGTAGTAAGACTTTTTAAAAAATTCCCATTTTTATTGTGTTTAATTTATTCACAGAAAACTTACAGCTCTCATTACTATTAATATATAGTTTAATAAGGTTACAAGTTGTATTTCATTGATGTACATTAAACTCCTCCTCTACTGAAATCCTGGATCTATAGAAAATTTTTAGTAGTCCCATGAAAACTGTAGAAAGAGAATCCACTGTATACATGAATAAATATTCCTCTCATGGATGTGGCGACACAATATTGGACAATCCCACCCCAGCTTCATCGCACAAGAGACACAGGGATGAGAGAGGCATACTCACTCCAATCCTGTTGGAGGCTCGCACTTGGAACAAGTACGACTGGCCGGGGGAAAGGTCTGTCACCACACACTCAGTCTCCTTCCCCTGATACACCAGCTGGCTGCTGGTGTCCGGCGTTGTCATCTCCACCTCAAACTCTGTCAGGGGAGCTCCACCGTCGTACTTTGGGGAGCCTGTTGACAATTTCAAAAAACATTCGCATATCCCTGCTGCTATAGCCAAACCACAATACAGTCAACTCTCAACTCTACATACCCTGGTAATAACTCCCCTCTAAAATTAACAACCCTTTTTTAGGAAATCGTAAAAAAAACCTGGCCAAAAAAAAATTATAAATTTTGAAGGAAATAGACTGAAAACAAAGTTAGTTGCATTGATTATGGTCACTAACCATTGTGATTCTCTTTGGCACACCTTTACAACTGAAAAGCCAGAAAGATCTAAAACTAGAAACCACCCTACTGGCACTAGAGACTGTCTACCCCTTCCATCAAGGTCACCAACGTACGCCTGCAGTTATGTTATGTGGCAGAGTTGTCTAGTCCAGAGACCACTGTTTGTGAGATTGCATAATAATAAAAACACTAGAATANTTATGTTATGTGGCAGAGTTGTCTAGTCCAGAGACCACTGTTTGTGAGATTGCATAATAATAAAAACACTAGAATAATCTGTGAGCAAACAGATTAATAAGGGCAGTATTAGAAATAAAATTTTACGGAAATGCTTTTAACAACCTCATGAAATACATTATTAAAAAACGTTGCAGTGGAGAAAAATGGGTGGAAGAACCAGGTTTTTACGGGAAACAGAAAGAGAGGTTATGCCTGCCAACTAAGTAATGTATCCGCACTCAGAAATTGGATGAATAGTAATGATACACACTTTTCAGGCATACTAATTTTTATGTCATTAATAATTTTAATATTACTGATNTAATATTACTGATCAGAGAGAGAGATTTTCAGGCGCTATTTAAAATAATTTAGCTGTCAACCACTCTCACTGATAATATTACCGAGACTTCACTGAGTTACCTTGATTTTTTTAACATTTTGGGAGTCAAGGGGAGACTGGGTGACAAGGGGAGGCCAAGTGTATACGCCACTCTGACATAAATTTTTTTTTCAGAAAATGTCTGCCTAATAATATAAATTTACATTTAATAATAAAAACATCTCGCTCTTATGCTACACTCGACTGAACGATGACATTGTACAAAAAAACTGTAAATTTTAATGTATAGTGCTTGGGGATAAGTAAATAATCAGTCTAAAATTTCACAAAATATTTCAAACAACCTTATTTTGGAAAACAGTGTGGGGTTGTTTTAGAAAGGCTCTACTGTAATTTAACTCAGAAGTAGAGTTGACACAATAAGTTGACGCGTGACGTCTGGTAACTGACGACATCGTCACGGTTGGGCAAGGTATTGTGTGTCGGCCAGAGACACTGAGACACTGGCATTATGACTGGGCTGACTATTGTCTGCTCGCCGGACCCCAGCCGATATATAAACTAGGACNTTATGTTATGTGGCAGAGTTGTCTAGTCCAGAGACCACTGTTTGTGAGATTGCATAATAATAAAAACACTAGAATGATCTGTGAGCAAACAGATTAATAAGGGCAGTATTAGAAATAAAATTTTACGGAAATGCTTTTAACAACCTCACGAAATACATTATTAAAAAACGTTGCAGTGGAGAAAAATGGGTGGAAGAACCAGGTTTTTACGGGAAACAGAAAGAGAGGTTATGCCTGCCAACTAAGTAATGTATCCGCACTCAGAAATTGGATGAATAGTAATGATACACACTTTTCAGGCATACTAATTTTTATGTCATTAATAATTTTAATATTACTGATCAGAGACAGAGATTTTCAGGCGCTATTTAAAATAATTTAGCTGTCAACCACTCTCACTGATAATATTACCGAGACTTCACTGAGTTACCTTGATTTTTTTAACATTTTGGGAGGCAAGGGGAGACTGGGTGACAAGGGGAGGCCAAGTGTATACGCCACTCTGACATAAATTTTTTTTTCAGAAAATGTCTGCCTAATAATATAAATTTACATTTAATAATAAAAACATCTCGCTCTTATGCTACACTCGACTGAACGATGACATTGTACAAAAAAACTGTAAATTTTAATGTATAGTGCTTGGGGATAAGTAAATAATCAGTCTAAAATTTCACAAAATATTTCAAATAACCTTATTTTGGAAAACAGTGTGGGGTTGTTTTAGAAAGGCTCTACTGTAATTTAACTCAGAAGTAGAGTTGACACAATAAGTTGACGCGTGACATCTGGTAACTGACGACATCGTCACGGTTGGGCAAGGTATTGTGTGTCGGCCAGACACACTGAGACACTGGCATTATGACTGGGCTGACTATTGTCTGCTCGCCGGACCCCAGCCGATATATAAACTAGGACNACACTGAGACACTGGCATTATGACTGGGCTGACTATTGTCTGCTCGCCGGACCCCAGCCGATATATAAACTAGGACGTGTGGCATGACAGAATAGCACAAAGTCTGCTGTGGGCTTAACTGTCTGTACCACCGGTTTCAACACAACCACTGATTTACCGGTATTGAGCGTGGCCCGGGGTAGTGACTGACTCGCCACTGTTGCTGCTGGAGCCGGCAGGAACTTGTGGCCAGTCCTTGGGCTGGAGATGCTGATGTAGCCCGCAGAGGGATACTGGACCTGCAGTGCTAGAACTTGGGTTTGCTACACCCGGTGGGCCGTGGAGCCCCTGACTGAAGTCGACAACAACTTGGTGCGGCTCACCAGCGGTCTTGTAGGGTGGCTGAAATAGGGAGTGTGGGAGGACTCACCNGGGAGGGGAGGGGAGGGTGTGTGTGTTATGCTGCAGAGGGCAGTTGGGGCTGGGTTATACAGCTCACGTTGAATTTGCAGGCGGCAGCTGCCTTCCTAGCTTGTCAATTTGCACCACTCCTATGGGTGTATGGCATACAGGTAAGAACTAAGGTCTGCCACGCTAAGGAAGAGCAGGCGACGAGCATCCCTAGATAGGTGTAAAGCCAGCCAGGGCGGAGCCCCCCAGAGTCGTACCCGATTACTCCAACTGGTGACAGTTCAGTGCAGTGGTTAGAGCAATGGGTTAACCAAGATGTCCGACAGCAACATGGGTATGGTCCAAAGGTGGGCAGACCTCCAGAACCAGTCTATCACTCCTTTAGGCGACAGTTCAGTGTAGTGAATGGAGTGAATTGGTTAGGCTGGTTGACTAACCGCTGGTACACCAGGTGCACAGGCTGGGTGGCCGTCTAATGGGTGTGTTCGCAGCTTACGTGCGCCTGGTTAAAGGAGCCTGTAGTCCTACTCTATGTTCGGAAATTGGGTTGTATTGGTCTGCTGCTTTTCCCTAGTGGGCGGACGTCTACGGGGGATAAAAGTCAGTCACCCTAGAATCAGTACTAGGAGGTTCGATGGAAAATGTGTTTATTCCCGTGAGGAAATAGACACGGTGGCCCATACTAACCCCTAACTAACAAGAACTGTAACGGAAGTAGACTACAATAAACCATGTTAAGGAGAAAATAGACAAGTCTAAACTAGACAAGAGCAGATGCAACTAGGTAGCTATGATACTAACTGACCCTAACTAACTCGATACTGTTGTCCAGAAGGAACTCGGTTGGCACTACCAGAATGGTAGTGGATGTTCAAGGGGTGAAGACTTATTCTGGAGTTACTGATGAAGGTCTTGAAGATGTTCGGTAGGTAGCAGTTCCTACTGGAGGACGTCGCTCTCTGCAGAGAACTCCAGCACACGAGGTGGTGGAGCGAACTGCGGAAAATGAACAGCCGTTCTGTGGCTTTGCACGGACATACATTCCATCTGCCCGCGGGCTCTCTGTGGTGCTGGGGTGGCAGGGGTGAGTTCCTCCTCCCCCCCATACGCTGAGCTGTGCTCTCTGGTGCCATCTCTCGGTTTGTAGCGAAAGCAGGCGAGATGCCTGCTTTCATGCGAGGTTGCATCGGCGGCGTGAGCTTA
>NQII01001235.1:83465-150847 GCA_002778355.1 Clitarchus hookeri
GAGGGGGGGGGGCGTTATGTCTGACACAAAGTGAAACAAACTTGGGGCTGGTAGGATCTGGTAGCAAGTCGTTCAGGGGTTCAAATCCTGCCTGGGGTGACATGATGACATGTAGGTGAGGCAAAGTCGCTTTTAAATCAATGTCAGTACGTGTCACGCGTCAAAGTTCACTAAAATGAGAGCTACTTTCATATGAGTTTAGATACAGTGGGAAGGTTAGGCAATCAGAGAAGACTGACCCATGTGGGTTTGTTTGCCAAAGGCCTGAAATAAGCATGAAGGAGTATACTCACCCCACTTAAGTATAAGCGTGGTGGCGCGAGGCTTTCCCTGCATCCAGGGTGGACAGCACTGGCCAGGAATGACTGCATCCGTGGTCACCGTGCATGGCTCGGAATAGTCGCTGCGGCCGCCCACACTCATGCACGCGACACGCAGCTGGTACGTCGTCCCCGGTATCAGGCGATCACACACAAACTCAGTTTCAGGGCCCATGTACAGCGAATCAAAACCTAAACACCACACCAACAAATGAGATAAAAACACTTCTAATTTAAAATTTTGTACGTAGGCAAAGCTTACCCCATTTACACACAAAATTAGTAAGGAAGGTCATGCAAATGAAAAAGTAGCAACACNACTTCTAATTTAAAATTTTGTACGTAGGCAAAGCTTACCCCATTTACACACAAAATTAGTAAGGAAGGTCATGCAGATGAAAAAGTAGCAACACATCAAAAAAGTTTTGATTACCACAGTCTTCTACATCCACAAACCTTGTGAATTGTTACCGAATAAAAGAAAATGGAAGAATAAAAAGAGAAAAAGAAATTATTCTACATAAAATTAAAAGAAAAACTTAAATGGTCATAGGTAACTAAAAAAAATGTAAAAACACTATGTTCCACTAAAAAAAAAAGTGCAAACTTCTAAAGAAGTTGTGAAATCCAACAACTTCCTCCAATCNACTTCTAATTTAAAATTTTGTACGTAGGCAAAGCTTACCCCATTTACACACAAAATTAGTAAGGAAGGTCATGCAAATGAAAAAGTAGCAACACATCAAAAAAGTTTTGATTACCACAGTCTTCTACATCCACAAACCTTGTGAATTGTTACCGAATAAAAGAAAATGGAAGAATAAAAAGAGAAAAAGAAATTATTCTTCATAAAATTAAAAGAAAAACTTAAATGGTCATAGGTAACTAAAAAAAATGTAAAAAACACTATGTTCCACTAAAAAAAAAAGTGCAAAC
The DNA here is from genome assembly GCA_002778355.1 of Clitarchus hookeri. Lineage (NCBI taxonomy): Eukaryota > Metazoa > Arthropoda > Insecta > Phasmatodea > Phasmatidae > Clitarchus > Clitarchus hookeri. Next base: position 84,722 of record NQII01001235.1, read on the forward strand.
TTCTAAAGAAGTTGTGAAATCCAACAACTTCCTCCAATCCTGCTAATATGAGTGACAACCCAATATGTAGTTCCTGTAAATAATAAACAGCAAAGACTATATAAGCTTTAAGTTCATACATAACCTTGTCACCAACCCAGGAATCTGTTACTGTGCTTGACAAAGAATTTTACATTTGCAGAATAAACTAAAATAACCGAACCAGTATAACTCTGACCAGGAATAAAAACAAATTGAGTATTCCAAAATAATTAAACATTACTGTAAAATTACAGAAAAAAACTCTGTTCCATAAAAATTATTTTATATTACCATACTGTGGGATAGAATTCATAAAACTGACATAATAAGTGTGAGATTTACAGGCACATACCACTGCCATTATTAAGCTCGAGGATGTAGGCCGCTATGTCGACACCTCCCTTGTCCGAAGGAGGGTCCCACTTGATCTTGAAGTTGTGGGCATGGACACGCCCCTTCACGCTGGGCCGGGCAGGAGTGGTTGGCTTGTCAGGCAGTGTGCGGTAGCAGACCTCGTCCGACCAGCGAGACGAGCCTTCCTCGTTGTGCGTCCTCAGCTAAAACATCCACCACCATCACCAATCTGTCTTCTATTACATCATGTAAACCCTTTAACATCACCAGAGATAAGAGAAAATCGTGTTATTATTTAGTGACAGTTATAATTTTGGATGATTCTGAACCAAAAATAAACAGTCCAAACTGAAGTATAGATGTTGAGTAGTACAGTCCAACCAGGAAAAACAAAGCTGCTTATTATTGCACAAGCAAATTATGACCTGGCGCCAACTTGTGTGTAGGGTAGACCCAGGAAGAATTTCGAAGGAGGGCACAAAGTTAAAAATTAATATAATACTTTATTGAAGATGCAACGAAATAACAAACCTCTAAGCACACAGGGTTTTTCACTTTTAGTAGTTTCATCAATATCTTCAAGACTCAACCCCAAAAAATTCACAAAATGTATTGCATTATTTTATTGTAGAAATTATGTAGGTATATATTATTTCTACTAGTTCATTGTTTAACTAACCTTCTGTATACCTCATTCAACTGATTTCATATATCTACCTGGCCCAGCATTACCATTTTCATTTCATTTCGCAAATGCAGTTTGTTCCCTAAATGTTTTTCCTATCTTGTCATTGAAATGTTTTAGGCCGACAACACATGTAGTCGCACATGTATCATCAGAACCAAAAGGAAAANACTAACCTTCTGTATACCTCATTCAACTGATTTCATATATCTACCTGGCCCAGCATTACCATTTTCATTTCATTTCACAAATGCAGTTTGTTCCCTAAATGTTTTAGGCCGACAACACATGCAGTCGCACATGTATCGTCAGAACCAAAAGGAATACCACACAAACAATTAAACATGGTTTTATCACAGTGTACTGCTAACATGTATAAATTGCTCTTTCGGGTGGTTCGCNACCACACAAACAATTAAACATGGTTTTATCACAGTGTACTGCTAACATGTATAAATTGCTCTTTCGGGTGGTTCGCGTTTGAATATGTTGTGGTAACGGAGGGTCACGATTTTGCAAGGATACACTGATTGGTGCACGTGATCCTCTGATGTCATGGCGATGTCCCAATCTCCCATGTCCTACGTCAAAGCATTCAGAAAACTAATCTTTTGTCCCAAGTTGTGTCCTAAGGTGATAGAAAAATAAGACTACAGATACTTTCGTGTGCATTTGTGGAATTTTCGTGTTGTAAATGTAAAGAATGGGCGTGAAAGGTAGATTTTCTCTAGACGAACTAGATGAAAAGCTAATTAGTGCAGTCTGCGTCCAGTCTGAACTATTTAATATGAAGGATGAACATTCTAAAAATGTAAAGTCAAAGAAAATTCTTGGATGTCAGTTGCCGAGATTATTTGAAATAAAATAGTTAGGGCCTATATCATAAAGATAAATAAATATTCAAATCACACATCTTTCAAACATTATATAATCAACAATTCAGCAATATCAAAATCATGATGAAACAATGAATAATGTGCCAAATGTACTGCAATCTAATGTAATATTCTGAAAACCCCTTTCGGACAACACATTTGTAAACCATATTTGAACTGCGCGAATGTGACGTCACTTGATGTCAAAATTCGGACCTGTCCAAGTCCACATATACGGCCGATTAGGCCTTAACACAGCAACAAAAATGCTGTGAATAAACATTAAAAACTGAATAATACACACACTTAAAAAACTATGATATCGTGCACTGTTAATTTCAAAATATTCACAAATTCTCAATCCTTGAATATAATACTGCAACAGTAACAGTACATCACAATGCGTTATGTCGTCAGTAAACACACCGCAGACGAGACGCACCTGCCATCTATCAAGCTGTTACAGCACTGCCTGAACCGCGTGGGCTCCTACCGCACTCCGGTTATTTCCGAGACGCCTCGTGTGCCTTCGGCAAGAAAAAAATATACAGCAGCGTGGGCACAGACAGTCTGTGCCCCAAAGCTGCAAGGAAAAATTTTGTCCTCGCCTTAAGTAAGGAAACGCTTTTCGCAGCCTAGAGATACAGGACTTAATGACCGAATACGTTACTTTTACACTTAAATTATGAAAAAAATAAAAAAAATAAAAGAGCATTTATTTGCTGTGCTATGTTAAATTTTATTTGGGAGGGCAAGTGCCCCTGGGTAGACCCTAGATTTTAAAAGTCTAGATTTTATGAGTGTATCAATTTTACAAGGTTAAGTTAGGTTATGTTACGCTGGGTTACGATACCTTAGCTCAAGTTAACTAGCCAGGGTAACTGAAGAAACAGACAACTCTTTTCATTGAACTGATTATTACCATATTTACCCAAAAATAATGCTATGGTTTTGACCAAATTTGCTGCAACGACAAGCAGGGGTCACATTATAATCGCAAAACCAGATTGGAGAATGTTGTTTGTAACAAGTCGGACGTACCGATAATAATAGGTCAAATGTTTGCAAGGTTACGGCGCGAGTGAAGCGACGGAGCATGAACCAACAGCACTAGTAGTTCACTGGACATGCCATCAAGTTATCTATTTTTGTCACGTCTGACGAGTGCAGCAAGCTTCTATCTGTTCTGTGGTGGAGCTTTGTTTACGCAGAGTGTCTAACACGTGGTTATTTTTGTTTTGGAGTCACGAATACCATATCGCTAATGTAAAAAAGAGTTCTTTTTTTTTTAAATTGTGAAATGGATACGGTCAAAAAGCAGGGCACGAGACAAAAAATGATGTCAAAAGGTTGCAGCATAGCTAAGATGAAAACTTTAAAATTATTGTGACAAATTAACGAACAACTATCAAGCTGCTCGGAAGTACGGTGCGACTGGAAGAAATGTGCGTAGTTGGGGAGTGGATTTGAATTGTCTAAACACTGCAAATATTTCGTGGAAATCATTCAGGGAGCCAAAGAAAGGCAGTTTCAANGCACGAGACAAAAAATGATGTCAAAAGGTTGCAGCATAGCTAAGATGAAAACTTTAAAATTATTGTGACAAATTATGCCATGCAAACGAACAACTATCAAGCTGCTCGGAAGTACGGTGCGACTGGAAGTAATGTGCGTAGTTGGAGAGTGGATTTGAATTGTCTAAACACTGCAAATATTTCGTGGAAATCATTCAGGGAGCCAAAGAAAGGCAGTTTCAANGAGTGGATTTGAATTGTCTAAACACTGCAAATATTTCGTGGAAATCATTCAGGGAGCCAAAGAAAGGCAGTTTCAATTAAATAAAGCAATGAGTTGTAAACTTCATTAACAAAAAAATTAACAAGGGGGTGCCGATTTCACGAGACATGATTAGGCTGAAAACCCAAGAAATTACTTGCCATCACCACCACATAATACTATGCTGTGTTAACGTAATGCAAATAATAGTGAGAAAAATTAAAATAGTTCATATAAAATATTATGCTTGGACAGGTTCAAATTTTTTGCTGTACACCAAAGTGAGTTATTTAGATTTAGTATTTTTTAATTTGTTTCAATGAAATATTTTCAGTGCTATGTAAAACCTTTCTCTAGACAGTCTAAGAGTGGGGGGGTCGCATTATTTTCAGATAAATACGGTACATTTTCACAAACACATTTAACAATAAATAGACAAACCCAACAACTATGCATTTTAATACACCACAACCTAACCCATACACCTATAACAACACATAACTCTCATAGTATCTCGCACTAGCTACATCACAAAATTGTGCGATCATGTGAAATGCCAGACAACCACAGACAAGGCCACTCATCAAAACCACTTTCCTCATAAATGTCATATTGTTCTGGACACGGAGGACGAGGATTGCGATCTTTAGAAAGAGAAGGTCCATCAGCAGAAGCACTATCGACACACAACAGCCTTGGATGAGCCAAAACCTCAGAAGCTGGCCCTTCAAGGTTTCAGAAATTGGAAATGGTGATCTGCTAGATTCGTTCGATGGGATTATTTCTGGTTCGTAAAATCTCTCTCCTTTTATGGCAGACCTTCTCTCGCACTCCCAATACCGACAGGTAGCGTCCACCGCAGTGATCCTGTTTAAAAACAACTCTTTAGTTGGTGGAGGGTCGTTTGATATGAACCTTATAAGAAAAAAGTAAAATTTGGTTTTGTTAGAAAATTTTAAGACAGCATATTGTGCAAGTGGAAGGGTTTAGTAAAATAGATTGTTGTAATTTTTTGTTAATTTCAATGTTTTTATATTGCTTTGAAACTCTACATTGAGAAAACAAGAATACACCACCACCTAAGAAAATAGTTGCATTCACGAGGTGTCAATTTTGTAATAAATCAAATTTATTTGTATACAGGATAATTGACATTTGTGTCTGCCACACTCAAAAATGTAATTTGCAAGTAAATTGTCTCTGCTCGAAACAGTACTCCTGCACTATGTGCGACACGAAGTTCGAAGGAAATTCCAAAAATACCCCAATAACTGAATAGCAAAATCCCAGCAAAAATGCAGGAATCCACAATCAGAATGTATTAAAAATAGGGATGGGTCAGTTCCACTTTTCTACTGGTTCTTAAATATATGTTCTCAATTCTTCCTGTCAACAGTGTAAAAAACTTGTGCCAAGAAATCAATTTTTCACACAATCAAAACTTTGCATAGAATTCATTTTCACTCTACCACCACATTTTGGAAACTGTTACAGTATTGGCTTTTTATCTTGGGAAATAAAGTGATATCCCATCTACAGTAAGAACTACATTTTCCGTACCAACGACATGTGCAAATTCACATTAATAAGACTTCTTAACATAGAGGTGCACAGAGTGTTTTATTTGTGCCATAGATGCATTACCAATTTGTAATGACAATAGTTTCCACTGATATATCAACAGTTTACATGGATGCCATTTTCCCATAATCAACCTCTGAAGTAGTTCACTGGAATGATGGCAGTGTCGCTAGGGTAGAAAATCTTGTGTACATCATACACACCAGAATTATTTGACATCTATGGCAGTTTCTTCTAGTTTATGGCTGACAGACTTGTTTGTTTATAATAGAGAAATTGGGTTTCCATTATGTGTGCTATTTTTCTGGCAAACAAATTTTATGTATAGATTATTATTGTACATAATACAAAGTTAAGAGGGACCGAAGAATGTTACTGCTATAAATGAAGTAATGAACTAAGAATATAATTCCAGTTCTTGGTTCCGGTTCACAAAACTAAAAACCGGTTAAACCAAGAACCTACAACAAAACCAACCATCCCTCATAAAAAAAATGTGTTTTTTATACTAGAGATGTAAAATATACAGATTGTAGTGTTGCTACCTTAAATCAGTATGTCACAATACGATACAAAAAAACAGTGAAAATCTGGCAGAAACTGTGGATGGAGTGACAATGCACACTGCATGCAGCATCGCAAAGGAATGTTTAATTCTGCAGTCACAGCTCTCTTTCATGCTCTGCCTGTGTACGAGACACTCCAATCTTGTACTTGCCAGGAACAGCCGATATGAGCCAATACCACATTTTACTTTGATCAACGTCAGCACCCTTGTTAGTCTTTACACTGTGTTTGGCTTTCAGGTGCATTTTGTGGTAGTTCTGTTGTAATTTAATTTTAGAACTTTCTTCTTTGAACTTTCGAATTCCAATTGCATTTGATTGTTGACGATATGCTTACACTAAATTACTGGAAACTGGAATACAATGTTATTTATCGTTATGGGTTTGTGCTTTTGATTTTATGGACCCCATTGCCTCGAGGTATTAACAAACTATAGAAGGACAGTGTCAATTTTGTATTTTCACTAGAGAGTCTGAGTATTTGAAAGACCATAAAATTAAAAACAGGTTTAGTGTAGCAAAAACTAATTGTGATGAATACCTACGTTTAAATATATTATTACTTTCTATTTGTAATTTCGTAAAAGTGGATCTTCATTTTGTGGTATCCACCCCCATAACCTAGCCCTGTACTGTTAAGTGGTGTATATGAGAAGCTTGAACACAGATGCCTGTCTAAACAATTACTGAATTTGGGGCATTACAGATGTTTCCACGGTTCTACTGCGATCCTTCGTTACACGTGTGAATTATAGCTGAGAATTCTTGGTCTAGGCAACATTTTTTTTCTGAGTAGATTACCAATAATTTGTTATGCAATTTACTCTGACTGGCATTCTGAAGTAAATGTAAAAAATCAACTTAAATGTTAGCATCTCCATCCAATTTATGTAGGTTCAACTTTATTTCCTTATTATCATGGGTTATTTTAGCTAGAGAATTAGTGATTTCACAAAATGGTGGGGTAAATTGTGTGGGCTTTACTGCAATCTGTATTTTAGCAGTGCTTTTCAGTTGTTTTCTCAAACTTTACGGTAAAAACGAATATTTGCTATCAATTCAAATTCACATGCTTTGAACTTCGATTCTCAATTGAAAATTAATATTCGCTGAAGCCTAGATTATAGAGTGCCTGTTTCCATATCAACACGACTAAAGAGCTCGGCAACTCACATTTACATTAATATTATTTTTGTTATTTTGGTGTGGAGTTGAAATATTTGTATAATGTCTTATTTATATAACATTATAGCTTTAAAAACCTCTCATTTTTGCAGTTATTTGTTAGCTAAACACGAAACATGACTAGTATTTCAACATACAGTTAAATAAAAAATAGCTTTTATTTTTCATTAATTTACGAGTCAAGTCCACATCCAATGATCGGGAATTTTTTTATTTATTGGTCTTCTTTATGTATAGATGTTCTACTTATTTGATATTTAAAACTATTTGTTGCATTAGAATATGCATAAGAATAAGTTTGGTGATAATCAGAAAAACATTCTAATATCATGACAAGCAAAATAACAACATGATGTAGTGAAAAACTTTATAGCAAAAATACTGGACGTCAGTACTAAAACTAGTTGCTCAAAATGAGTAAACTCAACTCAAGTCTCGGAAAGGACAACAATTGTAGATGGTCAGATAATTCTGCTAAAATCTGTACATAACAGTAAGATGGGAAAAAAATTCTGGGTATAATTTACATCGAAAAGCGGAGAAATGAGTAGAGACAACATAAAGTAGAAAAATGTGGCAGCTCACCCTGAACTTATACTCCGAGTGCCTGTGAAGACCATGGTGCTTGTAATGAGTCTCCTTGCCGTTGTAAACGGGAAGGAAACCGTGGCCGGACACTTTGTCGTCCATCTGCAGGGTGAAGTCATCGTCAGATGGACGCTTCTGCCACGCCAAGTGCAGACTGGTAACAGTTGCCTCTTTCAGTACGGGTGGAGAAGGCATCTCCGGCGGGATGCCAGCCGTAGATGTCAGCACCACATCCGAGAATGCGCTGTTGCAAAGAGAACAATACTACGTCTTACCAACCATGAAAGTGGAGAGAGCTGGGAAAAAAGTCTTGACAAAATCAAGGGCAAAGGAAACTGGAGTACCCCAACAAAACCCACCAGTCTACAACACCACTTGCAATATTTTCTACGTGTGATAACTGTTAGTGATGCTGCAACAAATCTAGCATGGATCCCCTTGGTGGGATACTGATGGGCAAGTCAACAACATCCACCGCCTAGTCGAGAGTTTCAGAGGGTCCAGAACAATTAAGTCTCTAGTGCCCATAGGGTGAAGCAAAATGTAGATGCAGCAACAGTGAAATGCAAGGATGAAGAAACGTAATTCTGCTAGCCATTGACAACATCCACCATTTCCCTATATAAAAGTCTCCTCTGCAACCATGCTGGAAACATAATCCATTACCGCTGTAGGCAGCAAGCGTACTAACCACATAACCTCAATTGTCCCTTGACAATCAGTAATTATATTCTGAATTACTACGTTTTTTTATCAGTAAGCTGAAATCACGATCACAAAAGTGTGAGCAGAACATAACTTTTGTACAGGCCTCGTAGGAGGAGTGGAGGAGGAGTGTCAGCATGCGTACCTGCGGCCGCAGTCGTTGACGGCAGCGAGGCGGAACTTGTAGCAGGTGGCAGGGCGTAGCTTCGTGAGGTTGTGCTGCTTTCCTTTGGTTCTGTGCACCTCGACCCAGCCACTGCCATCATCACACTCCAGCACGTACTGGGTGATGTGCGAGCCGTTGTCAACAGGAGCATTCCAACGCAGCTGCAGGCTCGTCTTGTTGCGCTGCACCACCTTGGGCGGCTGTGGAGGGTCTGGCTCGCATGCCGGTGTCGCAAATGTTACTGGCTCCGATGCCGACCCGTGGAATTCGTCCAAGTGCACCTGGACGCACACCGAGTACTCCGTGCCTGGCCGCAGATCTTGGATCCTACACCATGAAACATCATTAACTACAACTTCTCACTAATATTCCATTTTACAGCTTGTAAAACATCCACAAAAAGTCCACAATGAAAATTACTGTCGTAGACTCGAATTTCAAGAGTTCATTTTTCTGTAATAAATAGCACACCCTATTAAAAATTATCTATTAAAGTCCATAAGTACTTCAACTGTGATGAAAAAGTAATAAAAAAACTTAATGGGACAAATTCAACCATTAATAACTAATTATCAAAAAGTATTCATGCATAAATAAGAAAAAAATATTTATTTTATATTTGTTATATTTTATATTTGTTTTATTTTCTAATAACTGTAATGGGGCATTCGTATATACTACTATTTGGCACTTTTTCAAACAGTTTCACTGCAATCTGAAATATTACAAACCATCACCTAGTAAATTAAAGAATTACAGAAATATTATGGGACATTAAACTAGAAAAAAAANCTGAAATATTACAAACCATCACCTAGTAAATTAAAGAATTACAGAAATATTATGGGACATTAAACTAGAAAAAAAACAGTCAATTAATTAGGTACATTTTAGATATTGCTGCAAATATTGATAACAATAATTGAAATAAAACACTNAAAAAAACAGTCAATTAATTAGGTACATTTTAGATATTGCTGCAAATATTGATAACAATAATTGAAATAAAACACTTGAATTTTTTATGGAATTTCAAAAAATAACTTTTATGCAAAGACTAATGACAAGCACATCAAACAGTTTTTAATACGAGAATTATCAATATTTAATAACATTTAAACAATTATGAATATTCCCTCGCCTCTAAAAATTTCCTGACATTTCATTGTCTTCCGNCAATATTTAATAACATTTAAACAATTATGAATATTCCCTCGCCTCTAAAAATTTCCTGACATTTCATTGTCTTCCATGACGTTTACTCATTTTGAGGTTTTCCCTTTCTATAGCCACCCAGGTCATAGATCTAACACAATGTACTGCCAACTTTATTGTAAATTAGGACTGAGCTGATATCGTAATTGTGCGCAATTCATTTTTAAATCGNCAATATTTAATAACATTTAAACAATTATGAATATTCCCTCGCCTCTAAAAATTTCCTGACATTTCATTGTCTTCCGTGACTGTTTACTCATTTTGAGGTTTTCCCTTTCTATAGCCACCCAGGTCATAGATCTACCNAAAAATAACTTTTATGCAAAGACTAATGACAAGCACATCAAACAGTTTTTAATACGAGAATTATCAATATTTAATAACATTTAAACAATTATGAATATTCCCTCGCCTCTAAAAATTTCCTGACATTTCATTGTCTTCCGTGACCGTTTACTCATTTTGAGGTTTTCCCTTTCTATAGCCACCCAGGTCATAGATCTACCACAATGTACTGCCAACTTTATTGTAAATTAGGACTGAGCTGATATCGTAATTGTGCGCAATTCATTTTTAAATCGCCGATATTATAACCAATATTTTGCCCTAAGAATCTAAGATGATGCTGTTTTCAACTTGCCATAATTTGAGTGCTTTGCTCACTATTTGGTTTTATTCAAATTATAACTATTTTTAAATTGGTTTTTACTAAGTACCCAATTGGCTGTGTTTACTTTCAAAGCAAAATTAGGCACGTTTTGCATGATTGTTTACGAAACATGTATACAACAAAACAATAGTAGCAACCATTTGCGTTTACTGAATATTACCTCTGTAGGCAAGCTTGCAGCATGAACGAAACTTAGCATTTAATCAGCCTAACACATATATCATATTAACAATAATTAATATTTACGATTACCTCCAAAAATATTTTGTCTTAATTGTTTCACGACAAACCGCAAACACGGCGACACATAAAAAAAAACTTATGTAATCTTGTAATGTTAGTTATATGCTGCACATTACTGCCGTCTAGCGGCGCCATTCCGACAGTTTGAATATTTTTTTTTTTGTTTTGTTGGTTTGTTTGCTGTTGCTGTAGTAACATGACTGTGTTAGGTTAGGGTTCGAACGTGGTGAAATTATTTACGTGTGCCAGCAATAAACAAATGATATGGCTGGAAGAAAAAGTGATTTGTGGAATTTATTTGTACTGTAAGCAACATGCAAGAATGCAAATACTTCGTTTCTAGAGGTCATCAAGGTCCTATAGAACCACAAACTTAAAATGGCACATTGAATGTAAGCACCATTTGAAGTGTTATGTTTTTTNTTTGTCTTAATAGTTTTACAACAAACCGCAAACACGGCGAAGCATAAAAAAAAACTTATGTAATCTTGTAATGTTAGTTATATGCTGCACATTACTGCCGTCTAGCGGCGCCATTCCGACAGTTTGCCTATTTTTTTTTTGTTTTGTTGGTTTGTTTGCTGTTGCTGTAGTAACATGACTGTGTTAGGTTAGGGTTCGAACGTGGTGAAATTATTTACGTGTGCCAGCAATAAACAAATGATATGGCTGGAAGAAAAAGTGATTTGTGGAATTTATTTGTACTGTAAGCAACATGCAAGAATGCAAATATTTCGTTTCTAGAGGCGGTACATCATCAAGGTCCTATAGAACCACAAACTTAAAATGGCACATTGAATGTAAGCACCATTTGAAGTGTTATGTTTTTTNTCATCAAGGTCCTATAGAACCACAAACTTAAAATGGCACATTGAATGTAAGCACCATTTGAAGTGTTATGTTTTTTTTAAGAGTTTTCATTGCGTAATGACATGCTTTTGGAGGTTATTTTTGTCTTATAAATAGGCTTAAGATTAATAAGGAGTTCCTAAATTTATATTTAACGTAATAGTTAGGCCTATCACTGAAACAATAAAAACAAAGACAATTAGAATTTTATTTAGGTAAATGTTTAAAAATTAAGTTTTTATTTTTTGAAACTTGCAATAATGTTATTTTTCCTCGTCAAGGCAGTATCAGTAAGTTTGTATCGGCAATATCGGAAAAGGTTCAAAAACCATATTGGCTCACCTCTATTGTAAATAAAATAAAACGCAAGGATTATTATTTTAATGGTTGACTTTAAAAGTGGTTACAAACAGCGAAAGTGGTGCAGGCCTGCCAACGTACATACCTGCAAGACAGGGCGAGGCCATTGTAGATGGACTTGTACTTGCCCTCCTTGCCCTTGTCGCTCAGCAGCACCTCGTACCGCAAGTCACACTCCGACACCATCAGCTCCTGGTTCTTTGTCTCGAGTGCCGGCGGAGCCCACTGCAGCAACGCTGTGCGCGAGTTCAGCTCCGCTATCTGCCACAACCACCACCAACACTACGCTTGCACTAAGTCCTCTCGGTTTGTCAACATGGAAACTTGTAACATCTTTCAGTTCGGTAAAATTTTTTAAAACGTAACAAGTTTTGTGAGTGACAGTTTCTTACAAGCACAAGTTTGTAATTTTACATTTAGGCTGCTGCTGATGAAAATAAATCTAAATTCTGTAATTTCTGCATAATCAAATAATTCTGCCATAGTCATATTTCCAAAAACCATTATGTCCAAGTGTTCAAAATTTAGGCCAATAACCATACTTAGGTCAACTTTAAAACTTTTTAATATTGTTTTTTTAATATTGTATTGAAAATAGTTCTTACGCTTATTATATTACATATTGTTGACATATTTATGTTATACACGATATAGCACATTACACATAATACACGTTAATATATTGCAGCGACTGTTTAACCCTGTTACAACTGTGGGGTAAATAACTGCAGTATTTAACCTCTTGTTATCGATAGGTGTTGGGTTATTTCTTTAAAAGGACGGCCAGTTTGGAAGAAATATTACAACAAAGGAACAACCAGCCCAACAAAACTGACAGTAAATTCAAGCACGTAACTAGTGTCGTTTATTTTTTGTACGTAGCAGCGAAGAACTTAAAAGACATGATGAACGTGCACACAAATAGGTCTACCATAACCTTTATTCTGCTCATATTTCTATGCATAGGTACTTAATTTTTATTAGGTTTATTAAATTATTTATTTTAACTTTCCTAGCTGGGCTAGTAGGTAATTTGTTGCGACCGACCGTAGCACACATTCAGATTACAAAAACACGTAAGCACATTATACAACTGTNCTAGTAGGTAATTTGTTGCGACCGACCGTAGCACACATTCAGATTACAAAAACACGTAAGCACATTATACAACTGTGTTTCAAACACCTAGGGCGAAGTTACATAATTGTAATAAAGAGACTTGCCTTTCAAATAATTAACTTTGTTAAAAAAAACTGTTCACTGTTAAAATGTATAAATATCACACGTCCCATATTTGCAACCGCACATCCATAAACCCTGCATAACGAACATGCAGCAGTCACAACACTCATTACAGTATATTTATTCCTGCCGTGGAAAAACAGATTTATCACAGCATTGTAACTTGTCTAGGTAAGTTTTAAAAACCACAACGTGTACGAACTTGATGTGGTANAGTTTTAAAAACCACAACGTGTACGAACTTGATGTGGTAATTTTAAGCATATTTCGCAGGAACAAAAGTTAATCCTTTCATTCAGCCAAGAGCAACACTCCATGTCATTGTCATGTCGCTGCACTGCTGCCAACTTCGGATTTGTAACCATCCCGCCATCACATCAAAATATATTATAATAAGTATTCAAACATTAAAATATTGTTTCAGTTGTAAATGAAAATTTTGAAAATAATTAAATTTCCTGTAATAAGTATGAAATATACTTAATTGAAAACATGTATAATTTTGCCGCTACTATTAGCAGTGCGATACTTCCAGAGAGAGAGAGAGAGAAAGAGAGAGAGAGAGAGAGAGAGAGAAGCTCCACTCCGCTTATTCTAGTTTGTTTCTCGGATGGAAAAAACGCCATGNCTAGTAGGTAATTTGTTGCGACCGACCGTAGCACACATTCAGATTACAAAAACACGTAAGCACATTATACAACTGGGCGAAGTTACATAATTGTAATAAAGAGACTTGCCTTTCAAATAATTAACTTTGTTAAAAAAAACTGTTCACTGTTAAAATGTATAAATATCACACGTCCCATATTTGCAACCGCACTTCCATAAACCCTGCATAACGAACATGCAGCGGNCATATTTGCAACCGCACTTCCATAAACCCTGCATAACGAACATGCAGCGGTCACAACACTCATTACAGTATATTTATTCCTGCCGTGGAAAAACAGATTTATCACAGCATTGTAACTTGTCTAGGTAGGTTTTAAAAATCACAACGCGTACTAACTTGATGTGGTAATTTTAAGCATATTTCGCAGGAACAAAAGTTAATCCTTTCATTCAGCCAAGAGCAACACGCCATGTCATTGTCATGTCGCTGCACTGCTGCCAACTTCGGATTTGTAACCATCCCGCCATCACATCAAAATATATTATAATAAGTATTCAAACATTAAAATATTAATTCAGTTGTAAATGAAAAATTTGAAAATAATTAAATTTCCTGTAATAAGTATGAAATATACTTAATTGAAAACATGTATAATTTTGCCGCTACTATTAGCAGTGCGATACTTCCAGAGAGAGAGAGAGAAAGAGAGAGAGAGAGAGAGAGAGAGAGAAGCTCCACTCCGCTTATTCTAGTTTGTTTCTCGGATGGAAAAAACGCCATGNAGAGAGAGAGAGAGAGAGAGAGAGAAGCTCCACTCCGCTTATTCTAGTTTGTTTCTCGGATGGAAAAAACGCCATGTCACTAGCGCCTATGCACCGTAATTTGCGCTGATATTTTTAACAGTAAAAATTAAATATGCTTCCGTCAGTGCTACCTAAAAATTTAAATATTTCAATACACAATGTTTAATTTACAAGTAGCATACCAAAAATATTGGTCAAAACAATTTTAACTGAACTATTTCTTACTAGCCATTGCCAACACATCGTTGCTCTGAATGTTTTTTTTTAAATTCGTATTGAATAAAAAATAAATATTACACGTTGTAGAAGATACTGTGTTACATTTTCATTTATTCAACAATATAATACTTTAAGGTTAATCACAGTGTTATGCATTTGTGGTATACAAGGTATTTAAAAAAACAGGTTGACATGTTACTCCTAGGGTGACTTTTCAATGGTTTGTTTCAAAACATCCGAAGAAACTGTGAATAGAGTATACTTGCAAATGTACATACTCAAAATAGTACAACAAATTTTCATGTGTGGATGTGCAATTTTAACATTTGACTTATTGGCGCAGCTTTTTCAAGCAGAAAATGTCAGTGGCACACTACAGTTTGACAAACACCTTAACGAAATTGGTTATGTCACGCAATTACACAAGAAAATGTTTTTTTTTTTGTGCAGGAACTAGTTCCGCTGTTGACTTCATAATTATCAATAACTTATCACAATTCCAGTTAATTTCTTAAATTCTCTAGCACAAGTTAGTGACCAACCACAGGAGACTTGACGGTAGACAACATCTCTGCGATGAGGTGCGCTTCATCCTCCTCTTCGTCCTGCAAGCTGCTGCTCTCGTCACCTTCGTCCGACAAACCTGCGCCCCTGTCCTTGCTCCGCCGTAGGCCGTTCACCATTTCTGTAACAGTCACCACTCTAGCAGGCTCACCAACCAACAAACATGGTGTGCACTCCTCCTGTAACACCTGTCATCACGGGTACAGCAGTGAAACGTTATCCTTTTTTAATTACAGGTCTGCAAATACCTACTCAAATTTAGAGCCCAAGCAGACTGTCTGGCATCATTCAAGCGCCAGCTCAGATTTTGCTGAAGTCTTGAAAAATTAGAGCCATTGAAATGTAACCTCAAAAATTTTCCATATCTCAACATAACTTCTTACAACAAACTTTTTTTAATGCTACCGCTTGTATACATGCAATAAGTTGTCAAAACTATCTTCCATTGACAAATTTGATCATGCAAACAGAACAGACAACACACAGTAGCCTACAACTATTTTCTTTCACTCAATAAATAAAATAACAGTGAACAGAAAACAAATGCATTCTGCACATATAAGTTACTTGCAGAAATTAAATCTCACAAGTATCTTTATTTATTTAATATCCTAAAAGAAATGTTACTTGTATCTATCACCAGATCACAAATTTAAATTTATTTTCTTACTGAGGCCTGTGTTAAAAATTTAATGCATAACTTCCTCCCTTAAAAAGTTGTTGTGAACAGAAAGTGACTAGATATGGAAGGAAGTCGAAGGGAAGATGGGGATAACCATTTTAATACAGCTACAAAATTAGTAAACACTAGAGATAAGTCAGTTCCTTAATTATTTTTTTTGGTAATACTTAATGGTTAATTTGAAGACACGAGTGAATGAAGGTGTTATATTACAATTTGTAACAACCAATTTTTATCCCATGAGTGAAGGTGTTATGTGAACAACTTTCACATAGCATCGTTAGAAACCTCAGAAAAGCAACGAATAATATTTCATCAACGCAATTACTGATACAAAAAATTACATTAAAGAACCTATAACATCAGTTTACCCTGAACTTTGACTTTGTAACAACACCTCTTTCATTTGGTAGAACCAGTCACAACACATGACATAGGAATACTAGCAACACAGGCTGTGGGTGAAAGACTTTTCTTATCAGCAGGAAACACTCTCTCATCAAACAGAGAATCTCACTTTTGCATATGCAGAACAATGAATATTTTTTTCATGACAGAAGGCAAAAAATTAATTAATAAAGCTCCAACATTTTGCCATTGGTTTGAATTTAAACTTCCGCATTGTTAATATGTACATCATTTCTCACGCAGTAGTTAATTTTAATTTTAAACTCTCCTAGCTCATTTGATGATGCATTAAAATAATAAGCAGACAGGGTGAAATTGCACTTGTGTAAAAAAAACTTTAAAATAAGTACATACTCTCTGTATTACCATACGTACTTCTGTGTGTGTGTGTGCGCGCGCACGTGTCTATATATGTATATATATACTTTTTTTTACCATTGTAAAAAAATTAAAATATAACAAACATTACAAAAAGCACCACCCTCTTTATTAAGTAAAAATTTTAATGCATTTTTTATAAAAATTATGGAGTAGAGTAGGTTTTTGAATCATTGTGTGCTCATTTAAGCTGCAAAGCTCAAATTAAACTCAAAACTCAAGAACTTTTATAAAACTTTCCTTCGAGTCGAATGAAATATTTAGACCAGCAGACCACTACTAATAATACAGTAAAAAAATTACACAAGGAAAGAATTTTGTAACCCCAAAAAAGTGCATATATTTTTATAGGAAATTTTTATAAAAGCACTTGATATTCAAATACAAAACATTCCAAGTGACAAAAAAAATCACATGGCAAAATATAAAAAGAAAATTTTTTGCAACTTGTTTTTGAGAAAGGGAAAGCAAAAAGCATTCTTAAATCAAACACAAAAGACTTAAAAAAAATAATTAATTAAGAAAGTAAAACTTTCCCAATTTCATGAATCCAAAGTATAATATATTTCTCACGTACGTACACTAGAATAAATTTAACTTTTAATCACATTACCATTTTTAAATAAAATTATAATTCCTAAATAAGGTAAATGCTGAATTTATTTAACTTGTTAGATACTTTTTTCATAACCAATTAATGGAAAACAAAATATTTACATTAATTTGTTACCTATACTCTGTAATATTTAATCCAATTTGGGACGCAACGACCTGAAGCACAACTGACGAGAAAGAGTGAGTTGCAAAACAACAATGTGCCAACACTTTAGAATTCCAAAATATTCTAACGCTAGAGTGAACAGAGGTTTCTCTTTCTTGCCTACAAATAAATCACCCTGAAATTAACACTACAGCACTTTTATCCACCTTCATACATCTAAAAAATGAATGCCCTCTCCATGATCTAAATCATGACCAACACAGCCGTAGCACACACAAGACCAGGTTTGGTGAGGATGCAAAACATTTTTTGAATGTGCACTTTTAAACTTTATTGTGCTAAGAAATATCTCGGAAACCAAAAATCTTGTGTAACTGCATTATTTACTACACGTACTGGAAAAGATACAGACGTCTACATTTACTAATGCTGAATGTCGCAAATTCAAGTTAAAATTTTTCACTTTCAAATAATTTACAAATGTATGACTGTAACAGCAACTAAATGACAAACTGTTCACAGAAGCAGTATAATACTGAATCACTTGTTTAACAAACACTTCATAATCTTCTGCAATATTCACCTACTTAATCGCAAATATAATATCTTCTCTCGACGCAATGCTGGCCGACGTACCTTTAGGAGGAGAGAAGGGCGGCGTACTGCTCTGTGAACTCACACTAAAACTGTCACCTCTTTGCTTCTGTTCCAACTTTCTTTTCAGCTTTATATATTGGCGGTGAGTGCGCTCATCTTTATGGAAGGCGTGTGGTGGAGGGGAGTGGCCTGCAAAATAACCAAACACAATGCTAAACAACAATAATTTGCATTTACTGTATACTTAGCCACAGCTGCCATTTATCGACAACTCGACACATACGTTCCACAAACACACTAGTGTGTCTGGGAAGTAATATAACAAAAAAAAAGTTTGTGTGCTCTTGTCTGACAATGCAGTTTAGTTAACCATTAAAAACATGCAACAAGGAGAAAGAATTCAGCTGGCCAACGGGCGCCACTGCTGTGCGTTCAACGATGGTCTTTCTACTTGTGATTTCACTTTACAAGCTCTGCTTGGTTCTCATTTATGCCCATCACACTGGACAGAGCAGAAAGCTGAAGCAGATACTCTGAAACAGACCTAGTGTTCTGCACAAGCGAGGCGTATAAGTTGCTCTCGTGCCAACATTTTTGCTTGCGGAAAGAGCAGGCTTTGCAAATATTTTCCAGAGGTCCACTGTTTCATATGTGTATACCAATAATTTAATGAATTATCAGCATATATAGTGTAACAATCTATGGTGGTTGAATGTTACATATTTATAATAAAACAAGTAAATCCAAAGAACAATTTTACTCTAAAATTATTTAAAAGTATAAAACATAATTATAAACAAAAAACCAATAAAATTTGTATTATATTGAAACCATATGTTCAGTTCGCTCTATCTGTTTGGCATGATCTGTGTAAATGTGACTCAAGCTTCATTAGGTCCAATATTCTATATTGTAAAGGATTTGTTGAGTTAAATTGACCACAACTTTTGATTTTTAGTTTGCCACTTTTTTTACCTGCAGAATTCTTTAAGCCTGCTTGATTGACAAATTCAATATTTAAATTTATGTTGTAACCCATAAAACTGTAAGATAATTTTTTTTAAATAAGTCAGGATTCGTAGTGTTGCCGTGCAACATGAAAACATTTTTTTTTAATGTTCACAGTTGTGGTAAAGTGGCCACATTGAATTGTGACCACCAAGTTAATATTTTGTTGGTCCACCTTTGGCAAGAACAGCCCAAATACATCGTGGCAGAGATTCCACTAGGTGCTGTTATGCATCGATAGGAATCTTACACTGTAAGTTCTGTATGGCAGCTGTGCAGGATTAAGATCAGTGGAGTCGCAGGGCCAATATGCTGCATCTTTTTAAAATGCTCCTTGTACCACTTCAGCACATTCCATCCTGGAAGATGACATCCATGTGTGGACAGAAGAAAGGTTGCGCTGTGTTACGGGGTACAAGCCCCGTAACACCTCACAATACATAATTGATGTCACATGGTGGTCCCGACACTATCGGTTCCCATCCCATAAGAAGCATCTCCACAGACCACAGCTGTACCCACCAGTTTGTACAGAACTCGCCATGCAGGAAGAGATCATAGCCTCGTAGCCTTGTGCTGCAGGAGCCATACGTGAACATGCCTGTCAGTATAATGTAGTAAAAACACTGCCAACATGCCCTCTTCGAATCCACAACAGTCCAATCAGCATGCTCAAGGGCCGAGGTGACATGAAGTCGGCAGTGATGCTTCATTAAGAGTGGACGTCGATTCTGCGACCAGCTGTGAGACCTGACATGCACAATGTGCACTGGAACACTGAGTACGGTATTGGAGTCGTGCCTTCAGAGTTGTATAAGTGCTGATGTAGGGTTGCTCAATGCCCACCCTGGGGGTGTCACCTTCTGTACACCCTTGCAGTTCCTCGTTGTTATTCCATTGCCTGCCATTGCCTATATATACACCTTCACCCAACTAGAAGGAATGTACCAATTGTAATTGACTCAGTCTTCTGTTACACCAACACATAATATGCCTTCTGCTGGTCGCTCTCCATTTTGTTAAACTAACAAACCTAGCGTTCCTGGAGGAGCACTGGCGAACATCATAACAGCACCGCGCAAGAATAAAACTTCACAAGTCTTTCTTTTGCATCCTGCATGGTCTTGTGTCATAATAGTTATGTCATGGCATGCGAGTGAAGTAGTTTCATTGATTCTGACTTGCCCTGTACTTTAGAATTTAAGCATTTTAGTTGACTGAGGTACAATAGCCAATGTTCAAACTGGCAATTCACTTGTTACTATCACATCTATTTAAAAAGAATGTTACACTAAATTGGGTTGTAAAATGCAACACTGTGCACAAAGTATAATGATAAACCTAATCAATATAGTCACTAAATCAGTTGGTCTAATTTGGAATAATGGTTGTGTAAGCTTTCTTCAATGACTAATTTTATAACACATTACAGATTCAAATTATATACACATTATCACCAGCCTTACCAAGAGTTTGCTCATCACTTGTACATGAATTTCTAATGTATTTCAATATCGAAATACAATACTCTATTTTGTGTTTACTTTTTATTGCCCTGATACAACATACTGATGTTTAATGAAAAATAAATTTCACAGGTTCAATGAAATGTAGCTTAAGACTCTGCATTTGTATGTATAAATGAGCCTCGGCTATTTGTCCATCAACTGCTGCTCAAGGCAGTAGCCAGTTTTACCTCACACCAGGCAGGGGTGCGACTCTCATCCTCTCTCTTCCCCTTATCAAGAGCCCAGTTAGGTCAGCAGTGCTAGCTGTGTGTAGCAGAGTTTATGATTACGGTATTCTGATAGGGAGGTGACCACTACACTTTGTGCCGTGACAACTCCTACCCCGCTTATTGTGCCCACAACCATAATTGCGATTAACGATTAAAATTTATTGTTAAAAAAGTGTGTAATTTTTAACTTATTAGTTAATTTTAAAACTAATTAACTTTTAATCCTTACAATATCTGGTTAACGATTAAAACTAACGTTAGTTAACTTTGCAATTGCCTGGAGGTCGAATATAACAACAAAATATATGTAAATGCCATTAATATCTTGACTACTTCACGGACGACGAGTTGCACATCATACATTGATACACTGACGTTATGTACTGAATCAAAGATCATCGTTAGTAACACGCACGCGATTGTGAGGTAAGCGAGATGTCATTGTCGTGATCTATTGACACAATCTCTCATTACGCAAAAATCACAGTTGATGGTCCTCGCGCGGCATGCTGTGCATTATGATTATTTTTGTAGTCCCTGAACTGGTCTGGTTTCGTGTGCTATAAGAGTTTATTTTAGAAGTTTTATTTGAAATGGTTTTGCAGAAGATTGTTAATTCATCATTTTGACAAGTGGACCCTGTTTGATTCGACATCCAGGAACCAAGTTGCGGTAATATTTTTCTGGGACTGTAAATTGTGATTTTTTTTATGTTTTCAATAAACATAGACAAAAAACTTTTTTGAGACTTTCTTTTAATTGTAAAAATTTTGTTGTTCTTTAACATTTAACTTTAATCAGTTAATTTGCATGGATTTTAACTTCTAACTTTAATCAGTTAGTTAACTTTTACTTATTCTATATCTTTAACTTTCTTTAATCAGTTAGATTATTTTGTGAACTTTCCCAAGTACGTCCACGATGCAAATTGGCTCCTGATAAACTGAAAATTGAATGAGAATTGCACCCCAGGTAGCATGGGATTCCAACCTTGTTTCCATGCAGGTCTGCTACTGGCTCACGAGTTATACGGGGAGTGTGTAATAATATGCGATACAATTGCAGAAAGGCCATAGAGTGTGTCCTGCCACAACCCCTGCATCCTCATGTATAGCTAACAGCAATAAGGACTCCTCAGGTGCCCATACTATTACACATCCTTGTTGTCCTACGTCTTTGTTCCTACACTTTATTTCCATTCCAACATCTTGTGCTGAATGAAATGCTCATCTTTACAGGAAAAGAAATACAGTGAAATCTTTGCTATGGCATAAACCATTCATTATCTAACACTGCCTATTCGTAAATGTCTTTTATTGGCTTCCAAAACCAACAGACTTTGATTAGTGTAATTCATGTCCCCATGAAGTATTGAAGTTACGTGTTTGAGAGAAAATCCCCCAGAGAAGAGTAGGCTGAAGCAAGACTCACCCTGCGGGGGGGCTGGACTGGGCACGTGGCTCAACACCCCCGGCTGCATGGGGTTCCCGTGGCCGAAGTGTGGGGGGTACCCGGGCATGATGCCCTGGGTGGTGTAGAACTGCTGGCCAGGCTGATTCGACCCTGCCCCTGGCCCCGGGCCCTGCAAAACACAACATAGTTACATTGCATGGTTCTCACCATTCACTGCTTTAATTCAATGTATCGCTAATCACTAGTAGTCACCTACAACTTATGTAAACAATAACAATTCCATTGGAATAAAATTTACCAAATATGATATACTCAAGTTATAAAGAATGTTGTTATTTTTGGTGAAAGAAAAATTTTGTTGTACCACTGAATGAAAATGAATAGCGCATCACTCTTTTAATACATGATTTTGACAGTTCTCAAGTCGATGCAGAGAAGCGTACAGAAGATGAAACCTGGTCAACCTCATTGTTATGCAACAAGCATGTAGATAACTACTCCTCACTTCTCGGCATACTTGGAAAAGTTAACAAAATAACCTAACTGATTAAAGTTAAAGTCAGAAAAAATTAAGGATGCTGCCTACCATGTGTGAACCCGCAGACTTTAAATGGGGAATCAATTATAAAAGAAATTCCTTCGCATTGCGTCAATTTTAAAGATAACTTATTCAAACAAAAAGTGTTCTAAGTGAAATTTCAAAAGGAATGTTGCTATGTTACACATCTTGCCAATTGCTTTGTTTAATATATTGTATTTAATACATATGGTGTGAGAAAAAAGTTGTTTAACATTGATTCCCCAATTTAAGTTTGCGGCTGCCGGCTTGTTAGGCAGGGTCATTAAGTAATTAAAGTTACAAGTGGAATTCCACATAAATCAACAGATTAAAATTTAAATAAAAACAAAATTAATTGATTAAAGTTATAAGTTAAAGGAACTCTTAAATGATTACAGTTAAAATAAAGTCTCGAAATGGTTTTTCATCAATTTTTATTCAATTATTTATATTTGATAGACACAAAAAACATTTAAAAGTCAAATTGACTGTTCAAAAATGATTTAATGCTTGTCGACGGAAACCAATTTAAATATAATTTCTTAAATAAACTCTTATAACACATCTCTGCACAAACAAAACCAGTGCAGCGACTACAAAAACAATTGAACTGCATACTGCATGCAAGTACCTTTAACTGTGTCATTTGCATTGCGAGAGTTTGTATTGATACGTAGTGGGGTCTCGCCTACCACGCAATTGCATATGACTAACGATGATCCACGACTTAGTACATAGGTAAAATATGGCGTCAGTGTATCACTCTGTATATCATGGTGTGCAACTAGTCGGTCGTAAAATATATTGTCTAAGAAATTTTCAAGATATTAAAGCATTTGCTTATCTTTCTTTGTCACCTTCGGCCTCCAGCAATAACAAAGTAAAATAACGTTAATTTTAATAATTAACCAAACATTTTAACAATTAAAAGTTAATAAGTTATAAAATCAACTATTAAGTTACAAACTAGGCATATTTTTAACTGTACCTATTAACTTTTTTTAATCATTAATCCCAAGTATGCTTTTAGGTTTTCCATACTTCGGAAACAAGCGGTGATCCTAATTAACCGCACAAACAGCTTCCAAATGCAATAACTTTTTCTCAAGAACACATACCTAAATGAAACTGGTACTGATTATGTTTATCCCCCCCCCCTTTTTTTTCTCTTTTTCCAACATATTTGTAATATAATAAAATCATTTATGATGTATGGAACTTGAATGTTTCAACCAAACTGGTAATGTAGTGACTGTGTTGGAGAGTTTACTTTCCCTTCGTCAACACAATTTTCGGCAGGTCAGTTGCCACCAGTTGGGAAGGCGATCCTGCCAGTCGAGTTGCGTGAGGCATGCACCAGAATGTCACTACTTTCTAATGCCTCACATTCCGGTGAATCACAGATTTCACACTGCACGTCTAGGTCTGGGCTAGAACAACGTTCCACGTGTTTCAGTGTGATGCTCTGCTATAGAAAAATGTTGCTGAACACCAGTGGTAATACTCAATGATCTGTGTAAACAGTGTGTGTAGTTATGTCCAACCTATTTATTTGGTACAGCACATGATTGACGTGGAAGAAAATTTTCAATACATTTTTGACAAACTGCCCAAAAATTTTTTTATACGTTTAAATTTAAATAAAACTAACGGTTCCACACACTAATATCATAGTTGTGGGATACAGGCGCAGTGTTCCAAATAACCAACACTTCCACTCTCATTTGCATCGCACTCCCTCTTGCAATGACTTGTGTAGCTCTCGTGTGGAATGCATACTCACTCGCACTCGTGCGTGATCGATCGTGGTTGTTTGTCAGCTCTACTGTCAGGTTAACAAATATTCATACGAGTATTTAAAATTGTGACCGATTTTGTAGTTGGTACGATTTAAGAGCAGGTGATAGTACCTACTCATGATGGCGTTAATGCATAGATGATAGGCTCATTTAGTTGCAAACAGATGTGATATAAGTGAATACATCTTAACTGCAATTGTTCAAAAATAATTACGACTGATAATTTGGCATTCTGTGCACGTAGAACAACTAAACAATTTAAATGAGTAAATAATAACCTGACAGCATGTGTAGAGCATGCATTCTACACACATTGCTAAACACACTCGTGCACTTGCACTCTTATGCAGAACAGCAGTGTCTGATGTCGCTTCCGAGTGCGAGAGTGCATGTTCTGGCGATTTAAAGCACGGCCAGATACGCTTAAGCCAGTCCATCTCCCCTGAAATAACATTTTGAATTATTTTGAAGTTCTTAGTGGCCTTGAAATATAAGGGACAGAAGGCACGGATGGTAATATTGCTCAGAGTCAACTTTCATAAGTGCTGGCTGTACAAACAGAAATATAAATACTACTGTAAAAATGTTTGTAACATATAATCTGCTACGTAAAATATAAAAGGTAAAATTCACAGCTGATAGTATACAAGTCTTGAATATCAAAATATAACGACTTATGAAAGCAGTACTCTATAAAAATTATTATTCTTCAGAACAATGTAGTGTAGTATGGTGTTGCAGTTATCACCAGATAACATTCTTAACAAAGGCTATAGAAAACGATAGACAAGAATACGATTACACACCTTATCTTTGATGTGGAATCGACTTTCCATATGATTAAGTGGTACACACTCAGTGTAAACCACAACAGTAAGTAAGTAGGCACTAAACAAGAGAATAACGTTTCTTCAACACACACCTCATAAAGCTTGCACAATTCAAATAACATTCCAAATTTTATAACCACAGACTACACATGAAGAATTATCAAGTCACTAAATTGATTTGCAGCAGTATCCTCTATGGATATAACTAATAATACTGTATAAGTTAACAAAGAGCTGCAGCTTAGTCAAAATGAATAAACTATTTTTGAACAAACTTAGCAACAGCCTTTCTCAGTACAATAATTAATTACTGAAAATTATAACTTTCCATTGCAATATAACTAAAGTTTAGTGCAAAATAAAATTACGATTAACTTAAAAATGCTGACCTTTTAGCATATTACAGAATGATATTAATTTGAGGATGAAGCTATTTCTGGAATCCTGGACATTCTGCTGAAGCATTAAGGATGTAGAAAAACAAGTTTACTATTCCCTTGCTCTTGCATTCCGTTGCTGCTCCATCACACCACGTCACACCAGAGGGAACCAGCGAGTACATACAAACCCAAACCCTTCACTTTGCTGGCAGTGTAGCCACAGACGGCCACAATCCTGGTAACATTCCAAGGACCCAGGAGGTAGTCAAGGCCACAATCAAAATAAACAATTTGAATACTCTATGGTTGCTGTATAATGAAATTTTCAATTTTTGTCTGCGGTATTCGAATAAATCATTAATTTTGAAATTTTCCTTCTCGAAAATAGGCGACAACAGTTGCACTACAGTATTTAGATAATTTTTCAAGGTCACCAATAATTGATCTTTAACCATATGCCATTTTTGTATAAAGAATTTAAACTTTATTTCTGGCTTTTGTCTTTAAATACAGTTTATGTCGAATGTTGTACGTAATTGTAGCAAAATCCCACCCAACATTCACTTTGTTAAATGAAGACTCATTTCTTGCATTCATGTGAATGTTCATTTTCTGTTTTTATAATTCCACAAAGTGAATGTTTCATTCTTGTCTCAATGAATGTCAAGGAAGAGAATGGCTGCTACTGCAATAATTTAGTTTCTAAAAATTAATTATAACGATTGTTTTCAGTTTTGTCACTTCTTGATGAATTCCAAAAAGCTTTTAAGACATCAAAATACTTGGGAATACTTATTTATCATTGACTTCTGAACAGAAAGTAAATAATATAAAAAAGCCTATAAAAGCTGTACTGCATTTTTGTGTCTCAGTTCTCAAGGTTTGCAAGAACTCAAGAATACACGTCAGGACGAAACATTTTCAAGAACTTTAATTGCCACCTTTTTCAAATACAAAATATTACTGTCAAAACTTCAGCCAAATAAGCCATTCATTCACTCACTTCAAGAGAGTGATTATGAACTGTTATTTTGTGGTGGCATTAAAACCCATTCCTTTTGATGACGACTCAAACAGAGAAGAAAGCAGAATATTCTGAATCCGAATGATTCATTCAATTTCAAACGAGACTATTTGAATAAAAATTGATTTTGAGAATAATTAGTTTTACCCATCGCTATCTCATTTGAACATGTAGTGTGGCAGGTAGGTAGGGCAACGTCTCGCCGACAGGGGCAGGAATCTGCCATGGCCGGTAGTCAAGAACCATCACCTGGAGTGATTTCAGGAAACCATGGATTTGAACCCAGGTCCTCCCGAATGTGAGTCTGAAAGTTAACTACTGCACCACCTCGCTCGGTTATGCAGTGTGGCAAAGTTTAGCATAGAAATCAACAAATAAAACTAAAAATATCTTGCGAGTCTCACTCTATTACTTGTTTTGGGGTCGTAACCCACACATTAGTGTATTTGAACACTTTCCTAAAGGGTAGTCCTGAGCATTCTCGGACCACCCTTGGTCATTTCTGTTTGCTGAGTGCCAACCCTGTTCTATGCCCCTTCTAAGAACTTTATTTTCAAAACTAGCATTGGCTGTATACCAATATGTTTTTAAGATAAGATTTACACAATTTTGTAGCTTATGGATTTTATATGATTTGTACAATCTATCTCGTGGGCCAACATAAAATTAAAAATAGGTATATTTAATTTTGCAGTTCTGTGACTCCAATGAAAATTGCTGAAGTTGCATAAATAAACATTCTCTAATAGAAAGTTTCTTAATAAATCTACTGACAGAACACCAGCTCATTGAAATCAATTGTAGTAAAAATTGTATAACAGGAAGCACTACATTGTACTGGCTTTTACTAATTTGTTACCAACTTAAGGACCTTACACAATTCAAAACTTTGACTTCACGGTTGCTTTCTGACATGTTGTTTCTTATGGAACCTGACACAATGAAACTGTCAAAGGTAGGTCTAAAGTCAAACAAACACTCTTGACTGCAGCCCCAGGTAGGAGATGGGAGGCCACGATAAATAAAGGCTAATTAGTAAATGCTTGACTTGGAATCACGTTCACCTCAAGTGACTGCTTACAAGAGAAAAAAGTGAACTACTGGTTCACCGCCTGAGAAAGCTGTAAGGCCCAGTTGCACCATTACCAATCTTGAACCGAGATCAAATGATTGGTATTCCCTCAATCTCTAGTCGGAACAGAGTTCCATTGAAAATGAGTTGCACCAACGTAATTTGCAGAGTTCCCATCATAGATCTTGGTTCAGTCTTTATGACCATGGTTCAGACAAAGAAGGATTGATAGTTAGAATGAAAGACTACTTTTTATTGACTGTATTGTTTCATGATGTCAGAAAGAAATTTATTTCCCATTGAAAACCATTTTACCCTGTTGGTTGCTTTGATGTTTAGAACTAAATGCTGTTGTACTACGAAATCGTTGAAACAAAGTTATTACTGTGAAGAGGGTGAAGTTGTTATTGCCTGGATAAGTTAGATAGAGAGTGACTATTTTTCTCAATTTGTTTTTACACACAAAGTGCGATGGAAAAAGAAAGATATTGATATTCTGCAAACGGATTTGACAGTAGAAGATAAATTCTTTGCCTTGGTATTTCTGCATCAACAGCTCCACAACATCGTCGTCTGCACTTTCAGAGTCCGATGAAAACATGACTACGGAATTAAATGCCTAGGTCTTCAGAATATTATGGCACACAACTATTAACGTATAACTGTCTATACTTGTATAACACCTAACACAACTATAAATTAAGGTAACCAACAAACACATAATGGCACAAAATTAAGTGTGTGTAAATGTTAATGACAGTGTTGTATGCCTGAAGTTTTAAAAGTATGTGTCATGATTGTTCCACGGAACTATCTGAAATGTTTTAATACGTGCCCTCGTCAGAGGATCAGAAAAATTTAAAACAACACTTATTCACATTTAAAATGGACTATGCCAGGTATATGAACAAACAGTAGTGTGGTGTAGCGTGTAACACAACTACACTCTGTTTATTCCGATACAAGTAATAATGTAACCAACCATACAATGGCACAGTACATTCTTTAATGAAACGCCTTACTTTGGGCCTATGTTATTCAGACTACTTTAGTTCTCGCCTCAAAATCACACCACACCAGCAGCCCTGATCCCGCGAAAACATCAAACCTTGGGCGTAACTTGTAAACAAACACATATTGATCTCGGATCATTTCCCTTGAACAGCCAAATTTGGCGGTTCATGCCAAAGTTCATTTAAATCGCCAATCATGTGCCAATCTTGGTTGGTGCAACAGGTTTGCACGTCGATCCTGGATCAAGTTCGCTGGTGATCTCGGATTGAGCGATGAACTTCAATGGTACAACCGACCCTAAAGAGGCCCTCCTAAAATCATTGTAGCATTCCCATATCGTTATCATTCCAGTCTGGGAAAGTGCTATCTACAACATAGACGACGTAGACCAAGTCTTCATCTTCTGTGCATGTACTTAACATTGACCTACCCCAAACCAACACAACTGTCAAAGTCGCATGGTCTGCTTACTGAGCAGTGTTATACCCTCAAATCCAACACACGTCTTTTTTGCTACTCGTGTTGGCTGAAAAGCAGTTCAATGTTGGTACAAGGAGCAACATCACTATACCTCACATTCACTCAAAGATTTGTTCGGCCAATCAAAAACTAAAATAAAAAACTGCACGCTTTCCATGCATCGCGGATATTTACAAAGTGTGTTGGCTAACCTGATATGCTACAAACAAGCTTATTTTTGTTTAATTGCGCGTGAAAAAAATGGAGTTTTCTCAAAAAAATATTAACATGTTTACATATCCGGTTTTCATTAATTTAGGCCAAACACAAATCTTGGCTCAAATAAACGGAAATTGTAAGTGTACTATAACGTCCACTTAACACATTCTTCCAGTCGAGTTCATTTTGCACTGGCTCCCATAGTTGTAAACATTTAGAATGGCCAGCACAGAATGCAACGTACAAAAACAGAAAAATTTGAATTCCCTATATGCCCTTACGGCGAGCAGGTGACCAACTATTGTCGTTATGTTTCGTTGTAGCAGGCCCCATAAACAACTGTGTGCTCAATTTTATACTATTATAATAACTGTTATGCAACTGTAGCACAGTCTTAAATTTGCCCGCATGCGTCGTGTGAATACGTTCGCTGGCTTTAAACAAAATAAATTATTGCCACTGCAAAAGACCTCGCTCAGCAAAAATTTAAAATGTATGGTCATCATCTCTTCACACAAAACCACATTTACTATATGTGGAATTTGTAAACATTTATAGCGATCATTTTCTACTCATAAGCAATGCAAAAATTATTATAAGATTCCTGCCTAGGGCTCGTACACCAGTAACTTGCAAAATATATTTTTTTGGTAGCATACCTATTTCATGGAGTGGAAAACTTTTGTAGTTGACTTAGATAATATACTATATGAAGCCGGGTATTCGAAAATTCACCAGTGCATCCGCCGATGTACACCGGACGTTCGAAAACTACTGTTCCGGTTAAACCGATTAACCACCTAGGTGAACCGGGTTCGATTCCCGGCAGGGTCGCTCTTGGATTTTCGCATGTGGGAATCGTGCCGGACGATGCCGCTGGTCAACGGGTTTCCTCGGGGATCTCCCGTTTCCCCCACTCTTTCATACCGGTGCTGCTCCATACTCGCCCGTTTCACCCTCATCGGCTCTCAAGACCTCGACGTTAAGTCACTCAAATCTCTTCACTAAAACTAACTAATCCGCCAGTTCAACCGGCCTGAACATTCGGTGGATCTGGTTGTATGCACCAAAACCGATTACTTTCTAAACGCTTCCCCTGAAAAATAAAAGTAAACACCTCCTCTTCCCGTAATTTTAAGGCATTCGAAAATATACAAATGTAATTCGGACGTCAAATTTTACTAATGGGTGATGGAAACTATAGAATTTGTATATAATGGCATTAATTTGCGTATGGAAGTATAGACGAAAATACTGCCGAAAAGTCAAACTGATGTTTGAAAAATACCTCAACAATGTAGGCCGTGGAATCAACAGTTTTTCAAGGAGAATATTTTTATTAGCAACGCTTAATAATTAATTGATACCGTGCCTGGTTACCCCCCATCCCCTCCTTTTTTTTACGTCATCAAAGTTGATGCCTACGGGTAACTTTTATAAAAACATAAATCAAACGAGTGCCTCCTTAACACCGAAACTCGAACCAGGCAAGTATATATAAAATAGAACTTTGCAAGTTAATTACGCTGGGATGAGTTTGTCCGTCGTAAACTATTGTAGACGTTTTACGCCAGTAACAGTAGCTTCGCCACGTATAAATATATCATTTCCAGCTGTCACCTGACTGAGCGGAAACTAAGCCTGACAGCTTAACAACCGCCTTCGCACAAGAACGCGGGATGTGAATCTGTCCTCCACAAACTCCTGTACACATTCTTGAACGCAGCGTCCCTTGCGACATTCTTTTGAACCAGGGAAGAACCTCCAGCACGCGTCAAGTACAGCTTTCTATAGAGCGACTTAGAAAAGAAAAGTAAAGGAGCTATAAACACGTGTCCTGAATCGCGTACGTGCCACAGGCATTATTTCCTTACCGCCTCCTGAGTGTCTTCTTCTGCAGACATGTCGTTGTCGACGCGAGGCCTCTATTCTCCCACGCAACTAAATATATAAGCTTTCACGACACTTCCACATCACGACCGCGCGTCCAGTGCTCTGTTGGCACTGCAGTTTCCAACGCCTGCCGCTGCACAGCGCCACTCGCGGTCCAGATAGCGCAGCTGTAGCTCTAACGTCTGCGTGGAACACGCGCAGCTGTCAACTGACGTGGCCCTACTTACTGCGCATGCTCCCCGTTTACTGCTTTTCTGCCAACAGGTCTAGCAAAAACGACGTGTATTGCATTTGAGGTTATAACATTGATTGGTAAACAACTGCTTTGATATGTATGTACATATATACTTCATCTAACCAATTTGTAATGCAGTTTGATTAAATTCAAATTGATTAAAGTATTTTCTTCATATAAAAGTGCATGTCTTTTAAAAATTAACATTTAAGCAAGCGCATTAATCACTGTTGATCATGTGACCTTGACAGTTGTGTTCCTTGAGGTAGGTCAATGTTGCGTGCATGTGCAGAAGACGAATAAGCGGACTACCTCATTTTTAGTTTATGTTTCTAGCATTGGACTGCCTTTTCTTTTTTTGCCAAAACCACTATCATATGAAACGAGGATACATTTGAGGTTATAAAACTGTTTATTCATGTACGTAAGTGTTTTAAGACATTTGTACATTTTCTTTGCCCTAGTTTTAATGCAACAAGAGTACATTCAGGTCAGTCTAAGTAGTCTACCCCTATAAAAGGTGCGTTAAAAAAAATGTAGACAATCACTGCCGACCATGTGCTTTTGATATTTGCTTTACAGTGACGCAGCCATTGTTGGGGACCATAAATATGAGGTAGACCATTTCTTAGTCTTACGCGCGTGTATCCAACATTGGCCTACCTTAAACCAGCACAACTGTCTAAGTGGGATTAGTCAGCAGTGATTAACGCAATTGTTTATATTTTAATTTTTAAAAGACAAGCATTTTATATGTATAAAATACGTTTTCTAATTTGAATTTAATCAAACAGTTTTACAAATTGGTTCGAGGAAGTATACAAACAGCATAAACCAATTACTAAACAGTGTTCTAACCTGAAATCCTATCCACGTTGTTTACAATAAACGTATTGGCAGAAAAACAATTCAATTTTGCGACAGTTATGCGCAGTCAGTGAGATTTCTCACACCAT
Source organism: Clitarchus hookeri (assembly GCA_002778355.1). Lineage (NCBI taxonomy): Eukaryota > Metazoa > Arthropoda > Insecta > Phasmatodea > Phasmatidae > Clitarchus > Clitarchus hookeri. The sequence goes on from NQII01001235.1 coordinate 117,390, forward strand.
ATTCACTTTACGTTGGCGACTACCCTTATTTTACACTGTAGAAGAATACTCATCGATTAATTTTTGTATAGATATTTTTTAAAATAAAAAAACATGCCGTCTATGTCAGTAATTATTTAACACATAAAATTTAAATTTTCACGATAATCACACTGTATTGCCGTGAACGTGGCAACACTTCAGAATATTAATAAAACACAAAACGTACCGGTAGTAACTGAGTTGATACCAACATGGTTTGGTGTTAATTGTTTAATTAGAAATGCGTTTACGTGATACAGAAACTTGGAATTAAAATGAACTAAACGACCATATAATGGCAAAGGTAACATGAATTACAAACGTTTTTAATATATTAATGGAACCTATACGCCTCTAGGTTTACATATATGACTATATATTTACCATTTATTACAATGCATTTATTGCCAGTAAACACGCTCCATGTGTAAAAGGCATTGCCAAGTTTACCTAACTGCTTGTTAAGAACAAAGGTCAATAGAATTTAAATTTGAAATTAATTAAGATAACTAAACACGTACATTTACTTTCAATTAAGCCTTCGCTGGTGGCACATAAGATTAGTCAACACATGCTAGATATTTATTTTACTCAAAAAACCAGCACATCACGTTATTAGATTATGCAAAAATTTTACCTAAAGTGAAGGAAAAATACGTATGGGGGAAATGTGGGTAGCCCTGGACAATGTCAGTTCCTCGTGTTTCAAGCTAGGTAGCAGCACAGCTCAGCAACACCAAAGGCTGTCTTTATATACGTCGCCATTAGCGAGGAGTCGGGGGAAATGCACTGACGCAATAGCTTGTGTGGGGTTTAAAAGTTTTGTACACTGTCGAAATTGTACCGTGTAATATTCTGTGGCCAATTACTACACTGGAGGTAAGCAGATCAGCATATATTTGTTATAGAATATTGATTGGAATCTCCTTTCACTAGTCCTATAGTTTCATTGACTGGGGATGTTTAGTTTGTTTCATAAGACCGTTTTTTGTGTGGGGCATCGGGCGGGTATCCCCAGACAGACTGAATGAGGGTAGCCACGGAAATTTCATATTTAAGGTAGCCGCGGACATCATTGCATATTTAAATATCAAACATCACTTGTGTTTCTTCAGGGTGTTCCTGCACAGTTATAGGTTCAAATGTCTATGTAGCCGCTTCCTTAAATTATCCCGACAATTTGTAAAATATTCTGTTGATCATAGAATTCAACGAAAATAATTCTGCAGTATTATGTTGTTTTAAAAAATGAAGATACCACAAGATAGGCCTATAGGGCTATTAAATTAATTGAATGTTATAATTGTTTTAAATATAATAAAATTTTCACTGTAGTTGTTTTCGTTTGGTTTGTATCGTATTAAGTATGCTCACAGATTCGATGAACCCACAACTGTCATAACACTCCGAGGAAATTAACTACAGCCAAGGAAACAGTTTAGCCTAATAAAACATTCAACATTTCTATAAACATGCATAGGCCTATTTCAACGATGTTGTAACTACTCTATGTAGCCTATTATTCATGTGCCTCAGAAATAATCAGCGTCATTTATTATTTCTTTACAGATCCTGCCAGTAAGATGACTATGTTCAAAGGAAGAACTACAACCCGAGGTTCCTGGACTACGGATTCTATTAAAGCGGTTATGTATAATGTTTTATCTGGAGCAATGTGAGTTAGGGAAGACGCTATAAAATTTAATGTCTCAAAAAGGTTATCTGTAGGATCGTATTGCATGCATTATAAAGGGATAAGAGTGTACACTGGAGCTTAACTTTGAGTCTATGCTGGCCGATCATGACAAAGAGTTAGATGACCGGTTAATACGACTAAGTAAGAAAGAGTTCCTTAAATTGGCATCTGATTGGGCAGAACATCTTCACATTGAGCACAGGTTTAGTAGAACCAAGAAGTCTGCTGGAAATGCTTTCTACCAATCGTTCATGAAGCGATTTTCACAGTTGAACTTATGTTTGCCAGAATATACGAGCTTAATGCGCTGTGTTGGCTTCAATAAGCCACAAGTCATGCTGTTTTATGAAAAACTGCATTTGTTGTGAGATAAGTACGAGTTCCCGCCCTCTCGCATGTACAACGCAGACGAAACAGGTGTTTCAAGTGTCCACAACAATCCCAAGGTTCTATCAACGAAAGGCAAGAAGCCGGTTGGCAAATTAAATTCTGCAGAGAGAGGTAGAAACATTACTTGAGTGTTTTGTATGAACCCAACAGGACAGTTCATCCCGTCGCCACGTACCGCGTCGCGCTCCGGGTGCCTTCACGTTATCGCGCCATCATCTTTAGCTGCAATAGTCTAATGTAATGTACGGGAACCTGTTCTTTCTACACCCGGAGACGCCACCCCTTCTTCCCCGGGAATAGCATCGCCCGGGGAAGCTTAATGCACCAATAATTCACTCTTATGCACAAATGTGTATTTCTCGCAGTCTTGCCTATCTGGCGGGCAGCAGGCCAGAGTCGGTATAAAGTGTTCACCTAGAGCGATGTAAGTGTTTCTCTGTGTCTTTTATTTCAAGCACTGCCTTCGGGCGTTTCGAGGTAAGAGTCCCCTATAACCCGCCTTCGCCCAGTTTCACGTCAATTACTTAACAGCCAGTATGCTCAACTCAGAGTCAACCCGGATAGGCCCACAGTACTCTCCATATCAGGAGCGAGGGGCTCCTCCAGCATTTCACTGAGGGACAGCGTACGTTCGGGCGAACGGCCCGCCGTACTCTGAGCTCATCACCAGCACCACCGCCTGCCGACGGTGTCTGGCGCCTAGTCGGGTATCCAAATACACTAATCATCCAACAATGTTTTTCACCGCCCCTCAAAACTTCCCTTAACCCAACACCACCCAACCAACAGGCGTTATAAGTTTTAATATTGAAGTCTTAACATTAAACACGTAATAATTATATTGTAACATTTGCTAGCGCTAATTTTCATTTGAAACACATGTAAACTACGCAAAAATATGTTATAGAAATCTTGACCCCATTAATGACGAACACCTTTCGCCGCCCCAGGAAAGAACCAAAATCGACACACATGGAATGATTTTTCAAAGTTTTGATTCAAAAAGTGAGAAGAAAATGCAAAGATTTTTTTTATAAGGTCAAAAGCTAGTTGGATGCCTTCGGAGTTTTCTTTCTTAAAAACATGAACAAGCTAGAAAAAACAAGAATCCAATACCGCGGGGGAAGTTCCCCCTTAAAAGTATACCCGCTTTCGAGGCACAGCGATACGGGCAAATGAGATCTGTAACAGCGGGATTTTATTACACGCGATGAAAGCCCACTTTTCTTCTACCGCTTAAGGCTCGGCTCCACCCCTCTTGCAGGAGTTCTCTGTTTACGTGTCATAACTTCGGATTCATCTCTGTTGACCATGTGACTTTGACAGTCGCGTATGATTGGGGTAGGTCATTGTTGGGTGCATGCGCATAAGACGAACAAATAATCTACCTCATCTTCAGTCTATGATCTGTATCAGTTTAGAACAGGTACAGAAAATAGCTGTAAAAACCCATCTCTATTTATGGAAGGACATAATGATGCAGGTGGAGCCGTGGTGGGGGGATGGCGGCGGCACAGGAACCATGCTACCTGGCGCGCGCGGCCGGCCTTGAGGACACACGACGGGGGAGGAACAATTAGCGACCGGAAGTGCCTGCGACACGTCACGTCCTGTGCCAACTTTCCCTCTCGCGGCCCGACGATTCGCATAATGCCCACTTCCCTTATCGCTGCAAGCGCGGATGTTGACGTGGAGCCGGCGTGTCCGACCGCGAGCATTGACCGTCAGTCTTCCCGCTCACTTCCCACTCCAATACAGGATCCCATTCCCTTCCACCAAACACTTTACTTACAACCCAATACACGACACCCGGCAGACATATCGGCCAACCTTGTCTGAAAATACGTCTACTGTGAAGATTCCCTTGCTTTTCATCTACGAAGAAATTTTTCCCAGAAAACAAGTTAAGTTGCTGGTAACGAAGGAAGGAAAGTAGTGCGATGTCTTCACGTTGAATTTAAAATGTTAGGGAAGCATTTGTTTTCTACCTTTTTTTTTCAGTGTATCTAAGTGTAAAAACTAACAGATTTGAAATAATATTTAATTTTATAATAATTTCAGTTTCACTAGACCGACGCATGAATAAAGTAATCAGTTCCATGGCAATGTTAATTTTACATATGACGGAATAATACGTTTTGTTCATGCACGTATGTCATTAGCAAGGCTTTCAAAAGTACTCGCTTTACCGTGAACAACCTATACTCTATTTTTTCTGATTGGCATGTAGTCCTCATTTCCTGCAACCACTGTGTCAGGATACACGGAACTGATACAGATAAAGCAGGAACCAAGCAGTCCGCAGATTACGTTCCAGAGAAGAACTCTGAAGGTTGCCAACTATTCGCAACGCAGCCGTTATGCTGTCAAATACTGGACCATAGACTAAAGATAAGGTAGACCGACTATTTGTCTCCCGCGCATGCACTCAACAATGACCTACCCCAAAGCAACGCAACTGTCGAAGTCGACAATGATAAACGTGTTTGTTTATGTCTTAATATTTAAATATCAAGTACTATTATATTGTTAATAAAACTCTTTTACCAATTCGAATTTAATCAAACTGCGTTACAAATTGGTTAAAGAAAATATAAACACATATCAAAGCACATGTTTACTAAACAGTATTCTAACCTCAAATTCAATCCACGCCGTGTTTGCTAGTCGTGCTGGCAGAAAATCAGTTGAGTGTTGGGACACAGACTGGTTGTGCGCAGCCAGCGAGATCGCTCTACCTCATCTTTAGTCCATGTACTGGACACGTTTCGAGAGAAAGACATACTCTATGTTATTACGTGGAAATATCTCTATGACTGTTCTGGTGTCCAAAATTATTTTCCATTTTTTTTTACCAGCATATATAATATTTTCGTCATGAAATCAGCATGATATAAATTCAAACACGAGGGCATACTATTTTCCAATGACAAAATTACACAAATATCGTAACTGTAATACATGTATGCCCTGTGCTATACAAATGTCAACACGGTACGGAGGTCTAAAGCCCCGTCTACAAACGACTTGTGACGTTACGATAAGAAAACTGTCATGTCTACCATTGGCGTTGGTAGTTTTATATATACGAACATTTAAAACTGTGTATGGTAATTACGCTAAATAATTTTAAATTGCTTTTGCATTATTTGTTAACTGATTTCGAATATAAAGAACTGAACGAAAATGTAATGCGATGGTGGGACCATCTATTGCCGAATGTCAGAACTAGTTGTTTTCGCTTGTCTGTAAAGCCAAGAATTCTAATTGACTGATGTTAAACCCTAAACGCAATGATTTGAAGGTTGGCCAACTTTTAACGCGTTGCGTTTGACGTTCTGCGTCGTGGCAATGCTCAAAGTTGATTGTACCCAGAGCCATTCTTCATGGATTCACGACTGACTTACTGCAACGCGTTAGAGTAGCGTCAATGCGCTTGTACGCAAGCCTTTGCATTCGGCTACGGTTTACACGTACGTATTTTAAATTGTTTTACTGACTATTTTTTTTAATATTATAAATATCTTGTTTTAAAAAAGTAAACTATCCGTACGACAAAGAAATACATTTATATATTTGAACGGCCGTGTTAGGGCCGTGCTAAATATGAAACGCCGTCACAATTTCACAATCAAGCAAAAAGATATATCTATAACCATTACCACTACACGGTGACAAAGTTGGCGAACTTCTGACCTTCCTGTGAGAGAACCTTGTAACCAATCACAACACATCCCTAATGCTGAAAACAAGTCGAAGTCAATGCTATAAACGCACATTTCCGTTCATGAATATAGACGTTCGAATTACTCGTGTTAGTGTTTTCACGTACAATAAACAATACGGAGGGGAGGGGGAGAGAGTATTTGAAGATATTTTGGGCGGCTCTTAACAGCGAGGTCTTGAGAGCCGATGAGTATGGAGCAGCGCCGGAATGAAAGGGCGGGGGAAACGGGAGATCCCCGAGAAAACCCGCCGACCACCAACCAGCGGCATCGTCCGGCACGATTCCCACATGCGAAAATCCGGGCGTGACCCGGCCGGGGATTGAACCCAGTTCGCCTTGATGGGAGGCGAGCAGGCTAACCGCTCAGCCACCGCGGCCCCGAGAGTATATCTGTAACAAGTTAAGAAACTTAAAAATACTTTCCCTCAAAGTTATAGTTTACAAGTTAAATCTGATTGAATAAGAAACTAGAAAAATCAGGCTTTATAAAGGAGTTGTATCGAGGCTGTGGAAATGGCTAGCATAATGCTGCGGTTATAGTTATTTGACTTGTGGCGGAGTCCTCAATGCTGGACAGCCAGCACTTGAGACTTGTGGCTTTACCAACAGCACACCTGCCAGCCACACTGCAACCAAGGGTTGGTTGGTTGGTTGCACAGATAGCTAGTACGTCCAACATATCCACAGTGTGCGACTTATTTAATGGAGTTGTGTGCAATGGCATAGAATAAATATGCAATTTGTAAAGACGAACGTAGCCACTCAAATTACATTTTCAAATCACTTCAGCTGGTCGTGATGGTAGGAACTACGCAAGACTACAGAAAAGCAAGAGAACGCCCCATTGCAGATGCAAGAGACGAAACTAGTGCCAACTCATGAAGACAAGCCAAATGAGCTCCACGCGTTCGTCGTTATAACATACTTAGACAGAACAATTGTTACCACTATTGTAACGATAAGAAATTCTAAAGAATAAAATAAAAATGAAAAATTTTACCAACTCATCGAAAAGATCTTAAATATCCCTGCACAAAAATTAAGAAAAATGTAAATTTTTAACAAAAGAATTTAGTTAACATTGAAGAATTGAGGAAAAGGGGAATAGTTTTTTTTTTTTTCAGAGATTTTTGACACAAAATTTTGCAACGCCTGGACATTTTCAGCAATGCATTCTTCTGCGCGCATTTCTGTATGTATTTTCCGTATTTTCTCAACAAAAATATTAACTAAGCTATATTACATACTACGTTACGCAAGGAATAAGTGATACGCTTGTGCTGTCTAGAGGCGTTGTAACGTGGCACGCGCACACTTACACAGCCGACTTACAGAGTACGAACCGTTCACAGATAAACAGACAGTGCAGAACAGAGCCACAGTCGTTTACGAATTATTTCAAGATTGCCCCCGAAGAAATAACAAATGCAGCGACCTCCCACACCGGCGGAGAAATGATATAGCAAGTTCTAGTTGACCGGTGTGAGGGTTAGCGCTAAGTCCGACGCGACCTAGGCGAGCCCTGGATGACAACTGCTTCAGACGACTGACTTAGATAACTGCTCGGTATAAACTGACGGAAGGCGACAGGCACAAGTGTACTTGTGCCACCTATCCCCCCCCCCTCACGCTCTCCACACTGTTATCGAAACTGCGTCGTTACAGCGTATTAAGACGACAACCTTGTCACTGATCATGCAACTAATTAGCTACACACTGTTACTGATGTGCTCCACAGCGACTGGATTACAGTGGCGTATACGTCATAATTAATAAATGCGAGTTCACACTGACTGGTGCCGTCAATCACGGCATTTTCCTTTGTATGGGGCGTCGATTCAGGGCCAATGGCCATCCAATTGTGATCAAGATTCACATTCCGCCTCGTGTAAACAAAGCTTGGCCAAGTATACGCTAACTCATCGCATTCCTGCAGTCAGCGTAATAACATTTTGCGTAACATTTCAGGCAAATATTTCGAAATTCTGAAATTTCGCAATTCATAGTATTCGCTATTCGAAATAACTAGTTTAATAAAAGTAGCTACTAAATTTGTTAAAATAAATTCAACGATTTACACGATCGCAAAATGTATCTCAATCAGTTTGAGTAGAAACTCTATGAAGTCATTGAGAGACATTGCCAGCAGCAGTGCGTGGCATCGGGTTAATCGTCAGCCTTTGTAACAGATTTAAACCCAAATTCCTTTCTGAATTCTTTTTTACTCTAATCAGTTTTGCTGTGTATCGTTCCTCTGTTTTTTTTTCCCCCTTGGTTGTCTTTAATCTATTTTAGTCGGTTCCTTTAGTTCTGACCAGGAAATGATATTTTCTTGACTTGTGTTCATTTCGGTAGTTGTCCATATTTTTTATTGTCTAGGTTGTAGCTTTTGTCTCGTTGGTTCACGTATTATTGACTTCTAGGTTCCTCTATAGTTCCTAACTTTTCGTCGTTCATTGTATGGGATTTGTTTGGTTTTTGGTGTATTTTGTTCTTAGGTTTATTTTCGGCAATGGATACAGGGCATTTAAATACTCCCGGAAACAGTGTTTTCAGTTATGTATTGAACGTTGAGAAGTGGATATCACTTTTGAGTAACTCTCTCTACTGTTCAAACATGAAAATAATCCAGTAAGGTTGTGCAGCTCTTGGGGGATATATTTTTATTTTTGGGCAGCACTATCAATATTTGTTGCCTCGTATTGCAATTTAATTGGGAAACGTACTTATTTCAGGGAATTTTAAACTTGTTGGCACAGCAGACGTGTTATATGGACGCCGTGTTCTTCTGCACGCCCACAGTCGTGTTGATACATTCCTCTCCATTGCATCTCCCACGCGCAATGCGATGCGTGGAGCTGCTCTCCTTTGTAACTTGCACAATCCCCCCACCCCCCACGAGATCTACAAACACATCGCCCCTCCAGCCTCCCTGCCTCTTTTCCTCTGAGCTGGGGGTGGACACACTATAGGGCAAGGCTGAACCAATTTTTATAATCACTGTAACCTAAATCCAACTTGACAGGCCTGAATTGGTTTTTGCACTACAACCATCATTTGTTACTTCTGCGATAATATGATCTACTTGATCAGTTGCAAATGATTTGTTCTGCAGTTTCAGGAACAACTGCGTTTTATTTGCTATTTGATATGAACTCTATTATTTCCCTAAAATGATACTGTGTCTGACGTAATTCATTAGGTTGGCGCTCCTGTAATATACTCTGCGAGTGCAAGATGGCGTTGCAACGTTTCCACACATGTTATCGTATGAGTTTTATTAATGACGTTTGTTTAAATGTTTTACGCGTAAAATGTTGCATTTGGACACTTATTTCGACAAATAACGTGAGTAATGATTTACTGAAACAATAATTATGTTGCGTCAATGTTCATTTTGAGTGTTAGAGTGCGTAGTTTGTGTTTCGTGTTGTGTTTGCTAAATGCGATGGACCACGTGGCTAGACTTCCCGTTATTGTTTTTTCTTTCTCCGCACGTAAAAACAGTCCCATGTGTGGTTTTTTTTTCCTTCGTGTTTCTGTATCTAGTTTCCTGACTTCCCACGGAAAACTTAGGCCCGAATACACAGTTAATTGTAGTTTAATTAAAGTAGTTACAAAAGAGAAGCAGAGTTACAGATTCCAACAGTGCCTGGACTGGTGAAAATAAAATTTTTAAATAGAGCAAATATTTAGCTATATAGAGCACACATTAATTTAATGGAAAGAAAATATTAAAATACTAGTGTATAAATATTCACAGGCATTTAAAAAAAAGCAGCATGGTTGTTCCAAATAGCTTGCAAACAACAAATTTCCCATGTTTTTTTTTTCAAGTAATTTTATATACGTTAAACCCACATATTGCATACTAAAACTTACGTCAGAAATCTAAAACAGATTTTTAAAAACATACATCACACGTTATTCGGCTTACGATATTTTCTATTTATTTGTATGCTTTGAATAATTCGTTTTTACGTTAGTCAAGTTGACGTTATATTACACAGATCACGACTTTCTCCAATAAAAAAAAGTTTCAGTTCTACAACACTAAGTGTTCAATATGTACTAGTAGCTGCCTTATTTACTCTATGGCCCTGAGCATCCCTTGCTTGAGTCCCATGTCCAGCCTGGCGGTGACACTTACAAGTTTAAATCAGTTCCCTGCCATGCCATGCATTGTAGGTACCCCTAGCGCTGTCAAGTGGCCAATGTTGTTACTAAACTCCCCCCCCCNGGTCATAAGTATAATTTACGGGTGCGCGTCCCGCTACTTTCAATTCTTCCGAAGTCACCGAGGACGGGAAAGTGTTGATAATTTTCGTGACGGCTAAAGCACGAAAGTGCAACAATCAGCTAACAAAGGGCAAGTAAACGCTTACAGAAATAATAATTTTTCATTTCGTGATTTTATCATATAGTTACGTAGTGCGGTAGTGTGCGATTGGGACAGCCGCCTTGATACTGTCATTAATCTCGTCGCTGATATCCCCAAGTGAAGATGAGTGTCTCGTCTCCACATTTCTCCACTTCCCTCTTTCTGGTGCCTCGAACGTTTCATTAATTTACTTTGATTTGTGTTAAAAGTGGGTCCCGTGAGTCCAGCACTTTGTGGAGTTAAGAAGTTTCGAGTCCTGCGAGTGTTCCTGCCATAAGCCTGTGTATTATTATTATTATTGAATTCCAAAAAAGCTTGTTACAGTATATTCACGGTTTCTTCACACTTTTTTAAAATTAAACCTTTGAAAAATCAGCCCATGTATAATGTGTTTGGTTGTTTCCTGAATGTGCCATGTATTAAAAGAGTTTTGTAGGCTTACTTGTGTTAACATAAAAGTATTGTTACAAAATGCCCGAGGGACGTATATGAGTTCATGAGAGATGGATGTCTTAATAACAATAAATAAAATAATTCTATATGATTTTTAATTCATTCACACAGCTATTATTGGCAGCATTAAAATATGTATCTCCACTGTTACTGTTTTTATGTTTCAGTGAGCGCAATATTTAATGTATATTTCAACTCTAATTAACATCCTTATCAATGTCTCTGTTTGGTTATAGTCAATTAACTCTACTCATCATTAACACACGTTCAGTCTGCCTGTTGCCATCATTTGTAATGTCTTCCACTCACGCACCCAGTCCAATAGTCCAGCCTGCCAGTCACACCTTCACTGCGCCGATGCTCGAAGTCGCAGAGTTTCCTCCCGCCCGGCGCTACTCCTTGCTCTTTTAGCTCGTCGTCTATCGCTTAACGTCGCACAATCGCCCAGACTCCCGACTCTCAAACTCATCACATCACGGTTAGGAGCCCCGAAGCGCTTTTATAGTCGCTGGCCTTTACCTGGAAGGTACGCCACACCACGAGTCACGCTGGTGGAAACGAGGTCACTAAACCAGGAAATGCAACCGATAAACGCAGACATGCAATCTTCTGAAGGTAAGAGTCACTCACGGCACGGCACGGCACCAGGCGGAAGAATGCGCGGCGGCACACTTTACAAGTAAGAACCCTGATAGTATCACCGCTCTTCTGTCATTCAAACTTCCCTTAGTCACTCGCCGTCCGCTGTCATATCACATCTCTGTCCTCGTCTTCCGCCCGAAGCAGCGAGTGTGTAACAGCATCTCATTTTCTGTTAAATTGAACTCATACTTATACTTTCTTTATCCATAAATTATAATACTTCATTTATAATTACTATGAACATAAACAGAGAGAAAATAGGTGTAATGGTAATGCAGAATATCATTAAACTGAGTGCGCGCGAATGCGGTGTGTTGTCCCTTTGGTGTTTGCATGAGGCGGAGAAATACAGTAGCTTGGAAATAAAACTTTAGCAAGGCTTCAGAGAAGTTGGAAGTAGCCCTGAATGGACTATACCTCCCTTCCCTTGATAATGTGAAAAATCAATTTCTAATTACTGTTTTTGTAATTAACAAGGTACCGATAAATTAATTCAAAGGAGAACCGGTCCCCTTCCAAAGTTTAATTCCATAAAAATTTAATTAATGTTGTTTTTAACAAAAGGCCAAATATGTAATTTAACTTGTAATTCAATTTTGGATAAAATTTTGGTTNTTAATTAATGTTGTTTTTAACAAAAGGCCAAATATGTAATTTAACTTGTAATTCAATTTTGGATAAAATTTTGGTCACAATAAAAAGCTTAATACATTTTAAATTATTTGATTTTTTTCGTAAAGAACTCAAAGACTGTTCCGACGCACGTATTTTTGTATTTCATAGTAAGTAAGCAAAACATAGTGGGCTGTTTAGCTTGTTACTTTGTGTTTGTTTTCCTGATCATCCATTACCACTTAGTTTATCATAGGCCTCACTACCGATTAAATGGAAAGAAAGTCTTTATTCATTTTCTTTTGTAACTCTCCCTTTGAGGANTTAATTAATGTTGTTTTTAACAAAAGGCCAAATATGTAATTTAACTTGTAATTCAATTTTGGATAAAATTTTGGTTACAATAAAAAGCTTAATACATTTTAAATTATTTGATTTTTTTCGTAAAGAACTCAAAGACTGTTCCGACGCACGTATTTTTGTATTTCATAGTAAGTAAGCAAAACATAGTGGGCTGTTTAGCTTGTTACTTTGTGTTTGTTTTCCTGATCATCCATTACCACTTAGCTTATCATAGGCCTCACTACCGATTAAATGGAAAGAAAGTCTTTATTCATTTTCTTTTGTAACTCTCCCTTTGAGGACCAGTGTAATTTAAGCATTTCCAAAAATCCCAGCTCGACAAGACATCAAATGAGCAGTGAACCACCTCTGGCTATGCTTACATCTGCTTCTTCGTACTGCATCAAAGCAGTCACTAAACGTTACAACGACCGCCACCAAGAGAACAATGAATGCGCGATATTTACAACAGACATGGCACGGTCCTTTGAGGAACAGCGTGTGCCATCGTTACAAGATACGGCTGTCTCTCCTTCCTGTCGTCTCTACACAAATACAGGGCCTGGCAACCGCTCATGATGAACTGGGTAAGAGGCGACGAAACGACACACACTACCACGCGAAGTATAATCATTAGGTGCAAGATATAAAGATGCTAGAGTTTTACAAGAACGGGAATAAACTGAACAGAAAGGCGAAGCAGCAGTGCCGCAGTCACGGTAGGTGGACCTTATTGACTTTTCACCACCCACTACACTAACAATAGTTTTATATCTTTAAAAACTCTAGATTTGTAAATATGACTGAACCAGTGTATTTAAACCCGTAAATATCCTAAATGTTTTGAGGTGAAAAAATGTACAATAAAAGCTAAATGCATTTCTAACATTCATGTCACCATGATTTCTCGTTCGTATCCTTCTCGACTTTATCTTCAGAACATCAATAAAGCCAAATATTCAGACGCGAACCTAAAGTTTGTTAATGATGTACTGGGTACAAAAAAAAACACAGAAGCGTAATTTTGCAACCAAAATTTTCACAATTGTGTATTCTGCCTTTGTTCCTAAATAAAACGTCGGATTTATGACATTGCGAAACAGTTGCAAAGATGTTATTCGACAAGCTTCAAACTACAATGAAACATAAATGTGATAAAGTGCTTTTTAAAGAAGATAACTTTCCCAACATCCTCGCAGATTTCCTTGATGAACCTTCAGAGAACAGCAACAATCGATTGATGAAGACAGAAGACAACATCGATGACATATTTTTTCAAACATCAGAACGAACTTACATTCTTGTAAACATGAAACTGAGAAGGCATGTAAGATTGCCTTGAAAGAGACAGAGCCAAATATGTTAATATTAATGCCCCCCTCTGATAAAAAGTAGAAAAGGGTTGTTTGTCCACTAAGACAAAAAGCCCGCATTTCTAAACTGCCGTGTAGAGCAAAGTGAAAAACTAAAATCTGAATTTTTAAACGGGGTAAAATATTTTGTAGTTATTCACGCTTTCAATTATTTTTGTAATAACAAAAAAATTATTTTTTGTGTCCACATAAGTGAAGTGGTGGCAACTGAATTATTTTGTGTTCGCAACAAACAATTTGGCTGCGTGAATAACTACAAAACATTTTGTGCCTGCCACAGAATAAAAATATAAATGTACATTTTTTTTTCAGTGCAGGTTTCGAAATATAGAATAACAAATAACCCTATTACTATTCGGTTCGAGTGGCAGAGTGGCCCACTGTTCGTAGAGCAGTGGCGACTGCACGAAAGGACAGACGATTAAAATGGTCTTGTCTCGTAAAGCGATACGGGAAAAAGACTGCCTGTTCCTAGAATTTTTAAGATATTGCAGAAATAAGTTGTTTCGAAGTAATTTCCATGATCATAAAATAAACGTGAGGCCAGAATTATTTCGCATACACGCATTTCCGAAGTCTAAAAGAGAAGTTCGTGATCAGAGTCAACATACTGTAGCGGTTCGCAATTGTTCCTTAACTGCGTGGCCTCGGCAGCTCACGATGGTGATTGTAAATCTAGGTTGTTTTGGCCTAATGCTGGGAAAAAGGAGAGTTTGGCGTTCTCATGTAAATTATGAAAAATATTTTGCATTTTACGGGAATGGCCATGTTATGGTGGCGCTAGATTCCTTATTCAGCCAAATTTCTTGGGTTTGCATATTTGTAGTTCGGCGATTATTTATTTACTTTGTAGGCTTAATGTGTCGAATCTCATCAAGACAAGCTAATATTGCAATTTTTTCTCGGCGCACCTTTACGATTTGTGCGTGTACTGACGTTCCCCAGGATCTGGCGATTGTTTGTAGCTATAGACTATTCACGGTGAAGTGAGCACTTTTGAAAACCCTCTCATTTGAAACAATAGTCAAAAAATATGTTTTATTTTAGCTTTAGACGTTAACTTCCTAATGCGGTGGAATATACACACTGTGTTTATTACTTACGTACATACAATATTTATTTAGAAAGGCGGTTAAAAAAACAAAAAATTGCTGAAAGAAAAAAGTAACTAGGACCTCAAAAGTACTCACTTTACCGTGAATAGCCTATACATACCGTTCAAATCCGTTTGTACGCAACACTGAACTTCGCGTACTTTCCTTCAGAACAAAAAGTGTTTTAATGCACGCAGTGAAGTTTATCTTCCCCAACGTAATACGACCACCACAACTCTCGCAAGATACAGCCAACTTCAGTGAAATGTGATCACTTTATCACTTTTTTACACAATACGAACTACGCTGAGCACACCTAACTGGTTCTTGTTACAGAATTCCGCAGGACACGCACGGCTAAATGAGTGCATTTTATAACTGTTGCGGATTATATACTCAATTATCGATAAGTTACAAATTACATAAGGACTCTAATCCTTAATTTTAAACTTAACTTCAAACATAACTTCAAACTTCATGTGTGTTTTTAAAGAGTTCGAAATGGCCACAATTAAAATCAGATAAAATGTTCTACTTGTATTGCTATTTGACTCTTGTGTATTTATTTACCTGAAATGTATTCCGAAATATCGTGTCAGAAAGCTTAATTGCCTTAAAAAAAAACATAAAAATAAATATGCCAGATTAAGTGCAGTTACACAGCGTAAGGAGAACATAATTAGTACAGTTTCAGAGTGTAAATCAGTATGTCCCTCTACATCTTCATACATGCCTATAACGTATTCGAAACTAGAGTATGAGTCTGTCTCATGTAAGTTGGCGAGATTCTGACAGTTCGACAAAAGTAGCGCCATAATCTGATGCGTCAAGTGGAGGCTGTATTTTTTATCAACACGTTGTCAGCGAATCCACTTGCTATTGTGCTGTAATGCTAAACAAATTTTAAGATATTTTAGACAGATATCTGTCTAAAAAAATTAGTAGGTTATTAAAGTAAAAATATAAAGCCTTGCAAAAAATTAAATATTTGCTAACTCTTTTTTAATTTGTCTGAGACAATGAAAATGGGCTAAAATTTGCGAGACGGTAGTTGTAGCTATTATAACACTTTGGACGCTATAACTAATATATTAGAGTTGGAAATATGTGACGTTGAATAACGTTAAAATTGCTTAAACACTATTCACGCGTGCCCCACTTTCTTCGGAAACAAGGAAATGGGCTTTCAGGGGAACAATGTGGCGTATAATTTACGTAGACGAACAATTACCAGACGAATAGAAATTACTATTACTCAAAATCACTGTACACGAAATATGTGCTACTTTAAAAATAATGCAGAGCTCGTGGAAAAATAAATCTATTTGTATCTGTTCGTAAATTTGTTAGAATGGAAGCTTTCTTCTCTGGCTGGTAATGCTTATGGAAAAGGCAGATAGATGGCGCGCACGGCATGACAGAGCGAGGTTTGGGCCGTTTGCATTGCTCAATAGATTGCGTATTTTTAAAACTTGAATGTTCTTCTATTACTGGCTCGGAACGACGCGAATTTGAAATATATTTCGTCAAATTATTAGAAAAAATAACAACAATATTATGCAATATTTCTGTATTCTTTTGTAATTAATATCAAGCACGTATGGAAAGCATGATTGGAGAGGGGAGGATAGGACATGAAAAAGGTTTTGAAGTTGCGTTTAATTTGGATACGGATCATTTTATTGTGCATTACATTTTGAACACCTATACATTACTACTTTATCGCGAAGTTTAATTTGTAAAACAACCACAGTTTTGTGACCTCGTAAAATAAAATGTATTAATTAATCTAGGAACTCTTTATTATCGCGTATTTTCTGCTTGTGTAATGTTCGTCGGCAGTGCACTCAGAATAGCAAACGTAATATTAACTTTTGTTCGTTCGTGCATCAGCTGATACAGGATTTTGTAAATGGCACTTTGTTTGTTTAGTATACGTCAAGTGCCACTCACTGACTGTCAGAATCTCGCCAACTTATATGGGACGGACATAGTTAAAGACAGTTTATCTTGGTTCCAACAGGCTGTTTAACCAACACAATTCCAGACAAATCCTGGTGAAAATCTAATAATTCACAGATAAAATAATTTTTCTGATAAGGCTGTGCTCATAAAAGGAATAATAATAACTAATATTGTTTTATTTATTTGAGAATAACTTAGTCAGAAATGTGTTGTGTGTTTGTGATTTATCTTCACGGCATGTTTCGACCATTTCCATCCAAAGTGTGGAGGAAACGGTTTGAAAGTTTCTGACCCTTAAGTTTGCTGCAACAACACTTAAAAAAAACCCCTTAACAGCAGTAATTACTAACTATTTGAGCAATTAACTAAGATATATTTTGCATTTCAATTACCTGAACCTTAACATTAAGAATCTCGTATTTGTTTTTCAATTTAACACAGCACTTTAAAAAAAAACTGAAAAGCTATTTCCCTTTCCCAACACTTTAGTCTTTAACAGAAAATTTTGCTCAGTGTGGTTGGCAAGTGTATCGAAAACTGCACATCAGCCTTTGCATAGTATTTACAAATTATGTTGCTGAAATTTACAGAGAGAAAATTTCAGTAATACGTGAAGTTTAAAGCCAACCTGGAAGTCAATCAATTTTCACGTACACTTACATGATAGGAGCCACCATGTAGTCAGCTCCCAAATTTTGTTTCAAATAATCACGTCCCTTCAGACAGCTTCTAGAATGTTATAAATTAATAATGGAGAATCACTCGGTAGGTTTATGTCTATGCAGTATATGGCTGGTATTATTTAACGGTGAGTTTTCCTACACAGGTAAATATGTCGAGCACGTAAGTTTTTTAAACCCTGTCAGGTACGGTGGTCTACATACTGGACGTTGCCCAACAAGTGTCTACACTGGTTATGGTCACTCTTGTCTACACTGTGTACAACAGAAACCAGCGACCAACAAGGAGCGAGGTGGAGTGGAGAGATTTGGGCAACGAGCTCTTCAGATCCGACGAGGGTGAAGCGAAGTGAGTATGCAAGGGTGGCGCAAGCGGGAGATACCCGAGAAAACCCACCCACCAGCGGCATCGTCCGGCACGATTCCCATATGCGAAAATCTGGGAGCGACCCCCCCGGGAATCGAACCCGGTTCGCCTAGGTGGGATGCCAGTAGTCTGACCACTCACCACCGCGGCCCCTGTAGCCAAGGGCGTTGCAGTTTGCAGCGTTTTATGGCGTGACTATTAAACGTGTCCCCAAAATGTTTACCTGGGAAAAGAAAACACATCCCACGCGAGGAAGGAATGGTACTTTCAAGATGTCACACATGACAAATATTATATTGGGGACGTAAAAAACGGGTTTTCCAGACTGCCGTGTCTTAAAACACGCCTCCCGGACATGAGTAAAACTACAATAGGAGCCAGGATAGAAAGAGAAAAAGCGAAGGAAAGTGAGATGTGAGAGAGAGGAAGAGGAAAAGAATATACTGTGTGTGTGTGTGTGTGTCTATATATATATATATATATATATATATATGAGTGAGTGTGAGAGCGCGCGCACATCAAGGCCAAGGTCACTCACTATGTGGGGTATGTAAGGGATTCTGGGCGACTGAAGGGATTCTCTCGGTCCACTGTCTGCCACAACAACCGCAAAATATATTGTGATCTTATGGCGAAACTAATCGTCAACATCAAGAGAAACAGATTATCGTATTATAATTTTTATTATTGTTGTTGTTGTTGTTGTTGTTGTCAACAACTGTCAACAACGCAAGACTCCTATTTGCTGGTAAGACAGCTGTGTTACAAGGAAAATACAAATGAGAAAATGTTACCCCACCCTCCTCATTCTCCAGATTTTCTTCGAATTCTGCTGAAAACTCATCTCGGCGGCAAACAGTTCAGTAACAACGAAGAACTTCGAACATGCGTCAACAAATGGCTACGAGGCATGGTCAAGCTGTGGTGGGAGGAGCGGATTTAAAAAAACTCCCACGATTCCAAAAACGTTTAGAGCTATGCGTGGTGATTGTGTAGAAAAATAGTTTAACTTTAGTGGTCAAAATAAACGCTTGTCTACATTGATGCAAGATGTTGTCTTTCCTTTAAACACCCTTATACTTATTGTGTAAACTTTGTATATATTACAAGAAATTTGAAGAGGGTTATTTGAAGACATCAAAGCAGAAGTATGTTGCAAAGTCTCTGAAACCGTTTAAGTAAATTTGAAAAACTTTTCCTTACACATACTTTATTTTATTTAAGCGTATTTTTCAAAAATATTTAATGTTGTTGTGTTACCATTAAGCTCAAGAAGGAATGTTCCGAATATTATTAATTTTTAATTTCATACTAAATTTTAATTCTATTTACCAGAGATGCTATTTCCATTAGCTTGGACCACTGAGGAGACATGCTAGTAGTAGAAGGCGGTTTCAAGAGGCTGGAAGAGCACAAGCGCAGGATGTGGTCCGAGGCTGGCTGTGACACCACGATCCTGCTTTCTGCAGAGAGGGTATCTAAGCTGTGCGCAGACGGGATTCAGAGTTACAATCACCTAGGTGATTATCGCTGAGGACTCCTGGGGGGGGGAGGGGATAACTTTGTTGTTCAACATTGTAGACGTCAGTTGAGCAAACGTTACACTTACGAGTCATAATACAACAAGGGCACCCTCATACGTGGCGCCCTCTTTTCTAATTCGCTGTCGAACATCGCTGCGGATACGAGGCCGCAGTGGTGTAGTGGTCAGACTACTCGCCTCCCAACAAGGCAAACCGGGTTCGATTCCCGACGGGGGTCCCCCTCGGATACGATACCGCTGGTCGGCGGGTTCTATCGGGGTTCTCCAGTTTCCCCGCTTTGCATTTCGACGATGTTCCATACTCACCTCACTTCACCCTCATCGGCTCTCAAGACCTCGATGTTAAGAGCCGCCCAAACCTCGCCACTACACTACTGCGGATACATTACGTGTTTACGTTCAAACATACGCAGAGTTACAGAGGTTGATATGAGAGATGCTGAAAGAGGCGTTGCAGCCAGCCGTCGAGAGTAAGTGGCTGGACCACTGCCGCGGGAGATGGAAGTCACAGCTGAGAGGCAAGTGAGACGCAGTGAAGAGCGGTGCTCAAGGGCAATGTACTGCACTCCCGGGGTCCTAGTCGGGCCCTAGCTGTCCCCTCCCACTCTGCACTCTACACTTACATACATTCCTAGGTGGCAGCACACGTCAACCTGGGCTGCCTTCGAATTCGCCCCCAACAGCCCTTCAAAGGCTGTATTATCCCTTATACATAAATTATTCGTTTTAGTACCATCACAGAATAGTCAGGGTCATTACTGAAAATATTTTATTATAGAAGCATTACATTTAATAGTTTTGTACACATTTTTGTAAACGATTGCTAATAGTTGTTACCTGGTTGTCTTTAAAATGTGAGAATGAATTAATATATAAAATGTAGTATTAAGTTAATGGTTATATAGGCCTAAATATGCGTTACGTGTTCAAATATTACGTCCGCAACGAAGGGTAAAGTAATTATCAAACCTACTAATGTCGAATTTTTCAATAAATCCTAAATTTTAATGAAGAAGAAATAAATAAAAAATTTAATATGGCCGGTGACATGGGTCCTTAAGGCTCGGCTCCACCCCTCTTGAAGGAATTCTTCGTTTTCGTGTCATAACTTCAGTTTCAGAGGTATTCTTGAAAATGTATGGTTTTAGAAAATTTACAATTAACTAGTTATTTAATACTTGTATATCTAATTTGTACTGGGTGTATTTCCCGCTTGCGAAAATGCAGGGACTTATTGATAAAATTAAAAAATATGATGTCGACTTTTTACAACAGATAACACGCAAAATTCAGCACAAAAATATTAAACAACTCGTAAAATGTAAATTTTCTATAATCGTACATTGTCAGTGATTACTATGAATCCGAAATGACGCGAAAACGAAGGATTCCTGCAAGAGAGGTGGAGCCGAGCCTTAAGGGCGTTTGCTACAAAAAAAAATAATTATTTTATATTTGTACCAAACATTATTCAGCTTGTACACATATGTGATGACGTTTTCCACGAATTAAAAAAAAATAAACTTTACATTTTTTGAATAATTTGATGTCACGTCCAATTTATTTTCTGTCTTGCTGCAGCCATAATAATAAATACAAAGTTGTACAAATGAGAAGAGAATTGTAACGTTAACTAATGCCATGGCTGTCGCTCGACATGTCATCACCAAATAGAAGTTCGTGCATAAAAAAAAGTTAAAAATATGCAAAAAAAACATATATGTAACTTTTTTCCACATATGGTTTGTTATTTGGCGATTACGTAGGTGTGAGTAGTAGCCCACGGCATCGGCTTACTTTGTACATGTTTTCATTTCTACAACTTATTTATAGGCTATTCACGGTAAAGTGAGCACTTTTGAGGCCCTGGTTACTTTTTACTTTGAGCCATTTTTTATCCTTTGGCCATCTTTTTAAATAAATATTGCCATGTTAGTAATAAATAACAGTGCGTATATTCCACCGTACGCGGAAGTTAACGTCTAAGGCTAAAATAAAATACCATTATTGACTATTATTGCAGATGAGAGGGCTTTCAAAAGTGCTCACTTTACCTTTAACAGCCTATAGTATTGGTTATTATGGCTAAAGCGAAAAGGAAAAATTTTTATTCGAAAAAAATTGCATCACATACAATGCGTACAAGTTGAACAATGTGTGGTACAAATGTGAACTTATTAATTTCCTGAAATCAGAAACCCTTAAGGGGTTTACATAATTAACAACTTAGTTGGAAGAAAGCAGTAAAATTACTCCAAAACAATTGCTCAAACACAATGGAGTTGCTAATGCCTTCTGCAGTGGAAATATTTTGAAAGACTTAAGTTTATATAGCGAATCTAGGGAAAACACACACTTAAATAAACACATCTTAAATTGTATTATTTATAACTATGCGCAATAATATTAATTTCTACAGATCAACTCCAAAAAAAAATTACCTAAAATAAAAATATGAATAAATAAACAATTATTTATATATTTATCGAACTTAAAAAGTAACATTGATATTGTGTTAGTTGAATTTTGGGAGCCTAGTGCTTAAGTTTTCTATTACGTAAGCTCCTAAAAAAACTGCATCCTGGCTATGACGACACTTGATCACTGCAATAATTCGCGATGCACTCTCGCTGGACCACTCCCTTCAGCTAAGGGCGCACGCTACGTCCCCTTCACATGCCCTTCCTTGTCAGTTTCGCTTCTTCAATTGTTTATCATAGTTCTGGAGTTTACTCCCGTCACATGCTGGGCGCTTGATGTTCGTACACAAATCACAGCTACGTAAGAAAATGCGTTTAATTAACTTTTTTTTTCGCATGTGCGTTCAGCTATTGTAACGATTGTGAAACAATGCAGGGTGTTTGAAATTATACTCATTCGTCACGAAGGGAACAAGGAGAAGTGGGCAATTGTGGTTACTGAATGGATCAAGGGCAAGTGAACGAGGGTATGTGGCAGTAAATTCGAACGCAGCTCTTGACTGCTATAGAATGTCGACATTTAATTTCCTTGCATTCTACAAGTTTTCCAAATGGAAAAGGAGAAATTTCCACCCCTCTATACATTTATGTAAAATGTGATTTAAATAAAACATGGTAAACATACTGTTCCTGAAAATAGTCTGCAGCGCGAAGAATAGATAATCTTCACTTGCAAAGCGATAACTGTCATAACAAAAATATTTTTTGTTCCCAAAGAATTTTTAACGAATTTATTGCGCTGCTAATGGGAATGTTTCGGCTGTACAGAACATTTCTTTCCTAAAAGCGTATTGCAGATTTCAATTTCCATCACCAGTTTCCCCAACTTGGCCGAGTTTCTAATTTTCCTACCCCTGTAGCAACCCTAAACATTGCACGCGAGAAAGGCACGGCCATTGGCCGTCTGGTCTCTTTACTTTACGACTGCGGGTGGAGAGCAGTTCCGACGGTGTTAGGTTATTTCAAAAATCAAACTCACTAGTTTAAATTATTAATTGTGTCGCACTGAGTGTTTTAATATTTCAGAATATTTAGCGAGTACTAGGATACGTGGCTGACTCTTGAGAATGTTTCCGATTGATGTTTTATTTCGGGGTAGAAAGACGCCAAGTAACCACCGTATTCACAATCTATGCAAAGACTTAAAGACTTGGCCGACATTCAACTTTCAAGACATCTCGCATATTGCAATCATTATTTAAAAGAAACCTTCAACACAGTCTAAAAAAAATTTGGATCGCTATGTCTTGAAATATTTTACGAGAATATCTGCGATACTTGTTCAGCGGCCTGGATCGACTTTTTCTATACTCCCGCCAATACGGTTATTGGGTTGCTGCTTGAATAAGATCTACAATTACTCCTAGCAAGACGAAAACACGCACGCAAATGCATGTGTCTGATTTTGGTGTCTCAAACGCGGAAAATAAATTACTCCGGGTAAACGGGAGTGGAAAGATGCGAAGGAAGATATTGTCACAAGGAATAAAAGTAGATGGAGAAGAGATGGCGTGATAGTTGATTTCAGGAGTGCTTGCGCATCCTCTGGTTGGCTGCACGAGTCTCTGAGAACGGGCCTCGTCTGATTGGCTACTGCATGGAGTGGAAGGTACGCTATTGGCTGGACTGCCGACTCGCAAGTAGGTTACCAGGCGCTGATTGGCCAACGGCTCACGTCCCAGTTGGCTGACCAGTACCGCCAATTGTCTGGCGTGTGCGCGATACGAGCAGCTGTTCCACCTCTGCATTCATATGTATAGACTGTTCACAGTTAACTGAGCGCCATAGCTACTTCTTTATTTCAGCCATTATTTATCCTTTAACTACCTTTTTAAATAAATATTGCCATACAAGTAACAAACACGGTGTGTAGATTCCACCGCACTCGGGAGTTAACGTCTAAGGCTAAATAAAACATATGTATTGACTATTATTCCAAATGAGAGGGCTCTCTAAGGTGCTCACTTTACCGTGAATAGCCTACACTGTGTTACAGCTAACACTTCTTCTACTGTTGCAATTCAAAGACAATTAGACAACAACCATTTCAGAAGAATACCGTTACGTACTTGTTTGTCGGAACTAAAGAGTGATCCAGTCGCCAAAAAAAGGAATTTAAGACGTGAAAAAATGCCTACAGAAACCAAACGGAATATAGAATTTCTGTTTAAATAGGTTACAAAATACATATTTAACTTTCTCGATTTCTCTGTGCTAGCTTAGAAACACTCATCTAACGTTAAGTTTCCCGCAGTAACGCACTCTTGATACTATGCAGCAATGTGGCCCGGGGACTCACCGGGCCACCTGCCAGGCAATTACTGCTGTCTGGGTTACTGTAACGAGACCGCAGGATTGTTCGTCTTGTCTGCCAGATGCATCGTACTCAAGTACTAAAGGAAAGCAAACTCCAGAGATGTTGAAAGTTGGAGAAGGGTTTGGGCGGCGTCTTGAGAGAATGATGTTGAAAGGGCCAATGTTGGACTTAAGCCAGACTACACGTTATAAGTTATTAATGATCTGCCGCCTGGATCTTGGCAGCGGGGTCGTCAATAAGAACTCCCGCGCCTTTGGTTCACAGTAAAAGAACTCTGTATCTTTTACAAATATTTCTTTAGAAATTAGCTGCCAAGGTAAATTGTGCAACACCAAAAGTAAGTAATAACAACATTTTCCAACACATTTCTGTGGAATATGTGCGGTTCATGTCGTATTTTAACACGGAATTACAGTACTGTAGAAGTCTTTTACAATAACATGGCCCCTACATTTATATTTTGGTCCACTAGAAACATTTATTACTCAAGAAACGATCTGGGCATGTAATTAAAAACGAACATTTCATCTTGCCACTTAAATAAATGTTAAACAAGACTAAATTTTCAAGAGGATGATTATTTAGCATTATCATTTATGTCGCTTAGAAAGTGTTCAAATTATTAAATTGTTTGCAGTTTTTTTTAAATAAACAATACGCTATGTATTATACCTCAATTACATAAAAATCTAAGTAAATCACTTTTTTTAATATTGTTATAGTTTTATAATTATAAAGTACGGACTTAATATTTTAAAAATTTTGTTTATTGGCTTTTACTGTAATGTGATCTACATCCAGCCAGGAAACATTATCCATCACTTGCTACTACTCAAGAGGAAAACTCGCCTCTCGCCTACGCGAACCGATTCGATTCCCGAAGGAGTCGCTCCCGGATTTTCGCGTGTGGGAATCGTGCCGGGCGATGCCACTGGTCGGCGGCTTTTCTCGGGGTTCTTCGTTTCCCTCGCCCTTTCATTCCGGCGCTGCTCCGTATTCACTTCGCTTTATCCTCATCGGCTCTCGAAACCGCGATGTTAAGAGCCACCCAAATCTCTTCACTCACTCAATCAAAAGAAAAAAGAAAAAGAAAAAAAAAACAACATCGAACTTTTAGTACTCGAAAATAAGACGCCCCTCGGTTTCTTTTAAAAGTAGAAATTTGGATAAAACACTGCCTTATTATCGGGTAAATACAGGCATCCAGGTGTTGTAATTTCCTGAGAGCTGTCCACGAAAGCTATAAAAACGCTCGAGGGATGGAAGTGTTAACTACGGCCAGTTCTGCACTGGCTGTGGAGCTCGGGGCAAATAGTTCCGCAACTAAACATTCTCCACCGCTTTCTTGGATAAGCTCACGATTTCCGAACAAGCCGATACGTCGTGAATGACCTACTGGCTGGCCTACAAGTTCTCCAGACGTAAATCCAATGTATTGATATTTACGAGACCAATTGAAAACAATATTGTGTATGCAACTCCATTCTCAGCATCGTCAGCGTATCCAAGAAGGCTGCCAATGTATAAGACATGTCGGCAAACACGTGGTATTTTTAAAAGAATACTGCGGTCTATGCGTGCATTCAGGCTGAAAGTGGTACATTTGAGCACCTCCTATAACGAGCAGCACCACATTATCGCTCTACAAACAGGACTGTAACTTGGAAACCAGGTCAACTAGAACACGCATTTATATTCACTCTTATCATTGTTTTAGCGTCTCCTGTCCACTAGCGAAACNTTATCGCTCTACAAACAGGACTGTAACTTGGAAACCAGGTCAACTAGAACACGCATTTATATTCACTCTTATCATTGTTTTAGCGTCTCCTGTCCACTAGCGAAATGGGTCCCGCATGTCATAAAACATGATGTGCGTTGCAATTATAACCAAAAACGAACTTTTGTACACGTATATAATTTCTCAATTTATCTCCAGTTGAAAACTCTGCGATGAGGAACGTGGTTTTGTTCGGGACGTGAACAGTAGAGAGGTTGATTGTACTCACGTAGGGCGGAGGCAGCGGCATGATGTGCTGGTGCGAGAGGATGACGTGCCGCAAGGTGCCGTTCTCGTCGACCACCTGCTGCACCATGTGCCCGGGCGGCACCTGCACCGGCATCGCGATCGGCGGAGAGGAGTTGGACGACACCATCGGCACCGTCACCGGACCTGCAACAGCGACCGTCACCCACGCCATCAGCGACAGCCAGCTCGCGCCTTTCCTCGCCTCCGTCACCTTCCACCCACACACTGAAGATGAGGTAGGCCGATCTCGCTGTCCCAACATTGAGATGCTTTTCTGCCAACACGACTAGCGAAAACGGCGTGGGTTGGATATGAGCTTAGAACACTTCTCATGTAAGCAAGTGCTCCGAGATGTTTGTACACTTCCTCTAACCAATTTTTAAATGCAATTTGATTAAATTAAAATTTGTGAAAGTATTTTATACGTATAAAAGTGCCTGTCTTTCGAAAATTAAGATATAAACAAACTCGTTAGACAGTGTTGACCACGTGACTTTGACAGCTGTGTTCCTTTGGGACAGCTCGATGTTGGGTACAAGCGCAGAAGACGAATAATCTGTCTACCTCGTCTTTAGTATGTGCTTTCCACAATGAGCAGTCGTGCATTCCGAGATGCTTGAATATAATCATGAATTGGACAAAATCGATTTCAAGTTGTTTGTGTCGGGGCACAGCTAGTTATTTTTGCAGGAGCATTTACACAAATATTTCGACATACAGAAAAAAATTGAAATTGATTATGAATGGCATCCAATAAAATTACTTTATTGATGTCAACTTAATGTACTTCATAAGCATTTAATTTACAATAAAAGTAATTATAACATAACATAAATAATTTATAAATATTTTTATTACATAATTACGTTATAAAAAAAATGTAGTTTAAAATATGCTAAAATACCTGCACACTCTCAATACTCGTTTTCACAATAAGTAAAAAGTTACGTTTGAAAACTGTATTTTTAAATTATTTTTTCCTGAATCCTTATTGCGAATTACCGAGTGCACAATGGCCGACTGTGCGCTGCGAACTGCTGAATGCCTTGTCTGAAAGCGGCTTTATGAAGCCTACTACTGAAGTTTTGTGAAGCAAATGCCCTATTCTTACTAGTTACGACGACATTCGAAGGGCACTATTAGTGATCTGCATATAAACTCTGCTGCAACACTTAACTGAAA
The DNA here is from genome assembly GCA_002778355.1 of Clitarchus hookeri. Taxonomy (NCBI): domain Eukaryota; kingdom Metazoa; phylum Arthropoda; class Insecta; order Phasmatodea; family Phasmatidae; genus Clitarchus; species Clitarchus hookeri. The sequence continues at coordinate 144,684 of NQII01001235.1, forward strand.
CCAATGAATTAGATACAATATCACTGGGATTTGTATCAATGTACTGTATACATACAGTGAAACGTAAACAAAAAGATCGTGATGTAGCAACAGCTGCTGTCAGGAAAAAAAGNCAATGTACTGTATACATACAGTGAAACGTAAACAAAAAGATCGTGATGTAGCAACAGCTGCTGTCAGGAAAAAAATATATAAACAAGAATTCCGGCGACACCCTACCAAGAATTATATTTTTTATGTTTTACCATTCTAATCTTAAATGTTGGTAATTTGGCACACGAATGTTTACACTTTGGGTTCCACGCGTCTTCAGGAATAGCCTCGTAATTAGCAGCATATACTCCTTCACCGCACTGAAGGATACAAGGGGGGAATCAAACACATACATAATCCTTAAAAACTTGAAGGTGTAGGTGTGAGGAAATGGTAATTAATGTAATGTGGCTTTCTAATGCAACATTTACCAAGTTTCTTTCTTTGCCATTTATAAAAACCTCCAAANCAATGTACTGTATACATACAGTGAAACGTAAACAAAAAGATCGTGATGTAGCAACAGCTGCTGTCAGGAAAAAAAGATATAAACAAGAATTCCGGCGACACCCTACCAAGAATTATATTTTTTATGTTTTACCATTCTAATCTTAAATGTTGGTAATTTGGCACACGAATGTTTACACTTTGGGTTCCACGCGTCTTCAGGAATAGCCTCGTAATTAGCAGCATTTACTCCTTCGCCCCACCGAAGGATACAAGGAGGGAATCAAACACATACATAATCCTTAAAAACTTGAAGGTGTAGGTGTGAGGAAACGGTAATTAATGTAATGTGGCTTTCTAATGCAACATTTACCAAGTTTCTTTCTTTGCCATTTATAAAAACCTCCAAAAAAACATGATGGGGAAAGGCTGGTATAAATACTGTAAATAACTAACAGATTATAACTAAGAGAAAGCCAACAACAACAACAACTTGCAAACATAATAAAACAAGACATTGTAACAGTCACTTATTAGTACAATTCTCCAGCTGCAATCGTAAACATTTACTTTTTCATTCAATAGCGAAAAATGGTAGTCATCTTGGATTTAACTTCTTTTTACTACTCGTTATTTTTTACACATGACACTAAAGGGATGAAGACCATTTGTTGATAAACCTTCAGAAACTGTTGTTTACGAATTTTGGTGATGCCTGTGTAATTGACTCCCATTAAAATTGAAACATTTCCCAGAGAAAAACAAATACATATATATACGTAAGATCTTTATTCAAATCATCCAAAAACAGTGCGTGAGGTGCACCAGCCTTCACAATAAAAAGGAGCTCGCTCCGGCTTATGCTCTTTCGAGCTTACATATATACTTATCAGCTAATAAAAATATAATACAATATAAAGGAATAACAATTACAGGAAAACAATACAAAAAAACCTGTGGACATGAAAAATAAAGGTAAACAGCAAATTGTAAAAGAAAGCAAGATATCATATACACTGTGTAAGAAGTACAAAAGAGAACAATACTGTAACCCAGATGGGGTTTTAATGGTCCCATACGCTAAATATAATGCCCATGACCCGCACACACACACACTTGATGTGTTGCAACTATGTCAACTTGGGTTAAGGGCGATGGGTGGGTGAGGAACTCTGGGTGGTATCTACGATGGGGTGGTTGTGCCTCCACGCCCGCTGGTGCAATCTGCTGGCGAGGCGACGCACAAACCCCACTGGATGATCTATGTTGCCCATGCGGTGAAGTAGGTCGGCCGGTGTGTCGCGGCATGCAGAGGACCAGGCGAAGACAAAGGTCGTGATAATCCGTCGGAAAGTGGAAGGATGAATGTAGGAACCGCACAGCAAGATGGGTAGTACAAGTGCTTTCCACAGCTGAGTTCGTACTTCCTGGAGAATTGGAGATGGTACGGAAAGAATTGGGCGAAAGGCGTGAAGGGCGGCTTTGGCTTTGGATATATGGTGATGCCAGATGAGAGAGTTGTCCAGGTACAGACCCAGGTATCGGGAAGTGGAGCTCCGACGGAGTTGGTAGCCGAGCACGGTGGGTGCAGGAGGAAGTTTGCGACGAGGTTTAGTGAAGAGAAGGGCTGTAGTTGTCTGCGGGTTGGGTGTCACGCCCCATCGGAGAAAATAGTGTGTGGTATGGCGGAGTGCATTTAGTGCCGGGGGGCCGACAGGAGTTCTGCTTCTTCGCCTGTAAGCAGAAGAGCGGTATCGTCTACATACTGTACGATGTATCATGTATGGTTGGCATGTCCGCAACATACAGGGCACAGAGCATGCGGTGCGGCTGAGTAATGCGCCTTGAGGAACTCCTGCTGAAATGGGTCGGGGCGAAGAAAGAAAATTGCCAATGCGGACTGAAATTAAACCACCTAAAAAAAAACACACAATTTCCAACAAGCTTTGTGTTGGCGCAGAACTCAAGTCATATCCAGACAAAGAGATGAGGGGGATGGGGAAGCCGGGAATCACCGCCATAATATAAATATAAACCGACATACTGTCACGACTAGAGAGCAAACAAATGGACACTATATGGCTGACAGCTTGGTTAGCTTAGGCATGTGGCGCGATGTATTATAATTGAAACGGTGACATAATAGTGTAATAATACACGATGTCGTTCAATTTTTGTGTTACTCAGTGTCTTGCAAATGACTGATGGACTAAAGTGCACATCATTAAGTTTCCTGACAAATTGAAAAGTAAATGCCTGGTTCAACGCTATTTCGCGAGATAACTTCGTGCCCACAAAGTTTTCGCGTGTAAGTAGACGTTTATCTATAAAATTCATAACATTATTATTATCACGGTGTTTTTATGTGTGTACTTCTATGAGCAATATTTAAAGATAGCTGATTATGCTTATTCTGGGGCTTAGGGCATAACTGTTTCATGCATCTTACACAAAAACGATTTTGGAGTAACTATTTTGTGTTTAAATAAAACCAATTTCAATTATGTTAGATAAATTTATTGCAAACATCATAACTGTTTAATTAGTTACTTTCTACAAATTATTTCAGAGATATTTTACGAAACAAAATACACATCGACCTTCAATACAAATATATTATATTTACAATACCTTCCCTATAGTTAAACGTTATACCAACATCACAACTGTAACACATGGAATTTTAATTGATATTTTAATGATTTTGATGATCTAGGTTTGACGTATATAATTTGAGAGTATAAATTTGTTTAACTAACCTACGAACCATAATTGAATGCCACACGAATTATTTATTTATTTTGACATTGTTTGTCGTGTAGGTTAGAATTTTATCAGCCAGCTGAACTGTGAGTCTCGTTTGTTTGCACTTAATGGAACGAAATTTTGTTAAAATCATTTCTCCTTGAGAGAGAAAGTTGTCAACATTTTGTTTTGTAAATATTTTATGTTATAACTATGTGAGGCGATACCAGCTAGCCTATGAGAGAATTTGTTTATTTTAAAATAAGATTGTTGTGAATTTCTAACTTTCTCTGCAAACGTTTTAAACTGTTTTAGGAAGTTTTAAGCCATATTGGATTCTTCGTTAGGGCTGTGGTGATCTGAGGTAATCACACAGCTAGGAATTTGCTTTAATTTATTGATACACGAGTCCGAATAGCTGTAAAACCAGCCAAGTACGATGGTACGAAGACGTGATAATATTTTCACGCAAAGAAGAGGTCCGAGTTCGGACGACAACCGAGTTAAATATTCGTTATGTTTCGCTTTCCAGGATCTTATAAAGTGAATGTGAAAGGATTGTATTTACACACATATTAAGCCCGTGAGCTTAATATTAAGGGAAGAGCTCGACGTATAAGAGGAACTACTATGCGTGACTACTTCGGCTAGCTGCTGTCTACGACGACCAACATTTTAATTCTAGATAAGTCTTAAACAACGTGCAGATCTTGTTAGTTAACATTATATCCTGCGCCATAATTACATTTTTTAACTACGAAGACCGTGTACGAAAGAGACATGCTCTTTAATATATTTACCACGCTCAAACACAAATGTTGGCTAGCTAGTGTCGACCGCAATATCTATCATTTGAGAGTTTAGAATTTGTAATTTTAATCATATTCAAGTACCTCGATAGTTGAAAGTATAATTTTTAATGCCCAGTTATATTTTGAATTCTAATCTGCCATCTCAACATAATATGTCCAAACTTTGCCTCTTACATCCTATTAAAGTGTTGAAAGAATCCGAGCTGCCACTGTTCTCATGTGCCGTAGTTCGTCTGTAGTTAGGTGGTGTATTTTTCTATTTAGCATGTTGTCTTGCAGATGATGAACACATTTTAGTCAGTATCTGCCTGGTGGTACTACAGAAATTAAATTTGGTAAGTTTTATTGGTGGTCACATATCTGTTGGGTCGTACTTCTCACGCAGTGTAAGCCGGGCAAAGAACACTCGCGTACACTATCTATTAAAATGTTGTATGTTGCATTACACACATTACACAGTACATCACAAGATTTCTGGCGCCCCACGTGTTACACAACTATACAAAGGAAAATTAGGAAACGTCTTACAATATTTAATATAGGCTATTTAGCGAATGTTCCATTAAGCTATTTAGCGAATGTTCCATTAAGTAATATTTCTGGACATTATTTTTTCTTTCTTTCTTTCTTTGCAAATGGCAACAAGGTAAATGCAACGAAAATTAAGAAATGGCCAACAGTTAGTTTATATATTCAGAAAATGTATCATTAGGTAATACTTCTGAATTTCGTTGAAGGGGATGGAGGTGAGCCCGCCTGCATGGTGACGTGGTCACACTTTACTGTAATACTAAATACAAACAAAAAAATAAGCAAATATTTTCAATTTAGGATAGCCTCTGTCTCCCCTGGTCAACTTAAGAGCACTTCATCACTACGACAGTTTAAATGGACTGTGCCCACTGCCGAATTTTTTTTAGTTTTCTTTTCCTTGTGTCTGGCAATGGTCACAGTCCATTGTTAAGTGTCGTAGTAATCATATGCCAGTGCCATTAAACATCAAGGATAACGGATGCTCATGTTACCTACCAAAGTCATTTTACTATTACTTAACAGAGAAACAATTGATAAGAAGCTGTATGGCTAAACACTGGTACATCTTATAATACATCTATAATACATCCCTAGCACGCGATTCAACGAAGTTAGACCGTTCAAACTTGTAGAGAAAATACAATCAGAAAAACCAGCTCAATGGCAAGTATTTATTGTTATCGCAAACTTTACGTTATGCCTTAGTTTCGCTGACCGGATTCTTTCATTTCAACCCGACATAAGATTCTATGAAAAAAAAAGTTTTTAAAAACTTACCACAGAGCTTTGGCTATTTATTTTATCCTGCAGTAGAAACGTATTATCAGAAGTAATGAAGTACTACAGACGAATAACTGTACCAATCAACATTATATACATAAAGAGTGTTCCTGGACACAGTACAGAAACTCTACCACGTTGTTCCCCACCATGAAAATCATTCGACAAAATGTCTTAACAACCTATATCCGGAAACCACTCCAAAGGGTGGAAAACGCCAACGAAATTAAGAAATAAATAACACTTTCCGTCAAATAAAATGTGCACGGCCGACATGTCAGTCTGTGTTTAGGTACACTAGGTAATTGAATGAAGGTGTACAATATGCAAACACGAGTACAGTAAAGACAAGTCCGCTTCTACGTGATGTAGGGGTTGCTACCCTTTGAACAACTACAATATAATCTACATATCAGATTGGTTCATTTACGTTTGGGTTAATTACTAGACTGTGTAGTGACATATTCATACGTTCCTCGTGCTGTTGCGTATCTCGCACGCCCTGAATGATCGGTTCAGAAACAGTCACAATGTAGTATTTTCTAGCACATCGTCCGTCGGAGGCGTTTGTACCAAGTAGAGCTTCCCAGATACTGTTGTTTCAATAATAATAATTCCGTGCTCAAAATGATATTGTAGTTGTTCGAAGGCGTAGAAGCGGACATGTGTTTACAATACTCGTGTTTGCATCTTGTACACCTTCATTTTATTACCTAAGATATTATTTGAATGAATTTTCATGGGGAACAACCCTGGGTTCAGGAATGTTCTGTATATATGTTATGTTCAAGAACATCATGCATTTATGTATGT
>NQII01001235.1:150893-177163 GCA_002778355.1 Clitarchus hookeri
ATATATATGTTCACGAACATCATGTGTGTATATATGTATATATATAAACACACACACCTTTCACCTTTCTACAATCATCAAATAACGAATAAGAAAGTTTATAAGGCTAAATTGTAAATTGGTAAGGAACAAGCCAGTTAGAATTTCTGAATTTAATTGCAAGGTACACCCTGCATGATAAGTGCACAAACTAAAAAAAGCCTGTCAGCATCTCAATTATCTTGCGACAATTACTTCAATCGTATAGCAATAGATAAAAATGGTATTTTAAAAAATTCCTACAGCAGTCCATAGATAATAATGGCCATCAGGGGCATGAAAACACATCATTGTGTATTCAAATGAGCTTCTCAGCAACTTGCTGAAGTGTTTCAACACGGAATGCTTAATTTGACAATAAATGCCACATCTGCCAAAACCAAAGGATTTGAAGTTAATTAGCAGTATTTTTCACGTAATTAAGTGCTCTAAGAGCTTCATCACACTTCCCCCGACCGAGATTTATTCAGCAACGCGCTATAAATTTGGCATAAAATGCGGAACAGTTAGAAATCTATATGTAAACATTTGTTTTGCAACATGTTTGTAACAGTAATATTGGCAAGTGAAAAGTCGATATTTAAGGACACGAGCAGAAGACAAGTCTGCAATCGCGGTGCGTCCCTGCGAATGACGACAAACGCCCTCGCACCGCCAGCCGCGGGAAAGGACGTGGTCACAACGGAATGTGACCGACCTTCGAAACACCCTCCCGGGTTGCCACATCCATTTAAAGTTAAAACTGTCCAAGTACCATATTTTTTCTTAGATTTTAAGTATATGTTATGGTTTCCTGACAAGATTAACGATGATAACGCGATTAAAATAACAAGTCATTTGAAAAATAACATTCATGATGTTTTAGCGCAAAATTTTAATTCGTAAAAATGTCTGAGTCACTTCAACACGAAGCTTGACCTCAGCGAAACTGTTAAGTTACAAGAATGAGATGTCGCTATTTGTTTATAAATGCGACATTTGGTTCACCTGCGGGGAGGGATTCGCCTTCTAGCTATTTTTAAAACTAAAATTTATCTCAAAAGATAACATTTAAACACGGTTCAACTGAGACAGGAGGAGATGGCTTCCAATGCAGAACTCGTTAAAAACCACACACCCTGCTGAAATAAAAATAAAACGTACAACTTATGTTGCACATGAAAGAAGAATGTATATATTTTGTAACACTGTGCAATATTTTGCTAGAATTTATATATTTAACTGTTTTAAAAAATGAGTTAATAAGAGTCTATTTTATTCAAAATTTAAGCGTATTTCCGTTCTGGATGCTTCAGAAAACACATTTTGCAGGGAAAATAAACACCAAGCAATGCTCTCATAATATCACACTGGTTGTAGGCCTATACCGGATGTTTCAGGGGGAAACGGACATATGTTAAGAGGTGATAGTATATACCATTCTAAAGAGAAAACATCAATATGCATAACCTTTATTAGCAAAGTTGTCCAAGATACAGCTATTTTTACAACACATGTTCCAAAATACCACCGCCAACTTCAGCTCGTGTATTCAGCTGGTGTGTTGCTGATTGGAGCTGGTGTCCACATTCTTCTTTACTGCGCTCACAAGCATTTAACACGCGAACAACATTCCTCCCTTGTTTGTGCTTTTTGAGTGTAGACTTCGGTCTTCAACCAACCCCACAAGCAAGCTAGTAGAGTGAGGTCGGGTGACCGTGCTGGCCAAGCAACAGCACCGCCGCATCCGATCCGCCGGCCAGGAGAGGTTTCAATGAGGTAGAGTACTGTTCGCGTGGAATGTGCAGTGGTTCCATCCTGTTGCAAGTACACTCCAACCCTTGTTGCCGATGGAACGTTCTCAAAGTACTCCGGCAACAGATTCTGCACAAAGTGCAAATACCGATCTCCGTTAAGACCGTTGTCTACAATAACTGGACCAATGAGATGGTTATAAAAGATACCGCACCACGCGTCCACGGGGGAAACTACGTCATGAGTGTCCTATAGCTGTATATCGGACACCCTTGCGTATAGAGCATATGTTTATTGATGTTTTCCCTTCAGAATAGTCCATACTATTAACGGATGTCCGCTTCCCCCTGAAAAATACTGTATAATAAAACAAATTAGTAATGTTTACAAATATTATTAATAACTGATTTTATGTACATCCGTTTCAGCCACGGAATTGAGATTTCTAAAGCATGCAAAATGTAAATACGCTTAAATCTTTATTTTTTATAAAAATAGGTACAAACTAATATTAAAAAATTGAAATGTATACATTCTAGCTAAATATTTTAGGCGTTACAACATATATGTAGTATTCTTTCATATGCAACAAAAATCGAAATATTCTGACAATTTTGGTAGTGTGTGTACTATATTTTAATTAGTTTAGCATGTTGTACAGCCAGGTGCAGTACTCCATTGGAAGCTACTCAACCCCCCNAGTCGTGTCGTGCGGTAGTGTCCGTGTTCCGGCCTCTCCTCGGCCGCCATATCGCTGCGACCGGAGACGGCGGTTGTACCGCGGCGCTAACACCGGCAGTCCACTCGATAACCTTCACGGCGGACAATGTCAGTGTGCCAAGACCGCTTATCTCGTGTTTACGACCGGCGATGACGGGAGAAACGACCTCGAACAATGTCCTCCCCTCGCTCCTCTACCATGACCGCCTGTGATGTCCTCGTGCCTTCTCAACCTCTACTATTTAGTAGTAATTAGCAATTCTGTATGGTCGAGGTTTATTCTACTCAGTTGAGGAACTAAACGAGATTCCTTATGGAAGACTTCGGCAATGGGATAATTTCCCCCGCAAGGTGCACTACTGTTCCTGCATCGTTTTTCTCCTCCTTTGACCGAGCAGTACGGGAGCTATAAGGGTCACACTGGCAGGCGCTACAAGAGCGCCGTCACCGCTACGCGCAGGGCTCTGAACTGGCGTGCAGTATTCTCGTGGTGCTGCGTGAACCTGTGGCACTTTCAGCGGTGGTCTCTATCAAAGTCCAATACAAGCTCCTGTCGTAGTTTGGCTCGTATCCGGCAATTATGCTTTCATACGCGGCAGTCTGAAAAAGCAGTCATAGCGATATTGGAAAGCTCCGAAATAATATTCACAGGACGCGTAGTAGCTTTATCGATCCTCATACGGGGAAGATGTATTTTCGTACGTGAACGAACTAGGAGCACGTTTGATCATTTAGCAAAAAAAANAAAAAAAAAAAAAAAAAAACAGGATTTCAAACACTCTGCAGCGCAGTTAAGCTCCGGGCAGACGGAGCCCTTAAGATGGCGGTAAGTTGAGGAATTCTACATTTGTGTGTGTTGAAGCTTGTGTTTGCCTCGAATTATGGTGTATATCTGCCCCAGCGAAAATACGAAGTATTAACTTTATTTGTTAACAATTATTCACGACTTCCTGTGCTGTTTACTAAGTTAAACTGTGAAAATACAATTGTGTTTGGCGTTCAGTTTTCGTACGAATACTGTCAAACGTCGCCAGCGATGTATTCGAGATCGTGAGAGATGCAGGTCTTGATAACAAGAAAAATACTAAGTTTTATTTCTTAATATATTTGCAATAATATATTTAAAAAAAAGGAAGCCTATCTCCAACTCTACTATTTCACTTACCAGTGAGCGCAATAATTATTGTCAATCTCAATTATATCTAAAATTCTTATCACTGTCTTTATACTATCTAGTCACTTATTCCTCACTTATTATTTACTCATACATTATCAAAATGTCCATTTCCATACATTAATATCATTCAAAATATCCATGGCACACGCTAATTTCCAAGGGTTAATATCAGGACTATATTATGTTATAGTATTCTGAAAAACTTCGATATACAAAACGATTCTAAATGGTATGTCCAAACAGAAACCACGACTATTTTAGGCAGGAAAACATATTTTAAAAATCCCAGAAAGACTTACATGATGCCAGGAAAGGTCGTCTCACGGTGTAAAATAACAATGAAAGATGGAGCAGGAACGCTGGAGGACCGCAGTTGGCAGCACAAACGTGAACAACAAGTTGCATATTACCAAGCGTAAAGAACCACATGTTGATTGGAGCACCTGTTGATATGCAACCTGCTCTTCACTCCCGTACTGTGTGCTGCATAGCCGCGCGTTGTTAAGCCATCTTGCGTCGGTTTCAATTTAGATTTTCTGGGATTGTGTTAATACAAGCTAATAAATTTCTTCGCCGCAGATTCCAGACGGGGAAGAAAAAAATTATATTGGACAAATTTTAACCAATATACTGACGTGTGATGCTGCGAAAACGCAGCAGAGACCGGGAACAAGTTTCGTGACTGCGGGAGACGTGCCACGTGTTTGGCGTGGAATATAGAAACTAGAGCTTTGTTCGAATTCACCAGCCAATGGCCCTTACCTCGCTTCGTGCCCTAGAAAAAGTGAACTTGGACTGTGACGTATCATTGTCGCTTACTGTCGAAGGGGCACAGAAAAACCCTAGAACGCCCCCTTCAACTTTGTCATATACCCTTCTCGATCCCTTGATCGTTTATCGAAACTCAATTGTTTAAAGTATTCCTTTTGTTAATCTTTACTTGGCGCCTGCGTAAACAACTCGAAGATATGGCTGAACAACAAGCACAGAAGAGAGTTAAAACTTGTAAGACTTCATGTGTTACTTAAAAAAAAAACCGCCGACTTCTTATATTCTAATTATTTCTATCGTATTTGAGATATTTTGTGGGGTAAACACTTCATAATGTAAAATTTATTGTCCAAGGGCAGAAAAAGGTATTTAAAAAAGGGGGGAAGGGGTTCTAGCAGGAAAAATGCTTTGGTGGAACTTTGCACGAATGCAAAACTACAAACTACTGTTGCAAAGACAAATGAAACTCGCAGGTCGAAGTACATCGTCATACGAATGAACAAGGGTGTTCGATTACAACAGATACACACTTCGATACGAAGAGTACGAGGGTTTATTTTCGCGGAGGGATCGAGAGCAAACGAAGGTACGCAAATTGAAACGGCGTGGTGCTTCTTTCGAGAGCGTACCCACTCTCTCGTTGGTTGTCAGAGACTCTGGGACGGGCTTTGTGTGTTTGCCTACTGCGCGCGGCAAAACATCCCCCATTAGCCGTTTTGTAAAGTTGCCAGGCGCTGATTGGCGTAAGGCAATTACTAGACAGACAACGCACCTTACTAGACAGACACGCTATAGCCGCACTTTCTGAATCAAACCTTCGAAGACTCACCCCATGCATGACGCGATTGGTTGCTTCTTGGATATGCCACGTATCACAGCGGCTTTATACAAGTGTTGACATAAAATAACCTCGTTTATGGTTCAATTAATTTTTTACTGGTATTCTGTTTATAAAATTATATATATATCTAATTATATAAAATAATAATTATTTTATTTATAGTTAATATGAACAAAGATGGAGAGAATGTGTGTGTTGAAATGCCTAGTAACAAATAGTTCTTATGCAGCACATTATTACTACGCTGAGAGCGCACGGACGCGGCGTAATTTCCTAAGCTGTGTTTGTACGAGGTGGAGGGGTGGAGTCTCCAGGAGACAGAACTTTAGCAGGGCTTCCGAGAAGTTGGAAGTAACCGTGAATGGAGCATAAATAGCTGGCGTGTGCGACTAGAGGTTGCGGTATGCGCTGCTAAAACCGTGTCCGAATTCACTATTTACGTAAATACGTATCTAAATTGACCACGTGATCTTATCAGGCACCTAAACATTTGGGGAATTTCGAAAGCAAATTTGCGGAGGTGAAGTAGCGCCATTCTCAAACAGCTCCGCAAAAGCGTTTGCTATTGGTTAAGTCTTATTTTACGACATTTCATCACGCAAATTATGTGAATTCAAACCAATTACAAAGAAAGACAACCTAAAAGTGAATAAAAAATGATGGGTAATATTGTTCTTTATTCAATTTTACTTTATTGATGAGGATTATATTTAAAATAGCTATTGCAAAAAATTTCGTTATTTTTTATGAAGGTTTTCCTTAAGGGAGCGAGTAAATATTTTATAATTTCTGACAAAATGTACTTGTAAATCAGAGTATTTTTTTTTTCGTTGCAAGTAATAAAGAAATTTCGATATATTCAGTAATGCAGTTCCTAAAATGAACACTACGGGCTCTGCTAAATGTCCTTCGAATTCCAACAGCCTAAAATCTTAGTATCCTAATTTACCTAATAACGAATTCGGTCACAGCTCATGTCACCTCTGAATCCTTAGCGGCTCTACCCACACAATTCTAAACGGTAATCAATGTTTAATACATTTATTCTCAATGCATAAGTTTCAAAGATAACTGTTTCAAAAAAATTGTTTTCATAATTTTACTCAATTGAAATATTCCTTTGTAGTATGTAAATAAAAATGGCAAATTAAAAAAAAATATTAAACACAAAAATTGGCAAGATTTCTTAAGGTCTCCGCAGTATCGGAGCATCGTCTTGCACTTAGCGGCGATGACGTACATGATGCGCGTGGCAGTGTCACCCTTATCGCCCCTGCGCCTCTCGGCCTCAAACGCGGGAACAATGCCGAGGTAGCCTTAGAGGCCCTGTCTACCAAGCCCGCAGCCGCGAACAATGTTAAACGGAATTCCTTCTCATTGCGTTGATTTTAAAGATCACCATTTCATACAAAAAGTATCCTACGTGGCATTTCTTAAGGAATGTTGCTAGGTTAAGACATCTTGCCGATTGTTTTGTTTAATATAATTTTTTTTCTAAAATGTTATATTGAAATTTACATATAACAAAAAAGATTTCATATAGCAATATTTTCTGAGAAAGTCGCGTCCAAGTGTTTTTTGTTTGAAATAGTTTTTAAAATGGACGCAATGAGAAGGAATTTCGTTTAACATTGATTCCCAATTTGAAGTTGGCGGGCGCCAGCTTGGCAGGCAGGACCGTTAAGGAGAAAGTATTCCTTAATGTCGTGGCGACTGCGCCGTGCTGCGCTCTGTGGGCGCGCTGCGCAACCAGCTCCAGCTTAGAGTTCACTGTATCGCTCTCGTTGCGTTGCTCCGGAGTAACAGCCGTGGCGACCTCCGGCCTCGCCGCGCCGCGCCTGCTCCCCGGCTAAGTGACTGCGCGATGCAGTCCGACGTTTGCTACACACGGCCTACGGTCAACTCAGCACTTCTCAAATCAACCTTTGAAAAACCTGCATGTTTCAACGGGCACGCTGACTGGCGTTGGTCAACGACGGAGTACAATTAATTCCGCACGTATTCATGTTGAATCAATAGTGTTAGGTGAACATTTGTGAAAACTGAAATGATTTCGTTTACTTTCTGTTCTTTAAATGCATAAACGTGTAAGAATAAGCAAAAATTGTAAATATATACTTTTCTAATAGTTTCACTTGGTGAACGAATGAATAAGGCGATCAGGCCCACGGGAATGTTAATTTGACATGTGATGGGAAAATATACAATGTGCATACCAAGTAGATCTTAAGCAGATTTAAAAAAGTGCACAGTTACCATTAACAGCCCATCAATGATTGTACTCTGCACTACGCCAATCTCTGTAAGTGTTTCGTGTGTTAAAATGAACCCAAATAATAAAAACAATAAATACGTCAAAGTAAAAAATGTTCCCTTGTCTAACTGTTCGAACTTGTCTAACTGAAATTCTAGCTAAACCCATGTATATGTGTCAGCTTTCATTCAAACGATGTAATCTTATATAACTTATTACTCCATAGCCACTGCTAAAGAATATTAGGTAGGACTTTAGGCAGGTTACACGAAAGCATGCCATATAAAAACAAAAACTACAATTTTAAATTACAACAATAACAATTCAGACTACTGGAGTAAAAAGGAAGCTAGAGAAGTGTTGTGAGGATGATCACCTCTGCTGCCAATTCATGAGCAATGTAAAAAAACATCAAAATGTTATTACTTCACAACTTTTTATTTCCTCGGCCTACATTCTACACAGGAGTGTTTCTACTCCTGGGAGGGGTCTGGTGCACCTTGAGTTCAACCCTCGTTTGTATGCGTGCCAGGACAACGAACAGTTGTTCTATAGTATACTCGCGGTATCTCCGCACTTTTTGGATTCAATCCTTTGAAAAATCACCCCATGTATGACGTGTTTGCTTGTTTCCAACGTGTGTCATGTATCACAGGCATTTATTACTTCTGTTAATATAAAAGTATATTATTTATGGTTAAATTAAACTTTTATTTATGTTTTGTGTATAAATTATAATATTGCATTATAATTATTATGAATAAAAAAATAAGTAGGCATGTTGGTAGATACTATTTAGAAATAGTGCAAATGCAAAATATAATTAAATTGAGAGCGCACAAATGTGGTGCACTGTTTTAAATATAGTGAAATGTTCAATATTTGTTTGCTTGAGACGGAGGAATAGCCTGAAAGTAGAACTTCAGCGACTTCAGAAAAGTTACAAGTACGTAACTCCAACAGAGCTAAAAATGGCTTTTTAAAAGCGCTGTATCTCAAAATATACGCATCAAGTACATACAAAAATGCTACCTTGATACAGACTATAAACACCAATTAAATGATAGGGTCCCCGCTTAAAGATCCACAGGTATACGCAGCACGACAAAAACACTGCACGCCAATTTAGAGCCCTGCGCGTAGGGGCGATGGCGTATTTGACGCATGTGGCGGTGTCACCCTTATCGCTACCACGCGTCTCTGCCTAGAACGCGGAAAACAACCAGGTAGGCGAGCCCCTTAATACGACGTTAACACACGGGACTACTTTCCTCACAGCGTTGCCAAGTTTACCGGAAGCATGCCAGTATGAGTGTGTGTTGAAATATCCGCTGACACGGGCTGATTTTTTTCTTACTTTTAGAGGTTGAAATTTAAAGTTCTGAATTAGGCCTAACTGCAAAATACATTATGCGCTTAACAGTTCATTTCAAATACGTGTGCAATCATGGAAGCAGTTTAGTTAATACGTTCCACCTTGACAAAACAGCTATGCAGCAATACACGTTTGTAATGTGGTAAAATACAGCTCGTTGTCAACAAAGTCTCAATATAGGGCAGCACACTTCACATTGTCAGTGGTCTATCACACTGGCGCACACATTACGTTCAACTCTGGAANCCCCCCCCCTCACCACAGTAAATACATTGGTGGCTGTTGAGCCCGTGAACAGGGTTCCGTCACAAACAATCGCAAACGCACGTCTCCAAAAGCACGGTCTCAGGACGTTCACAAGACGCTAGTTACAGTTGAACCGCCTGCATGATCTGCAACCAGCACAACTGCCACGCACCAGTGGTTGCCTGTCGTCGCGTGCGCTGCGCGACGCAATCACACGATGCGCGCTTATATTTAAATTATGGCCATTGGCTTGGAATGATAATAACCTTCCTCCTTTCTCAGTTCTTACAGGCTTTGCAATTAATTATGAACATTCTGTGTACGCAGTCATATATATATTTGCATGTTATCGTATATATAAATGGTTCATGGTAATCTGAGCACTTTTGAAAGCCCACCGTAAGATCTACTTGTACGCACATTGTGAATTCTTCCACCATATGTAAAATTAACATTGCGATGGTCCCGATCACTTTATTCATGAGTCGGCCAAGTGGAATAGTAAAATTATTAAATACGTGAATAATTTACTCATTCTTTCACTTATATGCATTAATATAACAGAAAGCAAAATAAGTTGCTTCGGTATTCACACCTGACACTTTTCATTCGACGTTCAGACAGGGAACTANTGAATAATTTACTCATTCTTTCACTTATATGCATTAATATAACAGAAAGCAAAATAAGTTGCTTCGGTATTCACACATATTTACCTGACACTTTTCATTCGACGTTCAGACAGGGAACCACTTTCTCTTCGTCGTTACCAACATGGGCGGGCACATGCCAGTCAGCGTGTTCGTTAAAATATACACTGGTAGGGGCAGTGACATTTTTCAAACGTTGGTGTTAGTAGTGCCCAACGGTGGAGAGCCACAGAGGTTCTCAACTAGCGGCCCACGAGCCACATACGGCCTACCAGAGTCGTCAGACTGGTCCCGCAGACAAAACATTATCAACAATATTTTAGATACATTCCTTTCAATGCAGTTACCTAATTTTACATCAACTGTAACTATCAATAACGTAAAACGCGTAATAAAATTATATATTATTTCATTTATTACGTCTTCACATAAATAAACTGACTGTGTATTAAGTTGAGTTGAGAAATGTGGGCGGTTCTACAAAACGAGGATTTGAGAGCCTATGTGTATTATGTGAGTTGCGAATTTGTAATAGACGAGTGTGGCCCATCAAGCTCTATAGTAAGTGACCCGACGGGAAAATTGATTTACTATCCCTGGACACGCCATGTCACATATAGCCATACGCAAACACGCACACACTTACGACACGCAACATAGTCCATTCTCGGTTACTTCCAGCGGCGTGTGGTAAACTGTTGCAAGGGCAGCTGTGTTTTGCTCTGTGCTGTACCTAATCGTTTTCTAGTTTACACATCGGCCACTTATACGCAGTAGTGCAGTTGACGTCACAGCGCGTGCGTAATGGGTGCGTCACCGCTCTCCGTGATTGGCCTCAATACGTTCAGTTTCTCCCGGCCCCACTCTGGTTACTGGTTCCTGCTGCGTGCGCCGAGTGTGTACAGCACTCGGCAAGCTCCAGCTCACCTTGCAACTCTCCACCACATACCACTGGTTACTTTCAACTCTTCTGAAGCCCTGATAGAATCCTACTTCCAAAATATCCATCCGCCTCATGCAAACAAAGCTTAACCGAGTCTAGAAAGTTACACCATAGGGACAACGCACCGCATTCATGCGCACTCTGTTTCATAATATTTTGCATATTATTACTACGCATTACCAACACACCCATTTTCTTCCCGTTTTTATCCATTTAAATTATAAATGAAACACTATAATTTCTAATATATAATTAAAAGTTTAATCTAACGAAAAATAAGGAACTTTCATGTAAACACAATTATCACAGGATTGTGATAGAAGACGTATTTCGGAAGCAAGCAAGCACGTGATTCATACTATGACATTAGCGAGGGGAAGAGGAGGGGCGGGCGGCTGGCCTTGTGGCCGCACGCGACGCCCCCTCCAAGGCCGCCAGTAGCGGAGATCCGCCCACAACACCGCGCACTTGCGCCTCGCCTAGCTCGAGTACTAACCACGTGTGTGTCGTGGCCTGCTCTCATCAACTTACGTCTCCACCACCGTTATCAGCCACCTTACTAACGAGATAGCCTGTTTCTAGTCCCCGCCCGCGCACCCACAACCTCGTTTACTCTATCCATTCACACCAAAGTTCCTCATTTTCATTTTATTTTAAATAACGAAATTGCGTATACATGTTGCGACACTACTTTTTGAATATATTTATGATAAATATAACTTTTCCTTCTAGCTTAGGCAAAACTACACTATAGTTACACTGGCACAACTCCGTGCATTATACGTCAAAAATATTTACTTGCGTACTATCTCTGAACAACAATTGACACAGGAGAAGTTGCCCAAGGTAAAGTGAGCACTTTTGAAATCAACTTTTGAAAAATGTCGCTGCCCCTACCTGCACATATTTGAAAGGGCGCGCTTACTGACGTGCGCCTAGTTAGCTGGCAACGACTAAGAGGAAAGTAGTTACACGTCTTAGCGTTGAATAACAATTACTAGGTAGACGTTTCTCAATACTGAACTGGTTTATTTTACTTTTCATTTTTTTTTTAATGCATGAAAGTGTAAGAAATCGCAATTTTGTAAAATATTTACTTAGCTAGTTTCACTTGACCGACGCACGAATAAAGTGTTACGGCAATATTAACTGTACATGTGGCGGAAGGATACGCAATGTGCGTACAAGTAGATTTCAAGCAGGGCTTCAGAAGTGCTCACTTCACCGTGAACAGCCTTTACACGCCAAACACTCATTTTACAGACAATACTTTACTATGAAGTCGCCTTGCGTTAAGCGTGCCTTCATTTGCTGAGATACGCATGAACGCGCAGACAACGAACGTACAGAAGATACGTCCGCACTACGAACTCGTGAGTGCTCTTTGTCCGTACGCAGCTTTGAAGAGGAATCTGCGTTGTCACAATTATCACTAAAACATCCTTTTAAGGCACTCGAGTCTCTACAAAACAAGCAGACTAAAAGATAAAGGAAGCTAATTGTCCTAATGGTATTCGTAGGCGGACGCAACTCATAAATATTTAAAAGTTTATAAAGAAAACTTTTCCTTTGCATAAGCTCTGCGCGACAAAAGTAGGCTAGGCAGAACTTGACTGTAGGGTACAATGGCGCAACTCCGTACATTCTATGTCAAACATGCTTCAATACCTACTATCTCCGAACAAAAGTAGGCTAGGCAGAACTTGGCTGTAGGTACAATGGCGCAACTCCGTACATTCTATGTCAAACATGTTTCAATACCTACTATCTCCGAACAAAAGTAGGCTAGGCAGAACTTGACTGTAGGTACAATGGCGCAACTCCGTACATTCTATGTCAAACATGTTTCAATACCTACTATCTCCGAACAAAAGTAGGCTAGGCAGAACTTGACTGTAGGTACAATGGCGCAACTCCGTACATTCTATGTCAAACATGTTTCAATACCTACTATCTCCGAACAAAAGTAGGCTAGGCAGAACTTGACTGTAGGTACAATGGCGCAACTCCGTACATTCTATGTCAAACATGTTTCAATACCTACTATCTCCGAACAAAAGTAGGCTAGGCAGAACTTGACTGTAGGTACAATGGCGCAACTCCGTACATTCTATGTCAAACATGTTTCAATACCTACTATCTCCGAACAAAAGTAGGCTAGGCAGAACTTGACTGTAGGTACAATGGCGCAACTCCATACATTCTATGTCAAACATGCTTCAATACCTACTATCTCTGAACAATAATTAACATAGGAATAACATATAGAGTTAACTTTCTTTACTGTCTACAGTGATAACAAATAGCACGAAATACCTACGGTAACATTTGCAATAGAGATCACGTTCTGCGACAAACAGCACAATAAAGTTTTTTTTCTCAATGTCTTCTTTTCCTTTGAAAAAAATACGAAATTTTAGATCATTACGGTTAATAATGTATATTTTAGACCATTGCGGTTAATAATTTATATTTTTAGACCATTACGGTTAACAATGTATATTTTAGACAAATGCGGTTAATATGTATATTTTATACCATTACAGTTAATAATTTATACTTTGTGCACTGTGTATATTGTCGACCTTCCATGGCGCAGTCGGTTAGTGCGTCGCCAATTTGGGGTGCGGGAGGTTCTGGGTTCAAAGCCCAGGTAAGCATGGGTGTTAGTTTAAGTTAGGTCATAAGTTAGTTTGTCAACCGTCCCCTGATAAGCCTTCAGGCATAACGCCGGGGGACGTTAATAAGCCCTTCCCTATCCAACAGAGGATATTGCTTCATCAATGTGTTTTACCAACCGGCGATTTGAGGGGTATCTACGGCAGAAGTGGAATAACACACAAAGCTCGGGAGAAAGTAAAGGCGCTTTCAGGTAAAACTACGATTCGTATTTATTGGTAGCTAGTTTTGAATTTTGAACATACGGCTATTAGTTGGTGTGCTTCAAGGTGCGGCGAGTTAACAATTGGACAAAAACGCAACTTTAAATTTATTTTAATTTAACTAAAAAATATCACTACTTTACAAAAATCCTTACGTTTACAGAATATCTCCATATACCGCCAGCTTAAAAACGACTTCTTTGGAACAGGGCACCTTATAGCGGAAATTTTCCCTGTTCGAAACTCTCCCATAAAGAATCTCGTTTTGTTCTGAGCCGGAATAGAGAAAACCTTAGTCTAGGTCTCAGAACATAAATATTGTAGCAATTTGTATAACAACAAGAGTAGCTTTAATTATTTTCACACTTAGTAATCAATTTTTGAGAAAAATTACGAATTCTATGTAGGCGTACACTCAATCTTATTAGTCGTAAAATATAGGCTGTTTCCACTTTGAAGCCAGTCCTCGAGCTATAATGACTTGTACATTTCTATTTAGCCCAAGTACTTTATCCTCACATTGATTATAACATAATCTTGAATCTAAATTCATCTCTTCAAATGACAATTGTTAACCGCTCTGTTTCATTCATGATTTTAGATGCAACTTCAAGGAGTGCCAACACTTCAGTTTGAATGCCTGGCCTACACCTGACATTTCGAGTCCATTTCCGGAGAGTCGGCAAACCCGGAAGTGGCAAGCCCACTGTGTTTCCCATGCAAATATTGACTTTCCGAGAAACTGATCTGAGAGTATTAGTAGTCGCAAAGTGTTCTTTTTCCCAGGGACAGCTTTTTTTTTAGTTAGTACCTTGTCATTTGTTTAGGCGCGAAAACGTTTTTCAAATGTTCCACATTTCGTTTTTAACTAACTTCGCACATCGCTTATGCAGAATTTTAATTTGCAGCATCTGTTGTTTCAAAATTTTCATTTTCTTAACGATTTTATGATTCTTGTCTCCGTTTTATTTCATCTTCTAGGTCAAATACTTTAATTTTCAACAACATCATTTCTTGTTCCATGGTTTTCAATTTCGCTGACAAATTAGGCTCTTCTTCTGTGGCTGACTGACATATCTGAGCGTGTTGTTAGTCATTTTTGTCATTACTGTGTAAGGAATCGTACAACTTATTTATTTATTTTCATACAGAATCTTGCAATTCTTTCACAGTTTTCTTTCTCTTCACGGTTCGCGAATGAACGCGTTGTTCTCTGTCACGGGACGTGTTTTCAATATTATCCGGTAGACTTACAGGCGGTACAGAACATTGCTTTAACACTTTTCTTCTCTTCTGACCAGTAAGATCTTCTTGTAAATCTCTTTCGAAGTCTTCGGAGAAGAAATGATCCAAACAAATCCTTACATTTTTCAGATTGAAATTGCCTTGTCGCTTACAAGTTACCACCCACTGTATAAAAATATTAGGGTCGTCTTGAAATATATTAAATCTATGAAAACTTAACGCACTGTCACTGCGTTCAGAAACGTTTCTACAGGTCACAATCGCACTGGCGGGCATTTTTATACAGTAGGCCTATACAGTCGCATCTACGACGACAACGAGATACTAAGAAAAATCCGCTTTTATGTGTGATTGTGGTTCACAGAAACAATAAACTAACGACTTTCCTGTTTGTACGAGCGTAATACCGCAAATAATTGCAACACAGATATGGCACTGGAAATGCACACAGCAAACTAAATAATGTAAAAACGTTCATGTATAACTACATGTCCACAACAAAACAGGTGCCCAATTTTTTTTTAACTATCGGAATAATTCTCTAGCGGATTGATTCGATACTTCCATTCTGGTAGCGAGTGTCAAGATGCCAAAATATGAATTTTTTAGACGTCTAGCGACTGTCGGAATGAAATGTGTGGGATTTTTGAAGAATCGATTTTACAACTTGGCATCGTAGCATTTTGTGTGTCGTCAGCGAAGCTGAAACATTCGCGTTAAATCTGTTTTAGTAGGAAAATTTGTTTTAAAATACACTAATATAAATTTCATTTATTTATAGATAATCGTATGCTAACAGTGGTCAGTGTGGTGTGCTGTGGTGTGGTGTGGTGTGGTGTGGTGTGGTGTGGTGTGTTGTTTCGAGTCCGGCTGTCCAGCATATACGACGCAGAAAAGACATCCAGACGAACGAATGGTAAGTAGCTCTTGTGCAGGTGGGGTGGGTGCGTACATAACCGCGCGCGCGCGTGTGCGTGTGTATATATACGTGTGTGTCTGTATGTATGTATATATATATATATATGGAGAGAGAGAGAGTTTCTTTTGTACCGATTTAGTGATTTCAAGATTTCCTGCAGATGTATGTAGTGCAACTTAATATCTTTAAACAATTTTCGTGCGATCGTTTGCTAGTTTCCTCAAATGGCACTGCATTCTCCATAACATCTTTGATAAAATATATACTTAAAGTTTATTGATCAGTAACATCCTACAGTAATTGTTATTCATTTCCGTGCTCTAAAATAAACAATCAGGCTTCACAAAGGAACACGTAAGTGATTAATAAATAAGTTTTGTTTAGTAACTACGCTACAGTTTTGATCACTGAAGAGAGTAAAAATAACCAGTTGTACACAACTACTTACAAAGTTTTTAAGCAGTTAAGTTAGTGTGTCTGCTAAAGCGGTAGTCTCACAACTTATTTAGCTGAAAATTGAATTAATCCTGTTAGGAGCCAGGTTTTCTATTACTCATCAAACACGTAAGACGGTGAGTTTACTGTACTGCAACGAACAAACAATTTTTTTGTAATTTTTTTTATTACAAATTTAAGGAATTACTGAAAAATTTTGCTATCGTAAGTTCGAGTATGGTAAAATACTATGGCGATATTAGCGTTTAATAGCCATTTTTTTTAATGTGTTGCCACACTTAAGTGCAGGCATTGTAGTTCATGTACTTAAATTTTTTCCACTTAATTACGTGGCCAGCATTTTGTTCTCTGCAGTGTTAGGTTTATAGTTTTATCTCGGAAGGTGAAGTATAATGTGCGTGTGGGCCGGAGTGCAGTTTGTGTACTACTCGTGGCTGTCCCGTACAGTATTATTCATTTAATTAGAAAGTTTGGTAAACTTCAGCTACTGTTAATGTGACTTAATTTTGAATGTTTAGTGAATAATTACTGAACGTTATTAAATTCGTATAACGAGTAGTTGCCTTTTCAATATTCAACTAATTATTTTTTTATTGTCATACAATATGCGAGATATCATTTCTACGTACAGACCATTCGGGTCGAAGTAAGTTTTAGGAAATGAATGATATTTTAGTTTGCCTTGTATAATCTGCTGAAGTTACCGGAATAGGACTTGGTACAGGAACTCTGTGTGTGTGTGTGTGTGTGTCTATATATATATATATATATATATATATATATATATATATATATATATATATATANCCCCTCACTATCATGATGCTGTACAAAATGGGCGTATGTGCCAAGTTGTAGACAAATTTAATTTTCAGTTTCAGGTAATTTTGGTAAATTGCGCATCGCATTCGACAAATTTAGGTGACGATTTCAAAAATACCAACCACTGACCCACAATTTTGATATGGAAAAAGATGAGTCAGGAAAACATTTCCATTGAGCTATACCTAGGAAACGGTGAGATATCCAGGAACTTGGCCTTCACCTAGAACTCGAACTTGTCCTATTCATGTTTTCTTTTGCAATGTTCGTTTTGATTTTTGTAAGATATTGATTCATGCACCTCGACCCTCAGTGGTTCAGCAAGCAGCACTACTTTGCTGACTTCAGATGAATGTCAAACCATAATTGTAAAATTAAAAACCCCACGAGTCTTTAACATAAACCACACTTCATTATCAATTGTTTTAGAGCATTTTCCCACATATAATCTCAACAGACTAAAATAGCAGCGACATAAAATCTTGATAAGCAATAAATATGTACTGTAAGAAATAAGTATTCGGTAAATATTTAGTCGACTTATTTTATGAAATAATTGTTCAAGTGTGACAAAAAAACTGTGTATTTAAATAATTACAAAATGTATACTTACTTATTTAGGCATTCAATTTGCAAAAAACTAATTATCATTAATTTGGAAGTTTGTATTTAGTAATTCATAAGATTTAAAATTAACAAAACGAAAATTACTGAAATTCGTAGTCTAAGTTGTAAACAAAATCGAACCTTCGGGAACACAAGTTGGAGGCCTTGGCCAGGTACAAGGGTCACCACATTCGTGTACATCGTCAATTCTATCGACTAGCAGAGGATACTATAGACCTGGCAAAGATAGGCAAGTTATCAATTNCATTCGTGTACATCGTCAATTCTATCGACTAGCAGAGGATACTATAGACCTGGCAAAGATAGGCAAGTTATCAATTTATATGGAACGTGAAAACATGAAGTCGATGACCTTGATGAAACTGATGTCGAGGAGATTTCGGAGCAAGAAAACTGTGATGGCGATTATGATGTTCAACTAAGTGATGGTTTTATCCCACACTGCCAGGTAAATAAATAAGTAAGTTCAGTGATTCTACAGGAACAAACTACAGCAGTGAAATATCTGAGAGCCAACCCCGCATGTAAGAAGCTGANATTCGTGTACATCGTCAATTCTATCGACTAGCAGAGGATACTATAGACCTGGCAAAGATAGGCAAGTTATCAATTAATATGGAACGTGAAAACATGAAGTCGATGACCTTGATGAAACTGATGTCGAGGAGATTTCGGAGCAAGAAAACTGTGATGGCGATTATGATGTTCAACTAAGTGATGGTTTTATCCCACACTGCCAGGTAAATAAATAGGTAAGTTCAGTGATTCTACAGGAACAAACTACAGCAGTGAAATATCTGAGAGCCAACCCCGCATGTAAGAAGCTGAAAATAACTGAAAGAAACCCGCGGTGTGCTGAAGAACGCAGTATTGTCNAAAATAACTGAAAGAAACCCGCGGTGTGCTGAAGAACGCAGTATTGTCAGATCGCTACTCCAAGGGATTCGCTCAGTTTCGTAAAGTGACGTGGAGTACTTCATTCCAGTGGAATACTAAATAGATCATGGAGAGAAGTCAAGTACTGCGTTTACAATTCTTACCAAAACAAACTAGCGATAGTTGCAAAATTTTTGAAACTCATAATAAACTAACGTATGACTATATTTGAGTTTGTTATGCATAATGTTGCATTCAATATTTGTTTCTGTGTATGGTAAGTACCTCAAATTTACAGTTTTATATATTATATTTATTGTTTAAATGTTTACAGCTCTTTGATTCCAACAGAATCTGTTTTTTTAATCATTCAGCATTATTTAAATCTAAAGAACTCCATGTAAGTAAGTTTCAAATAACTTTTTTCAGTGGTGGTTAAATGAAAACAAGTCTGCGATTCAATTTAATATGTGTTCTACATAATTGCATTATGTGTTTAAATGCAACAATTGAATAAGTCAGTTAAATTTTTTAATGCTTTGTAGTAAGAGTTGTTGAAATACAAATAGCTTTAACACTTCACTGAAATGTTTTTTTGTATATACTGTATTTATGGCAGGTTCTTGAATGCAAAGAGCTTTGTGTCATCGCTTTAATTTGTTTTGCATGTATGTTATTCAGTGTTATTATTAAAATTTTAGTCAATCTGTGATTCTCTTTGAATGTTTTAACTTATATTGTAGTCAACATTGTTGTTCAAGTGTAAACAATGGTGTAATTAAATTTTAGAATTCTACACATTTTTGTTGTGTGGATGTTTTTAAATTAAGAACCTTGTGACTATTCAAATGTTTTAACATTCACTGTATTAAGTGTCGTCAACATTGAACTAATAGTATTTTTATATAAATATATTTTGTGTGTGTAAAATTTTCAATGTTCTTTAAATGTAAACATTGTGTAAACTGTTTTAAGATTACTCATAACAACAGTATAATAAGACATTAAAAAAGCTGATTTGTAAGTGCTAACAAAAATAATATCAATGAAGAAATTATTTTCAAATGTTGCAGTGAAAATGGACACACACACGCACGCAACTGCATGTATTTAACAGAAACACCAGTCGAGGCACGAACAGTTGTTCAGTCAACGAATTAGTAGAAGCTACAATTATTTTTTACGCACATATTTAGTATTTTAAAGTTACATGTACATACGAGTCAACAAGTCGACAAGGCTTGTGTTCAATTAACCCAAGTGAACCGTGTTACAGTTCATTTCATATAAGAAGGCCACATTCTGACAGTCAGTGAGTGGCAATTAATATATTCAAAACAAATCACGTGCCATTTACAAAATCCTGTATCAGATAATGCACGAACGAACAAAAGTTAATATTACATTGGCTATTCTGAGAGCAGTGCCGAAGCACATCCCACAAGCAGAAAATACGCGTATAAGAAAGAGTTCGTAGATTAATTAATACATTTTATTTTACGTGGTCATAAAACAGCAGTTTTTAGTTTTAGAAACGAAACTTCGTGATAAAATAGTAATGTATAGGTGTTCAAAATGAGATGCACAATAAAACGATACGTATCCAAATGTAACGAAAAAATACAGTTTCCAGACTCTCAAACCAAGTGCTGCCATCTTGTGAGTTAAAGGCGCACCATCTGTTGCGACATGCCCTTCCACGCCATATGTTATCCATATCCCGAACTACACCCAGAAACATATTAAAGTTTTGTTGTTTAAAATAACGTATTTACGCGCATATACAAATAATTTTATTTTCCGCGAGCTCTGTATAATTTTTAAAGTAACATATACTTCGTGTAACGCGTTTACGAACGACCCTACACACGCCCACCAAGCTTCGTTTACGAATGTAGCGCCACCCAAGCAGTTCCCCAATTGCCGCACGTAGCAGCACCTCCTGGACACGCTGATTCGCCTCATCAAAGCCTATTCTTGAGACACCAGTTGATGGCGAATGGATACATAAACGAAAAGACGCGGCGATTGTCAACTGTCAAGAAAGTGACCTTCTTATACGGTACACAGTATACAAGAGCCGCTTCAAGTAGTGATAAGCGAGAAACAAAAGGGGAGAAAAAGTGACAAATGAGACGAAAGAAAAGCAAAGTAGTGAGGCAAAAGGAAGAAATCAGTTGTCGGTCACGTCGTTTGAAGAACTGCAAGCTGTTTCCGTGATAAGGCGAGTGTAGAAGAGCTGTGGTATGTAGGGAGGGAGGCTTGCAGCACAGAAGGCTGCCGCCAACGTGGCCCGCAATGAAGCTTTATTTTTAAAAAAATCGCTCACCATTTTTACCCCCTTCTAATGTGTATTTTTGCAAGTGAGAATTACGTTTTCTACAATCGGTTTAAGAAGTACGCGAACGTGTAGCGCGCTTCACTAATGTAAACTATATTTACGCAACAAAACTGATCATTTAGATTTACACTTTAATTGAACGCCGTCATTACCAACAGCATTCTTGTTAAGGCAGATTTTATATAAAGCAATATTTTCTCCGTAATCATGTTCGTTTCCAGTTATCTCCCTGGCAGAGCACAATGACTCGTGGGTAGTTAGTGGTAGTCATCAGACTGGCCGTACGAAGGCGCAGCAGACTACACAGCTGCCTTACGCCGGGGCTGACAACGCGCTCCAACAGCGCAGAGAAACTCTGCAGTGGCTTCGTCCCTTATATTGTATTATTCATAATTATCGTTTCTAATTCGGCAGCATATCGCCTGAATGAGGTGCGTCGGCAGGCCCTGCCTTTCTTCTTGAAACATTCGCGTACAATTTAACTCCACATGGCTGTCGCCTACCTGGGGGTTAAACTGTGTTCAAGCGAGGTGTTTCTTTATCACTATTGAACGTGTCCCCATCATGTTTACCTACGACTAGAAAACTTACTCCGAACAAGAAAATATCGTTACTTTTCACGACATAACGCGTGCAGTAGGTATCATTCTGGAGCCCTCCGACTAAGTTAAGAAAAACCTATTTCAGACTGTTGAATCTTAAAACATACTCTCCGGGCACCAAACTACGATATAAACCTGCACTGCAGGTTACTACACACTTCCCGCCAATAAACTACAAGCTCGCCGGAAGTCGCACAGCTACACGCGGCACGACGAGAACGCACGCAGCGGCGACGGCGCACTTGATGCGCAAGGCACTGTCGCCCTTATAGCTCCCGCGATCCCAAGCTTCTGACGCGCGAACGAGTTGAGGTGAGCGACCGACGAGCGACGTCCAAAAATGGAACCTGCCGATAGAGTGCGCTGCATTCTTGTGGCGGACACAAGTCGCCGATCGCATTCCGTATTCTGGGCTCGCTCTCCCAGTCCGCGGGAAAAAGAGACCGCATTTGGGAGCCAAGGGGAGATGGCGGCCGTCCAGAGCTCGGGCCGGTCCCGTCTCACCGCGATGTGTGACCAGAATAAAGCCGTCCCAGACGTGGATTGGTGCGTTTCCTAGTTTCCTACCTGTCGAGAGTCCGCAGCGCTGAACCGAGCTTGTACAGTACTTGGAGCAAGTAGTTACCAACTATCCTCACTCCCACACAACTTCGTGCTTCTCAACAGCAGCAACGATCACGTTTAACCCTTTCACGCTCGTATTAATTTCTCCAAACGTCACACGTAATACGTTTTCTGATGCATGATTCGACACTCAAAGAAATTATGTACCGGAATAATCACTCCCAACAGGCACGTCTATGTGTGCCCGTAGAGAGGTGAATATGTCGTTGTGTACCGCACTTTGCTTACGTGATGCCTTCATTTCTCTTGCCCAATCAGAACTCACCAGTGAATATCAGTAGCCATTGTATTTTTAATGTTAATAAGCATAGGTACATTTGGTTTCATCTGCTGTAGGCAGCCATCTTGTTTATTCGAGTAATTTTTTTCCTGCTGCTGTGGGCAGCCATATTGTTTGCAACTGTCAAAAGGTTTTTTTCGTGGTGGTCGGGAGACACGCCTTATCCCACCTACCCCCCCCCCCNCCCGAAAATGTATACACTTTAAATACATATATATATATTTTTTGTCAAGAGCATTTATTAACTTTTTTTTTTAATTATTTAAGTAGCAACCTTATATATTTTTTGTTCGTGCATAGGCATGTTGTATGAAAAACATTTTTTATACTTTAATTTACTGGGGGGAAGTATGTTTCTTAGAAATAAAACAAAACAACAAATTTTTAAACATTAATTTTTTTAAGTATAAACAAATATGACATATACCATGAAAAAAATAATTGTTTCTCAGTGCTGCACACCAGTCTTTGGAAGGTGACATCCGCCTCATCTTCGAGCTTCCCCCTCCTACTTTACCACTCACATGACTGTTAAATAACCAACCAACCATGTGCGCGGGTCCCCGGCTTGGGGCGGGGCTATGCAGGACACTCGCAAGTACTATGGAGATTAATATGCATTCAAATTACTTTTAAATATATACTTTTGAAAGCAAACCTTTTAGTTTCTCCAGTGCTGTAAGTGTATTCTGCATAGGCATGTTGCAAAGCAGAAAAAGGAAAGCAACCCTCGTAGAAAAAAAACTAACGGACAAAAAACGACAAGAAATAGATGACAGCCAAAGAGATGAAAAAAGAAAAAATGGTAAGGTCAACACATGTTTTGAGTTTGTCTTGCAGATAATACAATCAGCATATTTGCCTTCACAATTCCTGCGAGGATAAGTGTTGAACCCTCCCGAGAAATAGCTTTAAACCCCGGGTCGGAGGCCAACATAGGTGCCAAATCCTAAGCACAAAAACTGTGGAGGAAAAAGAAAGATGGCTGTATCAAATTAAACTATGTAAATTGCAGTAAAGTGCTTCCATCAACATCTTCATACTTGGAAAGAACAGCAACAACATGCCCCACAATCAACAACTTAAACATTCTATGGGTGGAAGGGCGGAGTGAAATCGCTTCAGATTTAACATTCAGCCCGAGTCCCCAAGGAAAAGCAGGTTATTTAGAACAAAAGCAAAAATATATGTTTATAGCTGGTGGATGTGGAGGAAGTGAAATCGCTTCAGATTTAACACCTCCGAGATGAGGAACTGCCATTGCACCCCGGCCTCAATCACCCAACACCCAGAGAAAGGTAGGTTATTCAGAACTTACCAGTCCCCTCCAGCTAGCTCATTGCTTTCCAATATATCCAAGCAGTACTAGAATACATTCGAAATTAATAATGGCTATGAAAGCAGCAATGTTTCATCTTCATCAAATGTATCTGTGACAAAAAATACTATCATCAAACTAAAAGTAACACACCTGACAAGATATAAATTCTCTTGCATGTGCTCTAGTGTGCTGCCAGTAGCTATATCAATTTATGTATACTTGCAATATATTTTATGAAATGTATATTTTCCTGCCATGTTAAAATTGATTATTAATAACATTTTTTTATTAACTTATATGTAATGCATATAACCATATGGTACTGTATAAATCCCATCATCCATAATAACCCTCTTATCATCCTGCCTGCATCCTGCCAGGTGAGCGAGACTTTGTTCATGCACTGAGTGTAAACTTCATGGTGATGTGATCTTATATTGTTCATGGTTACTCGCACGACTTCCAGCTGCTCCAAACCTATTTTATAAACTTCGAAAGTAATTTTGTTCTTCAGACTTGTATTCTGCACACCCTGCACTATGTTGGTAATTTTGGCTCCACGTACATTTTCGAACGTAGCGTCATGAACTCGCTCATCAGTTCCCTACCACTTACCTGTTGGCGGGGGAGTAGCAGGGACGAGATGGCCGGGGGAGGGGGCACTTACATCCATCTCGCTCATGAGTGTGTGGTCTGCTGCCAGGTTTGCATAGTAGTCATGCTTTTCAATGTCATACATAAGCGAGTCAGTATATGTATACGGGAGCTTGATGTAGTCTTCATATTTTTCTTCATTATGTCATGATGGAATCTGTACATTAATGTTTTTGAAAGGTCGAGCACTTAAAAGCCGACGTAAATGGGTTTATCAAATACAGGATGAGTATAAAATAATACCCCAACTTTGAAGGTCTATAATATCAAAACCAAACAACCTACAACCTTAGTTGACCAATCAAATGAACCGTGGAACCGTGAAGTTTGTTTACCATACATTCATAAATGTTCAATGTGACCACACCACGAGCGGCCCGAACGACATCTACGCAATAATTAAACTCGTTCCACGTTCTTGTCAGTATGCCCGGTGTTAGGATTTGGATGGCGTCCCTAATTCTCGTTTTGAGGTCGTCAATGTTGGCCGGCAATGGTGGACGAAACACTTGATCCTTTATGTACCTCCATAGAAAAAAAAAACGCACGGAGTAAGATCCGGGCTTCTTGGGGGCCAGCGATGAAGAGCCTGGTCACCAGCTGCTCCTCGACGAATCCAGCGTTGCGGCAACGACGTCTCTTNCCAGCTGCTCCTCGACGAATCCAGCGTTGCGGCAACGACGTCTCTTTCAGATATCCGCGAACAGCTAGGTGCCAATGGGGTGGCGCACCATAAAGGAAACATCAGACCGTCCCCTTCACATTGACGTGTCGAATGCGAGCTCGCAACCCCCTCACCACCTCAATACTAGGGATCAATAAAAGGAAATAATGTTTGAAATACTGCTTACAAACAGAAGAAGGAAGGACGAGCTCTACACAAACGTAACCATAACAATCAAGCGACTTGTAAATAGAAAAACAAAAATATCGCCCCGAGAAATAGAATACTTACTGCTTATTGGGGGCGCGGATACGTAGGTATCCCTACGGTCTTACAGACGGGACCGCAAGCCGACGGAAGGCACAACTCCACGACAATTTGGCAAGGAACCTGCAACTGTGTCCTACAAAAGCACAGTTATGGTCCAAAACGTATACGTTAATTTAAATTAAAAAAAGGTTTTTTTTTATATCTTCCTTAGGCGTGGTGTAGACGAACTGTTGACAGGCCACGTACAGACGTTTGACAAGGGGCCTTGACGCACTGGCATAACTAATGGCTCTGAAAAAAATATAAATATTCGTTGTTAACTTTAAAACAAACTCTCATTGCAAATATCAATACATCAATGGATTAATCTGAGAGTATTGATAACTGAGCAAATACATCTCAACAGGGATTCGAACCGAGATAACTCACTAGTACATACTATATACACTAATGTGCTCTAACAAGGTAAAAGAACTCTCGTGTCTACACATGGCACATGAGAATTTAAAA
This sequence comes from Clitarchus hookeri, assembly GCA_002778355.1. Lineage (NCBI taxonomy): Eukaryota > Metazoa > Arthropoda > Insecta > Phasmatodea > Phasmatidae > Clitarchus > Clitarchus hookeri. The sequence continues at coordinate 176,737 of NQII01001235.1, forward strand.
CAGAGTACATTGTATTAGCATTATTAACACTTTGCAAAGCCCTAGTTACCTTTTTCCTTTCAGCAATTTTTTTTTATCCTTTAACCAACTTTTTAAATAAATATTTCCATGTAAGTAATAAACACAGTGTGTATATTCCACAGCCCTTCGAAGTTAACGTCTACGGCTACAATAAAACAATTATTGACTATTATTCCAAATGAGAGGGCTATCAAAAATACTCACTTTACCGTGAATAGCCCGTACATTGTGTATCCTTTCGCCATATACAAATTGATCATCTACATGAATCAGATGACATTATTCATACTCTGATGACTGTAGAATCAATATAAAAAAAATATTTACACGCGTTTAAAAAACCAGAAAGCAGAAGAAATAATTTTGATATTCATAAAGGTTTACCTAACACTTACTGGATGCCGGC
>NQII01001235.1:177188-195847 GCA_002778355.1 Clitarchus hookeri
TATATACGCAGATAGGTGTAGTGCCATGTTTCAATTGTTGATTTCATTCGGTATGGAACACCTGAAAAATGTATGATAATGGGGAAAACTTGACATTAAAAAAAAATTCAACGAGTTCATTTTAAATTGCTGTCTTAACTCGTATAAAATATCAAATTATGTTGTTATAATTTCAAAGAATATTTCTTGCAAATTTGATACACAATTCGCTCATATCACAATTATATTTCTAGAGATTAAGTCAAAATAGCCCTTAAGAAGTGAACCGAGTGTTGGAATTCAAATAAATTGCTGTGCGACACTCATTTTGATTTCAATAAGCAAACTTTGTGATAAAATATGTTTGTGAAAATTGTGTGAATATAGTCTATGTTAGTGAAGTGTTTCGTTGGTAGCCTGTGATGTGTAACTCGGTAGAATTGAAACTTTATTACATGCGATTAAAACCAGCAGAAAGCACATAGAGTTGTACATTTCTTTTATTGCTTAAGGGAACTGCACAAGTAAGTTCTAAAAAAAGCATACGTTTCCCATTTTCGTGATTTTTTAAAATACACTTAATATAATAAAAGAAAAAATACGGGGATTAGATAATTGATTTTTACATTTCTCTGGACCAAAATCATATTTACAGAACATTACCTACGTATTCATATTCACACCATCAACGATTTCGCATAAAATGTAGTCCTGTTCTGCCTGCTGTGTTGCAGAGTATTTGAAATCCTGGTTGTTTGACGAAACTAATAACCATGCTCTCATTATGTTTACCTAGGCAAAGACAACATTACCCATACGATGGTGAAATGGTAATTTAAAGTTACGACGCACGTTGTAAATCTTGTTTTGGAACCCTCCAATATAGTTAAAATATACATATATAACAGTTTTCCGCGCTGTAGTATTTTTCAAGCATACTAGGCGGTCATGAGTCGAACTAAGATAGGAGCTTGTATTGAACTTGCTACAGACTTCTCACCAATACAATGATGAGCTGGCGACTGGAAGTCTCCTCGGTACACGCGGCACTGCGAGAACACTGCGTGTCAGTTCAGAGCCCGCGCGTTGCTATTACTTCAGCTGTTTCGCGGCTGGCGCCGTGGTCCTGCTAACTGCGCGCGTAGTCACTCAACATAAGTACACACAGGTTTATCTAGTGGCATTAAGTACTTAAGCGACAAAAGTGTACATTAAAAATGTACGTAAGCACATACATGTACTACTTGAAACATATGACCGCTCATAAAACAAAATATTTGTAATAACGTACCTTTGGAACTCGCAAGTTCACAGTAAGAAGATGGAGGGCACGAAACCTCGAAGATTACTTGTAGTAAAGCTGGAATGGCGAATATCTCTAGTAAGGAAGCGAAGATCACTGGTGCAAGAGTGGAATAATTAAGATAGAGTCTAAGGTTGTTATACACTACGCCGCATCGCCACAAACAGATCGCATAACCTTTGTAGAAAGTCCCTGACGAGCGGNGGGGGGGGGGGGCACGTTCGAGCGAGTATGCTAAGTGGAGGATTCGCCTCAGGTAGAAGAGATTTAAGGAATTTGTGTACCCTCCAGTTACGACTTCCGATAAACAGCGTACGTCTGCGTGCGTGCTGTCACTTCACACCAGGACGCCGTCTAAATGTTTGTCTCCTGGAGAAAGCGCGGTCCGGAAAATACCAATCTCTTTGCTGTCAACATTTTCGTGAACTTGGTGTCCCAGAAAATTTTTCAACCAGTCTCCAAGAAACACCCGAATACTATTTGTCTACGCCCTACTAATTTGTTTAAAATTTATACTTACGTTATTCCGATTTTTAAGACATTTTGTAATGCACTTTGTTTAAATTTCTACACCAAAATATTTTTTTTTTCCCTGGTAAATAAATGTTTTAAAAAAGTAAAAAAAAATCCTTACATATCGGAAATTTTATCAAAATGAAAACAAAATTGGTTCAACAAATTCCTTCTTTTATTCACACATAAATATTAACAAAATAAACTTATATATATANATATATTGAAATCAGTTACAAGCATTGTTTTACTTTCTACATTATATACAAAATTCAGAATAATATGTTACAAAAATAGATGAGTTCGCATATAAATTTAATTGACACGACGAATGTAATCAGTTACAGAACTAGACATACAGATGAAAATAACACCAGCTTTCCTATGCGAATGCAGCTACAATTACATATGATATGTCAACTTGTGTGGCTAAGTAGTCTGCATAATAGTTCCTTCTTATGTCACNAATGCAGCTACAATTACATATGATATGTCAACTTGTGTGGCTAAGTAGTCTGCATAATAGTTCCTTCTTATGTCAATTGACAAAAATATGTTTTTTTTTGTTACAAAAATTACTAGAGAGACAATAATATGATACATTATTTCCACAAAAAATATTTTACAATGATTCTAATACATCTTTAAAAACTCGTCTCAAGTTTCTTTTACGCAATGAATTACGATTGGTGAATCAGTGCTAAGTAGTAACGGTCCTCTCACCGTACTCGGTACATCAAATNAATGCAGCTACAATTACATATGATATGTCAACTTGTGTGGCTAAGTAGTCTGCATAATAGTTCCTTCTTATGTCACTTGACAAAAATATGTTTTTTTTTGTTACAAAAATTACTAGAGAGACAATAATATGATACATTATTTCCACAAAAAATATTTTACAATGATTCTAATACATCTTTAAAAACTCGTCTCAAGATTTATTTTACGCAATGAATTACGATTGGTGAATCAGTGCTAAGTAGTAACGGTCCTCTCACCGTACTCGGTACATCAAATNTTTTACGCAATGAATTACGATTGGTGAATCAGTGCTAAGTAGTAACGGTCCTCTCACCGTACTCGGTACATCAAATATACCTAACTCTTTATCGCGCACTTCAGGAACCTTTATGAAACTTTTCATGGAACTGCGGGTCTCTGGTTCTAACCTCGAGTCGCTGTTACGTTTCTCTGTAGAACTATGGTCCAGGGTCGGCGAAGCTGCCTCATACATCTTGTCCTGTTGGTTTGTGGCTAGAAACATGACTCCGGCCGCAGTACATGGTAATTGCGTTTCTCTTCTCATGTAAAAAACCACGCAGTTTCCATACGCGGAACACGGTACTACTTCTTGAAAATGTTCAAACACGTGTGGTTCGCCCGCAGGAGAAGATGTCTCTCCATCACATATTTCTGTATAAGTAACCATTCTCCGCCCGTCCACAAATGTAAGTTATATGGTAGTAGTTTACCTTCTTGCTGGGAGGTCGCATGTTCGGTCCTATCGCTGATTTTCCGTTTGTTGTTGCGAGCAGGCGGTTATGAAAGTCCGGCCCCCCATGCGTGGCGGTGACTTGTTCTCGGATGTAGAAGGTAGCTAGCTGGACAGTAGAGCTGGACAGCAGAGCTGGACAGCNTGCGTGGCGGTGACTTGTTCTCGGATGTAGAAGGTAGCTAGCTGGACAGTAGAGCTGGACAGCAGAGCTGGACAGCAGAGCTGGACAGTAGAGTCGATAGCGCCATAGACAGACGTACATTCTGGTGAATGATATATGTNAGAGCTGGACAGCAGAGCTGGACAGTAGAGTCGATAGCGCCATAGACAGACGTACATTCTGGTGAATGATATATGTTCTTCGCGTCGTGATTTTTGGCGAATGCAATGACTTCTTCCGGAGAACATGGTAGCTTTGTTTCTGCTCGCACGTAAATTTGGAGTCCACGATCTGGCGGCTGGGCTCGCAAAATGTCGGTTCATGAGCAAACATCGTGTGAAACTGACCGTCACATTCTTCTGTGAAGGTTCGCAGCAAGTCGACAGACCAGTAGGCGTATATGACTCTGCTTAAGCCGGGCTCCGTACTGACGTAGTGATCTGCAGGATGAAAAGTAGACACCTTGGCAAGTCGACGGTCGACGGCCGCGAACGGAATGCATGATCGTTTCTCATTGCTTGTCATTATATAATTGTTCACTTAAAAATTTTCAGCCCATAGGAGGAGCAAGCGGGAAAAAGGTCACGAACAGCTTCGAGGCATTTGCACTTGCTCCTACAAATAATTTCACCTTCGACCACCCCTCCACTGTCAGATGACGTATTGAGGATCTGGGTTCATAACTACAGACAGGCAAGTGTCAGATCCATGCACACACTCTATGTCTATGTAGATGACAGACGGATGGAGGACAAGGCACCGTCCGTACGTCTCCACATTCGTGCAAAAGAGTCGAGTGTTCGAATCCCTGACAGTGTTCGCTCCTAATCAGCATGCTTCAATGCGTGGTCGGTCCAGTCGTCATTTCTTTCTTCTTTCAAAATGTCGCGTGATTCAGCACGAATTACAAGACTGACTGCACTCATCGGCAACAGGATGTTTGGTCTGAGATGAAAAACTGCACATCTTTCATAATTGTAGCATGGCTGAGCCTGTTCATGGAATTCGCCGTACAAACCATAACCTCTCACATGATATGTACCATTACACACCTCCACTTGCTCGAACTCGTACTTTGGTTTGTAGATAACTCTGCCGGAGCCGACAAAATAGCTCGTGCAGACATCCACATCTTCTGGCTATAATGGAACGCAGTCACGCGGGTCGTACGTCTGTTAAAGCAGCTGACTGCGACGATCCTCGCGGTAGCACGCGGTGACGATGACTGAACACTCTCTGGCTATTTTCCTTCAGAATGACGTTGACAAGTAGACTTCACACGTAAGGGGCGAGCACATTGTTTCCCAAGCCGTCTTTCCCCGGTTCAAAATGGTGGTGTGACGATCACGGTTGCAGTGCTCCGTCCACCTCGAAATGAAGTTGCTTTCCGGCCGCTTGATCTCGTAGCTAATTCTTTGAGCAGACCAAACTTGTTGTATGATTTCTTCGTCAGCCTGCGACCTCAGGTTGCTAGCAGTAGTTGGTAGTTTGGAGTCTGGGCGCAAATGATACACTGGACGGACGACGAAACTGCATGGTACTGGTATTAGGGAGAAGCAGTATTATACGTTGCTGCATATCCAGTGTTCCAATCCGTTGAATCCTTCAGTTTGTTCGGGTAGATCTGCAGGCTTACACGACGGTATCAAATCGTAACGTCTCCATATTTGACGACATCGGGTCGGTTGGAAGTTGCATACATGATTACATGCATGCGTGCACTCAAGCTCAAAAAAATTTTCTCTTCGTGAAAATTCTAACATGTGCATATTTTACCGTTTAGACCAAGCTGCATGCCTTTGTACATAATGTATACTGTCGACTCATTGGGCGCATTCATATGGCCCTCCTTAATTAATTGCACATACCGCTTGAGAAAATGGACTCAGAATTCAAAGTTTAGCACACAAGTAACGCTCTTTCCGTATGGCGTATCGTTAACTTCAAAATCTATTGCCGCGTACTTTTTTCCTGTTTCCAAATCACCTAGCTCCTTGTACTGCACGACAACGCGATTTAGTTTTCCGAAAAAGTCCGTTCATGACGACTGATTAATACATGCATGCGCTAAGAGAAGCAGAGGTTCAAGTGACTGACGTACTCGCTTTTTACGCCGTGGTTATGCGTATTTTTATAGGCCTGCAGGATATGTGACCTGGATAATATATTTGTTTTTATAGCTCACAAGTGTGTGGCAATGCTTGTTTCTCCAGCTATCTAACGAGTCATATCTGCATTCCAGCGTCCAATTTCGTAACAACAGTGCATTCAGACACGAACACGGTAGGTACCGCTCGCACGCATTGCCAGTATGTTTAAGGTTCGCACACTGTGCTTTCTATTTTTATTTTTATGATTGACACTTATATTACCTATACCATTCGTTAATACATGTAGTATTTAGAAAAGAGAAAAATTGTTAGACACAAACTCAAAGCTCGTGTGGGCAATCATGAGAGCATATCACGAATGAAGGGGAGTTTTGATAAAGGCTACAAACTTGGGTGGTCGAACGAGTTGTTCAGAGTAGCGAAAATTCGTCATTATGAACCACGGACATACTATCTTGAATATACGAATGGGTAACAGATTTGTAGAGGATTCTATGCTCAAGAAATTCAGGTAACAATGTTCTCCCACACATACCTTGTGGAAAAAGTGTTGAAACGGAAAGGAAATAAAGTATTAGTACGCTGGCTGGGTTTCACCAAATCACAGGATTCGTGGATAACAAAATCGGACATAATTTGACATATACATTTTTTTTATTTAAAAAAAACCAATAAATGCTTCAAAAAATATATTTATAAGAAACATACTTTCCCCCAACAAATTAAGGTATACAAAATATTTTTCATGTAACATGCCTATCCATGAAACAAAAAATATATTTGGTTGCTACTTAAATCATTTTTTAAAAATATTTACTAAATGACTACATGCTCATGCTAAAAAACTAATATATGTTTCAAGTATATACATTTTCTGGGGGTGGGATAAGGTGTATCTCCCGACCACCACGAAAAAAACCTTTTGACTGTTTCAAACAATATTACTGCACACATCAGTGGAAAAAAAAAAATACTTCAATAAGCAAGATGGCTGCCTACAGCAACTGAAGCCAAATGTACCTATGCTTATTACTATTAAAAATACGATTACGTTAAGTGTATGTCAAATTTAAACTATAAGTTCCTATCTGCCTCGGTAGACGAGTGATCTAAGGCGTACGTCCAATTTGCCATGCCAAAGGGGGCCAGATCGAAACCGCTCGCCTCCAAGCAATTTTTTAAGTTCTGGAAATTAAATAAAATTGCAGCAAACCTAGCTGCCAATGCTAGAACCAATATGGTGTTCGATCAATCGCGTGCGTGCGCCCCCAGCAGCGAACTCCAGATACAAACACCGGATCACTATAGGTGCCTTCTCCATAAACAAATATGGTGGTCGAAAGACTGGCGCAACCCCTAGCAACAGCCAATGTAAAAAAATTACAAGTAAAAAATTATGGCGGGCAGCTGAAACAAAATGGCGGTTGGTGCAAACAAGATGGCGGACAATATGGACAGTATAAATAAAATGGAAAACTATATGGCGGACTTAAAAACAAAATGGCGTAGTCAACAAGGTTAAGGACATCAAAAATTGCTGAATCCAAGATAATGGAATCCAAGATGGCAGTGGTAACATTATCCAAGATAGCGGACGAATCCTTGAATCCTCAGCAAGCAGCCGGTGCCCCCGAAGGAACATTTTCCATCTACTACTGTTATTGGCTTGCTGTGTTTAAGGTTGTGGCCAGCTCCACATGAACCTATAACGCTATCCATATTTAAGGCTAGAGTTTTTAAGTTCATCATGCTCTGTAACATATTTTATACTTGAGCAGTTTTATTCGGCCGAATGATAATATTTGAAGGGCGTATATTTGATTCTCCGCTCCTTGCATACGGCACTACGTATAAAATTTAGTTCGTATGTGTATAATATTTTGAAACTGAAGTGATGTTATTAAATCATTTCCCATGGAATACGGGCATAGTGCTGAAAATGTTAAGCCGCTCCATCACTTGTTTCGTTATCAGAAACAATGAGTAGGGACAGGAAAATTTCGTGTTTTAAACTACCTGTAATCTAAACTCTACGTTCCTATGTTTTTTTTTGGCCCCAAATTTATTCAAAGGCTAAAGGCTACTGCCCAGCATGTCGCCTGTTTACCTCAGACAAAGGTGGCAAGGGCTTCAGTGCTTGTTTCCTTGCAAATCTATTTATTGGCTCAAGATTCCACCTGGGCGTGTCTAATAAACTGTAAACCGTTTGCAAACACAGCAGAAATGTAAACGTGTTTGAAGTCTAGCTTGCCCTATTCACGAAATATTTTCCGTTCGCCACAAATTACCAGTTTCCTACAGAGAAGATTGGGTAGAGTCCGTTTACGGTTACTTCCAACTTTTCTGAAGCCCTGTTAAAGTTCTACTTTCAAGTTATTCCTCCGCCTCATGCAAACAAAGTTAACGAAGTCTAGAAAATTCCACCAAAGGGACAAAGCACCGCATTCGTGCGCTAAGTTGAACAACATTCTACACGATAAATATNAGCACCGCATTCGCGCACTAAGTTGAACAACATTCTACATGATAAATGTGTCTTACTCTAATCCATTAATAAAATAAAAGTACAAATTTAATTTAATCAAATTAGGATAATTTTATGTAAACGTAAATATAAAACACTTGTGATACACTACATATTTAAGAAACAGCCCAATACGTCATACATGGAGTGATTTTTCAAAGGATTGCTTCAAAAAATGTGAAGAGACCGTGAAGAGACTGTATTCACCCTCGCAGTGCACAATCCCGGCCGGAAATAACCTTCCTGTACGTTATATACACAATTGACTACGTACGAGTGGGTTAAACGACGGAAATGTGGGACAAAGCAGCAATCGCACTGTTACCATTGGCACAGTCTGCCTGCCGCAGTTTCAGCGCATTTACGAGAAAAATGTACTCGTAACAAAAAAATTGCTTACGTTTCATAGGGTTTCGTACGGAACAAACTACCCGATTTGAAGCATGTCGGCGGGAATCAATAATACATTATTTACATCAACGTTTGTCCCCACCCCCTGCCCTTTATAAACAGAACAGCACGCGTGTGATGTGATGAAATCCCAACAATTTATAGGGGTTGCGGCAGCTGAGCGGTTAGACTGCTTGCCTTCCACTAAGGCGAACCGGTTTCAATCCCCGGCCGGGTCACTCCGGGTTTTCGCAAGTGGGGATCGTGCCGGAGGATGCCGCTGATCAGCGGGTTTTCTCGGGTATCTCCCGTTTCCCCCGCCCTTGCATTCCGGCGCTGCTCCATTCTCGCCTCATTTCATCCTCATGGCCGCCCAAATCTCTGCACTGCACTCCACCCACAACTTATCGACGAAGGCAAGTCGGCAACGGACGGCAACAGCCTTGGCAACCATCCACCGCTACGTCTCGTTACACCGCACAGCACTTTGGATTTACGACTGATTTATACGAGCTCCTTTAATCCAGGACAAGCGGCCTCCCTGCAACACTCCCACACTACATCACGATCCCATCTAGTTATGCCAATCTACGCTATGCTAAAACTAATCGGCGAATTGCGGATGTTTTAAATACACGAGGGCAGGGCCTTTCCATTATAACTGTCGACACGATTAGCTCGTTTCACGCGTAAGTCGCCTATAACTACCCGCCATTGTATAAAATAAAAAACAATTAAATAATTACACATATTTAATATTTATGTATTTCCAAGTTTATATTAATAATACAAGTCACATATTAATTTATTTATTTATCGTTAATTTTATTATATAATATTACTTAAGCGCAAATGTTATATCTGATGTGATATACAATACCAATGAATAAAATATATGATGATTTGATTAGATAAATACGCACGTATAAAATATTACAAATAAATTATATTTATAAATAACACAACACAAAAGGTATGTAAAAAAAATTAAATGCTTTTTAGGACCGTAGCTCTGAAACACACTGAGAGAAAACCGGTTCGTACTATTCCAGCAAAAAAAAAAAAACAGGAAGGATTACTGGGTTGGTGCAGTTATAGAGTATAATTTTTCATAGGAGAATTTTTTACTTCAGCCACAGCCGCCTTCCTTACTAGGGCGGTGTCACGATGGTAATTATACTGGTGAGATATGGTGAACGCATTGTAGCTATATGCAACACTTTCCGGTAAACAAATAAATACAATTTTGTTATATCACTATGGCCATCAAGCGAAACTCTGTAAGAACACAAGATAATGATTATCAATTTCCATAACCGAGGTAAAAACTGCGAACAGGATTATTATTTATATTTTTTCTCTCAATAGTTTACGGTTAGAATTCTGCATTAAAACGTTTTCCATTATTAAAAGACACAAAGTGGGTCAACTACCTATATACTCTGTAATAAAAAACCTGAACATTCAAATATCGGCTGAGTAAATTGGATAAACACAAGATCCAAGGTCGTTAGGCATTTGGTGTGATCAATTTGGTGTGATCAACTGTTATTAAAAGCTGCTCTTTAGTATTCGCTATAATATAGTTCAAAATGTTTCAAACGAACCAACAAGACATGATTTCCTCTTTCATGGTTTTGAAGCTCTGCTAAAGTTCTACTTTCAGGCGATTCTTCCGCCGTATGAAACACATCTTAAATGTGTCTAGAAAATTACAGTACAGGGACAACACACCGCTTTCGTGCGCCTTCACTTCAATAATATTTTGAATGAGAACTATTTCTTACTACATGTTACCAACGTATGTATTTTCTCCCTGTCTTTATTTATATTTATTAAAAAATGAAATACTATTTATAGATAACATATAAGTAAAAGTTAAATTTAACAAAAAATTAGATAATTTTATGTTAGCATAAGTACAATGCGCTTGTGGAAACACGCAAACAATATTTCGGAAACACGCAAACGCGTCATATATGGGGTGATTTTTCAAATGCTGAGTTGAGTTGAGAGATTTGGGCAGCTCTTAACAACAATGAGGTGAGAATGGAGCAGCACCGGAACGCAAATATGGGGGTAGACGGGAGTTCCCCGAGAAAACCCGCCAACCTGCGGCATCGTCCGGCACGATTCCCACTTGCGAAATCCCCGAGTGACACGGCCGGGGATTGATCTCGGTTCGCCTTGGTAAGACGGTTGTTGGGGGGGGGGAGGCGGCGCAGGGCGATGTGGGTCGGCAGTGTGTACTTTCTCTCGTGGCGACACGGCCAGTTCGATGCCCCCGCGGGGCGACGGCCAGGGAAAGCCGCCCGCACTGTTTACATCGCTAACACCACTCCCCCTTCGCTCTCCACATCCACTCGCCAGCCACACTACGACAGCCAAGGTTAACTGTGAACCCTTTCCGTAAACCCTGCTTGCCACCCACTTCTCGTCGTTGACGCAGGAGAGTCACTTGTAATGGAGCAGTGCACCGACTATGTAACACACACGACTCTTTACGAACTATGCAGACAACAGAAATTATCAGCATTTTACGAATTTTGTTACATGTGAAAGAAGAATTCATATTTTTGTAACACTGTTAAATAATTTGCCACAGTGTATTTAAATATTCAAAAAAATACTAAACAATATTACAATTTTTGAAGCACAGTTTGTAAAAAGATCATGAAATAGGGCAATCATAATAAGTACTATAGTGGCAATTACAAAATATTGGTGAAAAAGGTAAATAAAATAAAATTATATGATTGATTTTATGTAGATTCACGTATTTTACTCATAAAATTTTACTTTTTGGGCTGAAATGTATATACATTAAATAAATTATTAAATATGAGTGTAAACGTTGTTGCTAATTTATATTACAGACAGAGTAATTATTATAATAGTCTAGCTAAAAAAAGTTTTTTTTCGCAAAATGTGCTTTCATTTTATTAAAAGATATATTCCAATTAAATTATTATCTTACACATTTAAATAAGTACAATCTGACGAAATATTTCAGATTTACTAAATATACACATAATTATTTTATCTGCAATATAAATCTTTCTTTTATTAATAATTTTCGTAGTGGGTTTACTATTTTGATATCCTCCCGCCACATGTAATATTAACATTTCCATGGGCCAAGTATTTTATTCACAGCCCACCCAAGTAAAAGCGTGAAATTGTTAGCAATATAAATATGTTACCGATATCAAAAATCATATTCTAATGCGTATTAAGCAAGAAATAATAACTTCAGTAGCCATTAATTTAAACATTGCATTGGCAATACGTCAAGTTTAAAGGACTATTTTTATGAATTCGCTGCCAACTTAACTGGTGCCTGCATGCCAGTGTGTAACATAGTTTGTATGTAGTTACGATCAGTAATTTTGTTTTCAAAAGTGTCCACTTGACCATGAACAGCGTGCACCTCTGGCTGCCCCCTTTCCATGAGAAGCTGTAAAGATGTTCTATTCACCTTGGATACCTCCAAAATCCTGTTTCATAAAACACAAATTCCATAAAATAAATATATTTTTTAACTGTCCGGCACAGTTGTAAGTGGATATAAACAAGTTACTGTAAATTATAGGTTTGTGAAATATCTGCAATAATTAAAAAAAAAAAAAAAAAAAAAGTACACACAGATAACTTGCTGTGTGAAAGATCATCACTGATTACAACATGTGACTTACTAACACAATCACTTGATAACCATAAACACCACGTCAAAATGGTCACTCGCTGATGTGACCAATGAGCACTTTGTATTTCGTCCTGCGCAATCAAAGACCAATTATCTATTAAGTCTATCTGCATTACCGCCTCACCATCACTTAAGTCTATCTGCATTACCGCCTCACCATCACTTAAGTCTATCTGCATTACCGCCTCACCATCACTTAAGTCTTTTTACTTGCTTAAAGTACTGGGACTGAATTTTTTTAGTGAAGTAGTGAGTGGACTTTGAAATACTTAACTTGTCAATGGCTTCTCCACATGTACAAGTAAGTGTCTGTAATATTGAACAGCCTTGTTCAACCTACTGTTTCCAACTGATTGCAAACACTTGTTGGACACCATTTTCCAATTAAGTGATTGGGAATCTTCACATTATGTGTTTGATGCATTACCAACCTATTTCAGCTTCTTATGCTGCCTTCCACTTTCTCTTATATTTTCCTTGTAATGTTTTACTTTTTAAACCATTGCTTACAGTTTCATTCTTCTGAGTTTGGCTCGTTCTCTTTCTTTTGCTAGATGTTTTGTCCTCTTTATAGGATCTTCGTTCAATCGCTCTCTATATTTTACCACGCATGGATTCTTGGCACTCATCTGACAAATCGAATAAAATAATGAATTGTTAGGAGAAAATTACATTAACAGGAATTATGTAACCATAGGCTAGGCGCATCACCTTAAGACCTTGAGTCGAGCCTTTTGATCCTAGTGAATAAATGAGATGACATTGGTAAAAGATATGCTGTAATGCCAGTTTTACTTTATTTTTTTTACATTTATTACATTAGAGTAATCCTAGTAAGGTTTTTTAAGTTCATGTAAGTTCAGCTAATAAGTATTTTAACAGAAACATCATTTGCTAACATTAGGAAGAGAAAGCACCAGAAACCAAGTTAATAAATAACAATACTACTGTGATACTACTTACAATATCTTGTTGTGTAAACAAAGTTTAAGTCTGCTTATTTCTACCGCAAAACTTTAAGACAAATGTGTTAATGTATTGAATTTTCAATTAATGTAACATCCGTTATAGTTAATTTTACCACCTGTATTAAGTATTTTGGGAAAACTGTCTTGTTATAATATAAACAATGTACTTAATCTCACTTTTGCAAAATATCGGGATTGGGTTCTATATATTTATAACGTGGCGATAACTTTTAGATGTTTCAAGTAACGGATGTTACAGTGTGTACAAAGTTTTTGAAATGAGTTTATGAAGGTTATTTATAACTCAAATTATCTTAAAGATCTTAAAGATCTTCGCGATCTGTTAGAACTGTCTGGTCGCAGTGCTAATCAGCAGGATAATTGTAAACGTAGTAAATGGTTTGTTAGCTGTGTGAGAGACTGGAAGCTGGCGTCACGTGCGACTAGCTGCGCCATCCGGCATGTCAAGCCTCCAGACGTCGAAGTGCGAAGTGCATTCCGCCATGTTGCTGGCATGTGCTGCCACTCTGCTGATGGCTGCGGTTGGACTCCGCAATACTCCTCGTGCATTCGCTTCTGTAGTCTTATTCGTTCTATGGCGGCACAGCGGGCCTGCGAAATGCTGCGACCTCTAAGGACGAAGGTCCCATCATCGTTAAGTTGAATGAGTGAATTTGAGTGAAGAGATTTGGCCGGCTCTTAACAGCGAGAGGGTGACTGAGGTGAGTATGGAGCAACGACGAAATGAATGAGCCGGGGAAACGGGGGATCCACGAGAAAAACCGCCGACCAGCGGCATTGCCCGGCACTATTCCCACATGCGTAAATCCGGGAACGATGACACTCCATACAAAGGTGGTTGGAGCCTCGGGCAACATGACGGCAACGGAAACCGTGGCGCGCAAAAGCTGCTAGGCAGTCAGTATAAAATACACAAGTTTGCCACTGCCTTTCGCAGAGTAAAGATGAGCCAGACTTTTGAAAAGCTTTTTAAGGCGTAACTTATATTCAAAGATGCCCACTGTCCTATGCCGAGAAAGAAATTGGCGAACAAGCTGCATATTAAAATAGCCTAAACGTATGTACCTAACGTCTGAAAAGACACATACACATCCAATAGCTTAGTCAGGATTCGAACCCGGAGCCTGGTGTTGCGAAGGTTGACTCCTCAGCGACCTCGCCCACGGAGATCGCGCGGATGTAAACACTGCTACACTCGAGAGTGCGACGAACCCACCAACTCCCGTACCGCGGCACGTTAAATATGCGGCCATGCCAAAAACGGGAGATGCACGGCCATNCTTCACGATAAATACATATAGGCGAGGGACGTACATACTCATCTTCCCTCGCAGTATTGTTTGTCACTCATTCGCAATAACAAGATATTTAATTACGACCAATTAGGAACTTCAGTCTTCATGCTACGGACCTCTAGAATTCTCCAGACTTTCTTCTTCCGGGGTTTCTTTCCTGTTTGCCTCAACATCCCGAGACGCGAGTGTGTACAAAACCGATTGCTTCTACCGCCCCCCGACCAAGAAACTCAGGAGAAAAATCTGACAAATTAGTGCCTCGCATTGCAAACATTTAAAGAATCTCTTTTGTTTCATCTCGACATCTGCACAGGTTGACATCAGTATGATTTCCGACTGATATTTCAAACCGTTTTTAATTACGTTAATGTTATTGAAATTAACATTTTATTACACAACAGTAGGGAGAAATGGACGGTTCTGGTGCAAGCGGCGGGCACAAGGAGAGCTAGGGAGCAATCCACAATCTTAGATTACGTCATCACCTGCCGCCATTACGGCCGCTATCTTGTTTCCGGTCGCAATTTTGTTTCTCGAATTTTTCACTTCATACTCTGTTATTCCATCTTGTTTCATCATGCTATGTCATTCCATCTTGCTACTTCATGCTCTTTCATTCCGTATTGCTAATTATTGCTCTGCCTTTCCTTCTTGTCTCTCTCATTCCTTCTTTCCTCTCTCCGATCTCTCTCTCCCGCCTGTTACATCTCTCTGTCGCCTTCTTCACCCGTCTTCTACGTAGTTCCCTCGCGACATTCGTTCGAATGCCGCCTGCTAGGGGTGATGGCGTCGGTTATGTTGTTTGTGACTACCAGAGTGCACCACTCTATTACTCATTATGTTGCCGATGTATCTCTCGTCTTCGTTCAACCTTGCCATCTTCGATGCCTAAAAGCAGCCACCTTGTTTCGTCTGCTGAGCTTCCAGTCATCTTGTGTCCCTGAAGATGCCTACTGCAAAGATACGTGGGTTCCAGAAGCCAGCCAGACGCTGCTCCAGACCGGAAGCCATGACAGTCATTAAGTACAGTTTTGTTTGCAACGCCTCAAGCCGTGAATTCAAGTGGGTTTTAAATGGTTAAAAACTATTTTACCGCTGCTTAAGGATAGCATCTCTTCACACTGTTGCACTACAACTTGTACAACGAAGTCTTGAAAGTCGGTGAGGATGAAGCGAGGTCGCTGTAGAGCAGCGCCGGAATGCAAAGGTGAAGGGAACGGGAGATCCCCACGAAAACCCGCCGACCAGCAGCATCGTCCGGCACTATTGCCACGCCCGAAAACCTGTGAGTGGCTCCGCGGGGAATCGAGCCCGGTTCACCTTGGTAGGATGCTCTAGCCGTTACGCCAACCGTGTAGTAATAATAGTATTATGAATATATGGTATGATTTTTATAACCGCGTTTGGCTTAATTTGGGAGTTGATATTTTATATAAAGAGTGCGCCTAATTCATCAGTATTTTTGTAGCAGGTGAAAATATGTGGTTGTGTTGTTATATTATACAACAATTTACTGTATATATTCTTTTGAGTCGAATACCGCAAAACAAATCACGGAATATTGTTCCGCTTTATATTATATTAAATTTAAGTCGTCCATCCCACCACGGCCTAACAAAATTAATACTTCAAAAATTAAGTTTTAATATAGCCTTATCTGGCATAAATGCACTATTAACACAGATTGGCCGGTTGCATTATTACGCCACGAGATGCCTCCAGCCAGACGGCGCCCATGTTCGTGCTGCACTAGCTTCATTGCCTCGTGCATACGGGCGATTATGCGTGTGATGTGCGTGACAGCGACCCGCTATTAGTGCTACAGCGACACACCTCGGAAGTGCGTAACAGCTCCCAGAAGGCGCGGAAATGTTTGGCAAAGTAAAGATACCACTCCCTCTTTTTTTTTCTCCGGCGGCGCTGCTAATTATCACTGCATACAATAATAATAATGGCGTGTGGGGAGTGCACCCAGGGCAAGGCAACACCCTCCGAATGACAGTCTTTCCAGCTGTGACCCGTAGGTGACCGTCATTCCCGGTGGGAGGCGAGCGCCCTGGTCACTACGCCACCGCTGCTCCCCCCACTGCATAAAAATGACTGATATTTATCAATATCCTCAGTGCTTCACCTATTCAAGCCCTTTGCATCTTAAAACACGAGACGTAAAAATTAAAGTGTTCAAATGTGTTTTATATACGGCATGCAAAATATGTTTATGGAGGAGGTTGTGTTTGCTATGCATCTGAATACAAGATAAATAAGACATATGATAGAGTTGGTTTACAGATGTCAACTTTTTTTTTAACGAAGGCAATAACCAGAGGGCTTAACGTAATGCTAGTTGCGAATTAAACCCAAGAAAAAAGACACCCATATTCAAATGTTCAAATCAATGGTAACAAACTTGTTATTTTAATAGACAGCAAGTTTTGACACACGTAAGCTACACACCTACAGCCTACTTTCCGAAGTAGAAATAGGCTTATTAGTAGACCCAAGATTATTTTGTGGGTAGCGATAAAACTGAAATAACACCGAAATGCAAGTTAATACGCAGCATAACATCGAAATGTGAGTAATCTCACACAATAAAACGAAATTTAGCCAAAATACACTATTTTATCTGAGAAACCATTACCAACAATTTTTATCCAAAAACCAAGTGATGATAGAAATATAGTAGTTTAAGTTCTCAGATGATGGGAAGAAAAAATTAATTTTAGGTTGTTACTATTTAGGCTGAATTAACAACGGCAGTAAGTATCACATACTGTGTATATAAGACTAAAGCAATAATTTAACGAAAAAAGCAAAACTGTAAAAGCAAATATAAAGAGAGTTTGATTTTTACGATGGAATGTTTTTTTCTAAATAAAACCACGTACAAGCCATTTACGTAATATTGCAACAAAAAAAATCCCTACTGTCTAGGAACCTCGACATATAAGTTAGGAAAGCACTTGAAAGGCTAAAAAGTGATTTTATAAACTATGGTAATGATCTGTGTTATCTTAGTTCAAATAAAAGGATTACTCTTGTTTTTGCAGTTGCATTAAAGTTGAAATTGTTTATACAAATATGCAGAAGGATAAATTACTGTTAACTGATCCACAATTCTTAATAATAAAATGTGTGTTACAGCAATACAGTAAAATTTTGGCTCTAAATAACGCAATTGTTTAGTAATTACGTTTCAATTTATGAGTCTTCCATAATAAAACCGATAACACCAAAATCTGGTAATTTTAAAAACGAAATTTGCTTTAAAAGAAAACAGTACGAAGACTTGCCTCTACTTACATCACTGCCATGTCGCTGTGCGTGCGTGTTCCCGCCGAACAACTTGTTACGCGTGAGCAGAATTGTACCAGACTAGTACTTAGTGATGACATAGTGTTCGACCACACCGCGTGCTTATTGCCATACCTCGGCAGACATTCTACCGATATGAACCAAACCTTGTCTGTTGACATTATGTAAGCATTCAATGCAGTGATGGAAATTGTCGCTGGTCCGCCGTTTTGGAAGATAGCGCCACACTATATGTCCAAAACTACTCAGCCCACTCTCGCCAAATTTGGCACGTAATTAATGCTACGATAAGCAATGTAAGCATGCGCGATTTAAATGGATAAAGGACTTATCTTCGAATTGGCGGCCATACGAATATTTTAGGTTTATTTGCTGCATCTATCATACAGTTCGGCCAAATTCGACTAAACTTTTATGCTGAAAATATATATTGTAAGCATCATATATGCCAACAAGTCGCCACATTTGTCCGCCATGTTGTAAGACAGCATCTTACTAAAGGATAAAAATTCTATGTAATATCTCGGGAAACAATCAACCGAGTCCTAGCGACTTTGGCTAACTGGTAGTACTGCAGCAGACCATATATAAGTCTATAAGTTCTAAGTAATTCGGGCACTTATTTTCAATATAGCGATCATATCAACAGTTTAGCAAGTCTGCATGGCCAAGATGTGGGCAGGCGCAAGAAAACCAGTCTACGTCATCTTGAAAGGCCGTGCTTTGTGAATCGCACCTGTCACACACGCGCTACCGTTATAGAAAGCTCGGCAGGCTGTGAGCTGAAGCTATCGTGTTACTTTGCCTTTCACGTAAAGCCGAAGTAGGTGAAATTATACTATATTCATATCATTATATTTATCCCACGATAGCTAC
>NQII01001235.1:195957-207900 GCA_002778355.1 Clitarchus hookeri
GGGAGGGGGAGGGAGGAGAGAGCAGCTGGTCCTAATTGCCGCTTGTTGAAGGCCCTAATTGCCGCGGCCCTGGTCGGGACGGCCGCTGTCCAACCTGCAGCCGGTAACAGTGTTACGGCGTAACAGTGCTTTGCCCGCGCAAGAATGCCGTCCGACATTCCTGCCGCCGTGACGTCACCCCAGCAGGCCCTGCCACACGATGCGGTCGCACCACGCCACGCCACCTCGGCAACCCACAACGTCCGCGTATTTCTAAACTGCTCACTACACTTTGTTTGTAATTATCCATTCCCGGTTACCTGCAACTTTCCCGAAGCCCTGCTAAAGTTCTACTTCCAGGATATTCCTCCGCCTCATGCAAACAAAGGTAAGCCGAGTTGAGGTTACTTCTACTACACGTTGGGAAGATCAATGTTAAGGGCACTGCCTACCGGCTGCCAGCTGCGGAATTTAAATAGGAAATCCCATGTTAAGGAAATCTCGCCTCTGTGCGTTCATTTTAAAGATAGGCGTTTCAAACAAAAAATGTATTCTTCACGAATTTGTTTAGGAGAAGATCCCTACGAGCGTATATTTTCAATATAGATATGCAGTATGTACTTTTTTGTAAAACCCATTTTAAAAATTCCTTGCAGTCAGGTAATACATGTTATGGAAACATCTCCGATGCAGGGAACTCCTACTAGGTAGTGCCCTGTTGGCAGTGCCCTTAAGTTTGACAACCAACAAATCTCGCCACTAGGTAGCGCTAGTGTCGGCAATGCACCAGATTTTCTCTATTTTATGCATTACAAAAAAGGATAATTGTAATTAATCATAAATCAAATATAAAATAACTTCGTAACTAAGTAAAATATTTATATTTTACTATCCACGTATTTTAAAATTTTAATTAAAATTTACCTTTCGAAACACTGCGCACCTAGCGACGGATATTTTCCCTATTCCAACTCTCCCATACGTAATCACATTTCGTTCTTGACGTGAGAGGAATAAACTATAATGGACTCTCGAAAATTACAACGCACAGCACACGTGCGCACTCATTTCAATTATATTTCCCATAAGAACTATTTCCTACTAGTCATTAACAACACGCCTTTTCTCTCTCTAGTTTTATTCATTGCAATTATAAATGAAATATGTATTATAGATAGAATATAAGTAAAAGTACCATTTAACAAAAAAAAACGTACTTTCATGTTAACACAAGTATAAAATGCTTGTGATACATACATAACATATTTAGGAAACCAAACGCGTCATACATAGGGTGATTTTTCAAAGGATTCATTAGAAAAAAGTGAAGAAACCGCGAAGAGACTATATTGGTGGGTACGTCACATTAGCGTTGTCAAGGGCCTGGTAAGTTTACTCATGCTCCATCCACGTGAAGCCGAAAATTGTCAGGAGTGAAAATGTGTTACAAATGTGCAGTTTCTAACTATATAGTGTATTAAAAAGAACACTAACTACAGAGATCATAAATGTAAACATTACAAGCGCAATACAACTTCTAAAGTATTAAGAAATATTTTTTATTAATTTTCTGCCAGCTTAACTGGGAGATTGCATATCAGTGTGTGATATAGCATGTGTGTGATGTATGCCCAGTTAAACCGTTACCTGCCCTGAACCGAGATCTTAACATCTCAAACATGGTCTTCAGTTGGATCCTCCGAGTTCTAATGTACAAGTGGATGTTATGATACAACCGTTTATTTTGAAATTAGAATAAATTAATGAGTTTGTGTGGACATTTTCTCTTAAAGTTATTTTCTAACTCTAAAACCTAGTTGAACGCACTGCAAAATTTCGTCAGACAAACGTAATTTACGTTAGGCAAAAAAATGGTTTTGTGCTTGATTAGCAGCTCACTTTACTACCACACTTTCCGTTATTTTTAATACCAATGTTCTGAAGAAGGCAGTGGACAGAAAAGTAGATGCTACGATGCTTTATCTGTTTTACGTAAAGTAGTTGTACGAGTTTTGCTCTCTTATTATTTGCACATATTTAGTAGCAGGCGTTTCAATTTGAAGGCTGTTTACGGTAAAGTGAGCACTTTTGGAATCAACCTTTGCCAATAACTAAGTTATATGCATGCTACATACAGTACACAATTACATCCATGATCCCAGTTAAGTTGGCAACAAATCAATAGAAGTAGTTCTAAGATCTGATATACTGCGAGTGTGATGTTAACATCATAGACTGTAGATGAGGTAGACCGATCTCGCTGGCTGCACACAACCAGATTCCGTGTGCCAACACATCTAGCAAAAACGACATCGATTAAATTTGAGGTTAGGAACAATGATTAGTAAACAAGAGCTTTGAGATGTATGCACACTTCATCTAACCAATTTGGAATGTGGGTTGATTAAATTCATATTAATAAGTATTTTATTCGTATAATAGTGCTTGTCATTTAAAATTTCAGTTATAAACAAACACGTTCATCATTGTTGACCATGTGACTTTGGCAGTTGTGTTCCTTCGGGGAAGGTCAATGTTGGGTGCATGCGCAGAAGACGAATAAGCGGTCTACCTCATGTTTCGTCTATGGTTAACATTTAGGGCCACTGAGGTTAGGGTTTTTCTTTTATAAGGCACTACACTACAAATTTACATATTAGCAACACATTTACTTTCTAGACAATTGATGGTTTTATCTGGATGGCATGGCAAAAGGAGAAGAAAGTAGATTCGAGCAGGACTTTCAAAGGTGGCCAATCAACAGTGAACCGCCTAAAGTAGCAGTTAAGCCTTAAATCGCCCGCTTACGCGTGTTTCAACTGCGCTGCAACTTTTATAAAATCAGTTTTTTTCTTTGGTGGGGCGAAACTACTAAAAAAAAGCTCTCAACATTGTTTGCCTACGAAAAGAACACATACTTCAGAAACCTAAGGAACGGTAGTTTAAATATATCGTGTAAACAAACACTATTCTGAACCTTCCAACATAACTATATACAAGTTTTTTTCTTCCCACATATGCATCTCAAACAGTATAGTGAGAAACTATGACAACAAACTGTATTGCACTTTGCTGCAGCCTTCCCGGCAATAAAATAACAAGATCTTCGCTTGAATGTCAATAATTGCATGTTGCACAATGAAAATAGAAAATACTTATCGTCACTTTTTATATTATTTGTACGTACTGATCAACTTCATGATTAAATATAACTTCAGTGACCGAGCATTATAGACCATTGCTAGTTTTCATTCTATTGTTCGTTTGGACTGACACTTTTTCACAGTGCAACAGGAACCAATCTACGACATGTAACGCCAATCTCCGAACTTTATCAAAAATTTAATAATTTCCATTTCATATTAATTTTGCTTCTCAAAAACCAACCAAGTACTCCATCAGTATTTGTTTACCCCATCCAGATGACGGCAGCGTTTGAGGAACAATTAGTAAAATGGAAGAAACCATATTTAAAATTAAGGTACTCTTCTTTTGTATGGCATTATCACACGTTCTTCACATTATGAATTTATTTCAAGTTGCTAAGTTTATTTTTGTCTGTGGCCAACAGCTGCAAGGAATTTTTCTCGTTATTCTTGTGACTGCGTCGTTTGAGGGCAACGAAGAAGCATACGTTCGTATTCGATATGAAACATGCGCATATTTCCGTTTGTCAGTTTATTTCCGTTAGTACCGTTCTTTTCATTAAACTGTGTTACTTTCTACATTTACTACGTGTGTCTTAACACATTACGTTAGGTTTAATACTGTATTACTGTTCTGGAGGATCCCGTATTTCACTCTGGATCCATGTGCCCACAGCAAAATGCCATTCATATTATGTGATCATTAGCAGACCTTTTATTAAATTAAGACTAAGGCATCGAAATAAACACAGTGAATTGAAGTTCCCTAGCTACAGCCCAGAACGAATACACAGCCGCCTTAACGAAAATGCCCATAACTACATACATTTAAACTCACTGGAGTGAATGCAATATTGGTAGCTAGGGAACGTCGTTCTCCGTATACGAGTACTTATTATAAGTGCAATAAACAATTGTTTGCGAATTAACTTGGTTTCTTTTTACTTAACATAAAAACATTGCGTAACAGCGAAGCGAGGTCGATACGATTTTCTTATGGAGAGTAGGCACGAGGAAGAACGAGTTGTAGTATCAATTATATGAAAAAAAAAAATTTTTGCACACACGTTCCGCGTTTGGAAGTTCGGAACGTATTACTACAGCTGATTTGAAAGACTGCTTGTGTGGTTTATTCACAAGTACAGCAATAACGAGATTCCAGGACACGGTTTACAATGTTATTTAAAACCAAGGTTCCTCCAGAAAGACTGAAAATACAGTTACTGGAATGAAATATTCTGGACACTTTAAACGTTTGAAAAATGCCAGCTTTCACGAGAGCGTTTTATCGCCTAAAATTATTACTGATTTTTTTTTATAATAACTTGTAGAGTTAGATTTTACAAATCAACACTTGTTTTGAACTGTCAAAATACAAATCTGGAACTTGGGGNNNNGGGGGGGGGTGACGTCTACCGGAACTCCGCTGCTGTAAACATGTTCGTAATAATTTGTACGCGCATGGATGCGCATGGCATGTGGACAAGAGGAGGCTGCAGGACCACGGCGTCAGCCAACCACAGCGGATAGCCGCTAAGGCCGTGTCATAGCACGCAGGCAGCGCCGCTCCACGGCGTGACGTCAGAGGCGCCAAGTGGCACGGAAATACCGCGCCTGCCACTCGTGACGGCGATGTTACACGACCCGGCACGCGCCCGAGCTCTGCGCGCTGGTGCTCCTCGCCGTTACATACGCTATTCCCAACTAGTGTTCGGCTGTAGGCATTACGTGTAACGACGTTGCACTCAAATACAAAAAAAAATACGTGCCAGCTGATTTTGTATAATTAAATGACACTATCGCGATCTTGCTGGTTTTGTAAGACACTAACTGCAGAGTTATCTCTCTGGCAGAAAATGCATGTCTCATCATCTTACCTTCACGACCAGCGACATAAAACCCAACTTACATGCGCGTCATTTGGAATAGACGTTAACTGGGAAGTGTAAAGTGTTTAATTCAAAAAGGCAAGTAAATAACGTGGGAAAACGTTGGATGGTCACTAAAACTTACGTTCATATCGCACATTATTTCTCGTTTAGAGTAATTTCTCAATCGGGAGCAAAGTTCGAGTGTACTTGAATCACAAATAAAACTTCCTCAAACGCACCCAGAGCGGATTGAAACTGGACAGGAATGAGACGAAGAGTCCGAGGACCCAGACGGACTGGAGAATGGGAGGGGAAAAATTACTATTAACACCAAATGGGAGTCAAATCATAACCAGTAAGGCGGTCTCCAAGCTGAACCACTAAGTTTAACTACATGCATATGTTCAAGAGGAAACACTACCCAGCATCTTGAATTTATTAATCTGTTTGCACATTTTATGCTTTAGAATAAGTATCTAAGCTTTTAACCAAATCAAGAAAAAAATATTTTCCTGAACTTTCTTGAATTGTTTACAACTTTTAGCTGGGAGCTGCCAAGAAGAAGCAACTGTGGGTTACTGATTTATGCATGTTACACATAAATTATAGTACCAACGGCAGACACGTAATACTGACTTCAGAAAATGCACTAGGTATAGAGGCTCTCTGCCTTAGCGATAAAAAAATGTCCATACTTCAGAACAAATTCAATTTGACATATACTTGCAATTAAGTAAATAAGTAGTTCTAACTACTTGCTCTTTATCAAAAGGAAAGTGTGGGCCTTCCTCCTTATGAACTTTTTCTGCGAAAAACTAGAACTAACTGTCTCGACTTTCTTCTGGCACAGACCATATTAATACTCATAGGTCATTCACCACTCAACGGGACACCTATAACTGCATTCGAACAGTGCCTGCCGTTAAGGAAGAGATCGAGAGCCGGGGAGAATGATCTATTAGAACCGGGAAGCTTCAACATAGCCGAAAAACAGAACAGATTTCCTCGCACCGTTTACTCACACCTCTATGGGTGGTTAGCTCTCTAATCCTACTCTATTTTGAAGTTTCTATATGTTTCCTCTTAATAAAAGAAAGGGTATACAAGAATCTAATAAAACTGAAAGAAATCAATTTCACAAGTTACCAAACGCCGCTCGGATTGAACCAACTAAACTCGGGGAGGCACAGACCGCATATTCGTCGAGTCCGTCACGCCAAACTCTCAATCCAGAGCCTTTGATACGAGTACACTCCAGCCCAAACGCCCTAAAACCTTGGCAATTTTTTATTTTTACAAGCTACGAAATGATTCCGTACCGTAATTGCGCAATGGTTATACCCAATATATCATTATTTGGGTGTTTAGTACGCCACTGTCACAAAAATTAGCATTTATTTCTCAATGTTTTGTGCATGTGTATGTATATATGTGTATATATACACATACATGTATATACACACATATATACATACACCCGCACGCGGTATACAACACACTCGGAGTTATTTTCTATCAGAAAGTTTTTTGTGTCCTGAAACACAATTTCACGAAGCTAGGGAGCGGCGGCACGGCTGTACTTTGGCAGGTCGTGGGTTCGACGCCGGCTGTTGTACAGAGAGGAGGGGGGGAGGGCTGTCCGTCCCCACTCCTGGCCAATGTCAGTGCAGCTCATTAACATTTGCCCTCCAAATATTATACTCGTTTGACCAAAACTCTTTATTAGTCTCAACTCTCAGTGCCCAAAAAGAATTTTCAAAAATGACTACAACTGTCTGACTTTCCCATAAACGTTGGAACTTTGACGGCCGACCACAAATACTTTTTCTTCATTTACGCACGTTCCTAACTCTGGCTCACGAGCTGCCAGCAATAACACGCACGTTCCTAACTCTGGCTCACGAGCTGCCAGCAATAACACGCACGTTCCTAACTCTGGCTCACGAGCTGCCAGCAATAACACGCACGTTCCTAACTCTGGCTCACGAGCTGCCAGCAATAACACGCACGTTCCTAACTCTGGCTCACGAGCTGCCAGCAATAACACGCACGTTCCTAACTCTGGCTCACGAGCTGCCAGCAATAACACGCACGTTCCTAACTCTGGCTCACGAGCTGCCAGCAATAACACGCACGTTCCTAACTCTGGCTCACGAGCTGCCAGCAATAACACGCACGTTCCTAACTCTGGCTCACGAGCTGCCAGCAATAACACGCACGTTCCTAACTCTGGCTCACGAGCTGCCAGCAATAACACGCACAGTGACGTGTGCGTTACGTTTTACAACATACCCGCGTTTTTATAAATAAAAAAATTAAAAAAAATAGCGTAGCATCGATATGATTATATGATTTTTCATGCGACTCGTGTTATTTTTTCATTCCTTTACGCATATTCTAAAAACGTGATTCTCTTTTGTTTATGTTTCAATAGTGTTATTGCAATGTGTTATAGCCATGAAAATATGACAATGGACGTAATTTCTAGAAATGGGAAATACAACTCGCACCTTTGAGAATGTCATGGAGAATTCAGTCAGAGAAGGAGTACAAAAATCAAGCACTGAATATACAACCACAGCCAGTAAGTTAGTAGATTGCCTGGCGCCTCGAGTGTAGGCAGTTCCGCCCTCCAACTTACACACCACTAAGTACGTAAACAAGGTGTTACATCACGAGTTCAAACCACGTGGTTGAACTGTTCTCGTGGTAAAAAATAACTGTTCAAAATAATAGGGACGCAAACTGGTTACTACGCAAATGGCATGTGCACTGTGCTTCACTCTGGGTCGTCCACAGCGAGGAGCATACCATTAGAGCTTTAACTCAAGCATATAACGAGAGATCCTCAATCTATTCATTTGTCCGCCGAAGCAGGTCCTACGACACTGCCGACGTTAGAACACAAGAGTAACTGACACAGTTATGTTAGTGGTATATTGCAGAGACCTCACCACCAGCTGTTTATTTATATGTGTGTGTGTGTGCGTGTAGTGATTTGCTTATGCAATCTAAGCAATATTATTGATGCGTCTCTTATCCACGGTTATTTCATATCACAAATATATTTGAGCGAATATAAAATGTAGCCGTGAAGGGCGCTTATACAAATATGTCTGTGCTACCACCATGAAAATTAAATTCTACAAATCGAACATGAGTTACGATATTTAAAGAGAGAAACTACGTGGCTGTTTCTTGTATATTTATGTTAAATGAATATAGTATATACTTTGTTTAAATATGCAATAATTGTTCTAAATGCCGAAGTTGTAAAAACCGTAAAACCTGGACTCTGGGTATCTTCGGTAATAATTAGTTTTCCCTATTGGATTCGAGAGGGCCGGCAGACAGGAATGTGATAAGGACCCGCAAGGCGAGGTGGAAGAGGCTGTAGGCAGGAGGCGTGAATGAGCAGGGCACCGCGACCCGATCACGGCCTGCTCCCGTGACCCGGATACCAGTGACAGCTCTCCCGCCGTCACAGGCATGACACTAGTTCGTCACACACCCTTCAATACTCTCTACAGTTTCATCAAGAAAATATCTGTTATCAAACTTCATGCCCGGACATTGCAAATCAAAGCTCGATATGGCATAAGATGTCTACTTAACATGATTTTTGCGAAGTTCGTACTGTTTCAGATAAATAAATATTTCCCCATGTGGGGCAGAAATTATTAAATAAAGAGGAAATCTTGTATTAATATAACTGGCCTGAAATGATTCACGTGTGGGAAAAAAAGTTGAATTCAGAAATAACTGTTAACAAGTGCAACGACAAGCTTGCCTTGGAAAACGTGATCCGGAAACTACTCAACGGAGTAATATACGTAAGTTAATTATGGTGTTTCAAGAAGGAATAATGGTACAACATGTCCACGGCAAATTAAGCACTTTTGAAAGCCCTGCTTAAAATCTACTTGTATGTACGCTGTGTATTCTTCCGCTTTATGTAAAATTAGTATTGCAATGAGCCTCATCACTTAACTCGTACGTCGGTCAAGTGAAACTTTGAAATGATTAGGAAAGTAAGTATTTTACTAATCTGCTCATTTTTACCCTTATGTGCTTTAAAAAAAAACAGAAAGCTAAATAAATAATTTAAGTTATCACAAATGGTTACTCAACACTTTTCATTCGACGTTAAGACATGGAACTACTTTCTAACAATCGTTACCAACTTTACTGGGCGCATGTCACTCAGTGCGCCCGTTAAAATATATGCAGGTAGCAGCAGTGACATTAATAAGGTTGATTTCAAAAGTGCTCATTTTATCGCAAACAGCCTTTACAAGAGTTTGGTTTTTGTTGGAATTACACATTTAAATTTACTCCAATTATTAGAGTATTAAGGTGGATTAGTCCCCGCTATCTTGAATTTTTCCATTTTTCGCCAAAACTTACATTCAAGTTGGTTTAACAAAATTGTTCGGACGACACAGCATAATGCCGAGACACATCTAAAATCATTTAACAAGTAAAACCCTATTCTTTCATTAGGCCGGTCCCGCATAAGGCAGTCGCATTAACGCAGNTAATGCCGAGACACATCTAAAATCATTTAACAAGTAAAACCCTATTCTTTCATTAGGCCGGTCCCGCATAAGGCAGCCGCGTTAACGCATGTATACAAGAACTGGTTTCTCAGTTGTTATCTTCCACGTTTTAGAGAAAGCAAATGACTGAGATGGATAGATGTTTTCTGAGGATATGTAGGAATATGTAAATTCCGGAAAAGTAGTACTAGGTAAGCAATAATAATAGTTAGTATTATGCTGAGTTTTGCGACGTACCTGGCAGGCTGAGTAACAAATGGGCGGCGAAGGAAATGGCCTGATTAACATAATTTGATCTGTTTACCTCCCTGACAGCTCTTAAGTGAATCCAATCTCGCGACGCGGAGGTAAGCGGCTCCTTCCAAACTGAAACCCGCGAGAAACCCTATCATTGTGACTGCATGGCGCGCACGCAATGCAAATGGAATTTTTTTTTTCGAGGCTGCAAAAAGATAAGCTATGAGGCGACAGTGCACGCAGGAACAAGACAGAGTTAACGACAGAAGTCCTGTATTGCCCATTACACCGCACACTGCAGGCTGATGGGAGTGAGACGCTGAATAGACTGCAACACTGCAGGACAAAGCAACGACGAGGCGTGCACTGTGCGCGCCGTAGAGCTGCACTTGGCGTCGGCGCCTCAAGGCACAGCCCACACAGTCCTAGCACCTTCCTAGCACCTTCCAACGCCATTCTATTTACACGTACAAGGAATTACAATTACATTATTTTAAAACTCTTTTCGCCGTAATTAGTTATCAAAGTCACAATTTCGATGTGTCTACGAAAATCAAACACATAACTATTAGCTACACGATCCTCCGGTTACCAAATAAATGTAACGTTACGAAATTTAATACACACAAGTGTAAACCATTTCCCAAAGGAATTCAAGTCGCATATTCTGTTCATTTTAGCATGTAAGAAAAGTGAGACGAAATTTTCGTTTAACCGTTCGCGAAATGCCTTGAAACTGCCAACGACACATTTCATTTGTGACTGCGTTAACTATTCAAGAGAAAATGTCAAGCAAGTTTATATGAATAGAAGTTGGAGAGCTGGAAATTTCGCATCATTCTTTAGTGAAAGGTTATGCTGTGGACATGCGAGAGTAGACACCACTATTACTCGCTGGTCCACTCCTTAGTCCTACTTGACACGCCCTGGGTAACTGCGCGCATAACCTATCCCAAAGATATTCCCACTTTTTGTAAATCAAACGTTGGGAATATCTTCCCATATATGACGTGTTTGGTGGTTTCCTTAATANAGATATTCCCACTTTTTGTAAATCAAACGTTGGGAATATCTTCCCATATATGACGTGTTTGGTGGTTTCCTTAATAATTCACGTATAATAAGAGTTCTATATTTCTGTTAAAATAAATGTTATTTTTGATTCAATTAAATTTTTTTACTTAATTTTATTTATAAATTATAACATTTTATTTGCAATTAAAATTATTAATTAAAAAACAGGAAGAAAATACGTGTGCTGGTAATACTTACCAAAATATAGTTCTCCCGCAAAATAATATTAAACAGAGTGCGCACAAATACGGCGCGGCGTCGTCCCTCTGGCGTGGGTTTCCAGCCTTGTCGGCATGAGGCGGAGAAACAGTCTAGAAGTGAAACTTCAGCATGGCTTCAGAGTAACCGCGAACGGAGTACGTTCTATAAACACTTCACACTAGTGTGAACGAGACATGTGCACGGCTTCGCGCAGAGCTGCCGGTGATCAGCTGACGCCGGCTCTAGTTCATACAGGACAGCGAAGTCTATCTTGATGCCAAATTAAAGCCACACTATCGATAAAAACAATTTTACACTTTATATTTTTTGAATAATTTTATTTCAAATACAAAATTTTTCTGTTATGCTGCAGCCGTAATTACAAATACTAAGGAAAAAATTTACAACAAACTAATGCCGTGGGTTACCACTTGACATATGTAACCTACAAATAACTAATCAAACTTTTTAAACAAAATGTAAAAATGCACAAATTATATATATATATATATATATATATACATATATATATATATATATACATAGATGGATTTGTATTTGGTGATAGCATATGTGTCACGTGGTAGCCCACTGCATTAGTTTACTTCGTAATTTTTTTAAAATCTATACAACTTAGTATATGTTATTACGCCCGCGGCAAAACAGAAAAATTGTGTATTTGAAAGAAAATTATTTAAAAAATATAAAGTGTAAACATTTTTGATTCGAGGAAAATGTCATTACATACAATACAATACGTACAAGTTGAACAATGTTCGGTATAAATATAAAATTATTAATTTTTTGGTATTCCACACCCGTAAGTGTCAGGAGGAAAGAGCCTTTAGAACTTAGTAGAATAGATGGTTTACATTT
>NQII01001235.1:207935-218363 GCA_002778355.1 Clitarchus hookeri
GGGGGGGGGGGAGATTACAGAATGACTGTACGTAGAATGTTACATCTCACGGCGAGTAGCAGAGTAGAGGGCAGCCGTCAGGCTCACAGCTGTAGGCCTTCGCGCGTGCGCATTCCACGCGGCGATGTCATTGGCTCTTCACCAGGCGGCTGAGTAAACAAGCCCTCCTTCCACCAATACAAGACAATGTCTGCCGCCGAGTAGGAGGGAAACAACAAGTCGAACCTCAACAACACGCTCGGCCGCATACAGGCGGCATTGTCCCGTACAGTTGCAAGGTAAGCTGGCGTTAGCTGTGTGCTTGCTAGTTGACACTTCCGCCACTAAGACGTAACTCGGCAGGTGACGTCACAGGACGCGTGTAATGTGTCCCTTGCTGCTCGCTTGTGAGTGGGAGGAATGTATTCCGTTTCCCCAGGCTGCACGGTGGTTACCGACTCCTGCTACTTGCACCCAGAATGTACAGTAGTGAGCGAGCACCAGCTTAACTTGCAACACTTCACTGGTCCCGTATATATAGGTATTATCCACAGGGAGTGAACTGCAAATAACTGTCTCACACGCCGGGTTTACCTCATTTACCATTACTTCAATCTGAGATCGCCAAGTGTGGCTGAAGTAGGATTACTTAAATCTAAGACGATGGCGTGTATAACGTATGCAAATACGTTATCAAAGAGTAATTGTACTTTTACATTACCTAGTACATTATACTGCGGAAATAGTATATGTTTCTTTATTGCTTTACTGTCGCACAGTCATCTACGTAATTTAAAATTGATACGCCCCAATTACATATTCACACACACATACTCAACACCGTGCAAGACCTGTTGGGAAGTAGTGGTATGATAAGAAAAATTGCGTAAGCTGTCACTGAAATAGCAACTAAAATAGTTACTGAAGAACTGGGAAAGTCTGTTAACTTCAGTACGGCTGTGTCTAAATCCGCAAAAAAAAAAAATCGTAAGCTTTAATCAGGAATAGCAACCCTAGAAAAAGAATTTGCTAAGGACGAGCTGAAGCATTATCAAAGAAGAAACAGTTTGATAACTTTTGGCGTAAAGTAAACTGAGAATGAAAATACTGACGACATAGCTGTACGCACAGGGAAGCAAGTCGGTGCGTATCTGCAGCTAACAGATCGAAGACGTCGGGTAAGGCGAAAAACGAACGCGGAGAGGACAATAATAGTACAATGTGCATCCTACTGCGAGAGAAAAGAAGTGTTTTATAACAACAAACAGTGGAAGGGTAGAGCGTAACAGTTAGGGAAGACCTTACTCCGAGAGATAATCGCTGCTACTGGACGCATGGTGTGAAGTGCGTGTGGGCGATGTTTACGTCGATCGTAGGATCGAACAATTACACATCAACGTAAGAAAAACTTAAGAGATACTGTAGTCCTGACATCTGCACTACCCTCCATTGCCATACATCAAGTATAATAAAGGGACATTGTTCCTAGTACAACTCGTATAATTTGTTATCTACGTTTGGGTAGCAAATAAGTTTTTTTAATGTATTTACAACTCTATTATTCCTCTCTAACATAATAATTTTTATTGGTTATATATACATAATAAATGTCAGTATTAATTGTCATACTGACTGTTTTCTACAACAGCTTACAAAACGTTTTGTAATGTAGTACTTGGCCACCAGTTTCTTCTTCTAATAGTTAATAATGTTTACACATCGTCACACTCGTAACAGTACAAAGCCTCGGCAACTGAGGGTACTCATTCTCTGGACATCCCTGACAGATGGCGCCAGCCAGGTGAGTAAAGGTGCGCCCACCAGGCTTCCATTCACAAAGCTCGCCTCCCCTGTTATGAACAGCTCACCTTCTGAGAATGAGAGTGAGAGTTCTCTACTGTACTTCCCTACCTGGAATAACGGACACCAAGGGAAGGTACTGCCTGGTGTCCCAGTCTAGGACAGAGGTTGGACGTGACCTCACCTCNTTTGTGAATCGCGATGCCTAAACGCAAATGTACGTTTAATGTTAACTTACAAACGAAATATCCATATATATATATTATATATACATATATATATCTTTAAAAAGAGACACTCGGTCTCTCTCGGACGTCACATGTTAAAAATGCCGTACTGAATTTAGTTTGGCACATGGAGGTGTCAGTGAAATTGAGAAACATTTAAAATCAGAAAAACATAGAAGAGCCGATCTTGCCGCCGCATCGAGTTCTCCTGNGACCGCCAGGTTACCAGAAGACCGCCAGGTTACCAGAAGACCGCCAGGTTACCAGAAGACCGCCAGGTTACCAGAAGACCGCCAGGTTACCAGAAGACCGCCAGGTTACCAGAAGACCGCCAGGTTACCAGAAGACCGCCAGGTTACCAGAAGACCGCCAGGTTACCAGAAGACCGCCAGGTTACCAGAAGACCGCCAGGTTACCAGAAGACCGCCAGGTTACCAGAAGACCGCCAGGTTACCAGAAGACCGCCAGGTTACCAGAAGACCGCCAGGTTACCAGAAGACCGCCAGGTTACCAGAAGACCGCCAGGTTACCAGAAGACCGCCAGGTTACCAGAAGACCGCCAGGTTACCAGAAGACCGCCAGGTTACCAGAAGACCGCCAGGTTACCAGAAGACCGCCAGGTTACCAGAAGACCGCCAGGTTACCAGAAGACCGCCAGGTTACCTGGGCCCTACGGACCACTTGCTCAATACATGCAAGTTCACATTTTTGCTATAGTGGACAGCTGGCTAATCCCCGCATTATCCTCAAGATTATAAACTTGTTCGAAAAGATAGAACATATGCCAAATCCGGGGGGTGGTATTTGCGTCTACATATACAACAGTGTTAATTATAAAGAAATTGGTGTAGAAGGAATTGTCGGCAAGGAATGCCGGTTAGAACACGTGGCTTGAAATTTGCAGTACTGTAAGCATAGCAAAATCGCGTTACGTGTTGTCTACGTGTTACCTGACCTATACACGGAATTATGTAATCTGGAAAGTGTCGAAGAAATGCTTGACGNAATTTGCAGTACTGTAAGCATAGCAAAATCGCGTTACGTGTTGTCTACGTGTTACCTGACCTATACACGGAATTATGTAATCTGGAAAGTGTCGAAGAATTTGATGACATAATAAGCATTGGCGAGTTTAATGTTAATATGCTTATAAAGTCAGGTTCTGAAACCAATCTTCGTACGATGCGTTAGTGAACTCCCACCGTTTCAAACAGTTTACAACATCTCTAACCAGGATAACATAAACGATTCAGACGTTAATATACATCATTGTGAAAAAGTCATAAAGTTGTAGGCCTATATGCTGGGCGATATGAATCAGTCGGTTTCACAGATCATAACTTCTTTATTTGCCCTATGGCCTCGCTGCAAAATTGTTAGAAATAAAAAAAAAACTTGTTCGATGCTATAAGAACTATTCCCCAAACAGTTTCATTCCTGAGCTACAGCTGATTCCAAGGGAACTCTTCCTAACCAATAACATAGAAACCAAAGCACGCTTATTTAATAAAAGCGCTTCGTCAATTATTTGACAAACATGCACCGGTTAGACACATAAAAAAAAACATAATTCTTGGACTACTATCGTCATCAAACAGGCCATGAGAGGAGAACACAAAGCACATAGTTTCTAACAAATAACAATGATGACATACACAACCGCTACAACAGACTTCTGCACATCGCTTGTTGAAATACACAAAAGGCGCAGTAAAAATGTGTAGATCATATCAAATGTCACGTGATTGGCCTGCGAGACTGCGAGACGAGGAGGGTGTTGTGTTCCAGGAAGCGAGACGAAGCCCGGCATTCCAGCAGCGAGGCGAGCCTCTGGACGCCGCTTCCAGCTCCAGCCCGCTGCTCGCAGTGACAACGCTCACCAGCTTTTACTATGCCCCATTCACGGTTACTTCCTACTTTACTGAAGCCCTGCTAAAGTTCTACTTCCAGGATATTCCTCCGCCAAGCTTAACCAAATATAGAAAATTACAGCAAAGGGACAACGCACCACATCTGTGCGCAGTCACTTCAATAATATTTTTAATTTTTAATTAATATAGTTATAACTATGTCTTACTAGGCATTGTCAACACACCTATTTTCTTCCCATACTTATTCATATAAATTAGAGATGAAATATTATGACTTACAGATGGAATACAGGTAGAAATTTCAATTTAACCAAAAATAACATACTTTTATGTTAACACGAGTATAAAACGATTGTGATAAATTACATATTTAGGGAACAACCAAAAAGTCATACATGTAGTGATTTTTCAAATGGCTGATTCAAAAAGTGAGAGAAATCGCGAATATACTGTAATTATCTTCCCCGTGAGTAACCGATTCGTAAACCGATCTAATTCTGTAGGTTGCGAATTGTTCATATACATATGTAGCTACAGTCGAACACAAGGCTGTCATACGGCTCAATGGTAATAGTTATGAAACTATTGCTTCGTCAGCTAACTACCGCACACAACGAAAAACTTCAAATTTGCAACACTTTAAAACATTAACGTGGTTTCGAAAGTGTAAAGCTTGTAGCTGATTAAAAACTAATAATTTCGGCGACTAATCAAACAGCGTTACGCAATTGTTTACGGTATATCTAGGAAAACGTTCGATTTATACAGTTATGACCCTATCATGACTGAAAAATAAATACACGTAATGGCTTACAGCGAAAATATTTGGTTCCAACGTAGTGTTCAAAAACCTGTAGTGTCCAACTTCTTTGGTGATTGTAGGATAACATGTGTGTTACTTGTTTGCAAACCAATCACAGACGTTCTCTGCTACAGCGGCAGTTTTCTCATTGGCCTAGTCATAGGTGCAAACAGCTTCACACGCTGACGGCGGCCAATAACGAAAATACCTGAACCTTAAAACATTTAAATGTAAGAAGCAGTCAACTTTTCCCGCGAAATAGCACTATTTCCATTTATACATCACGAATCCGTTAACAACTTCGTGACGAGGTACATAGGTAAAAATATTTTAAACATTTTATACAATGAAAAACACATAACCATCGTTCGCCAGAAACTAAGGCAAGGGAATTTTCCGAACGCGAAACACGGTGCATGGTCCGCAACACCAGCTTCTCCCTCCAGCACTTCAAAAGAACACGGCGCAAGAAACAGCAGCCAATCACAACTCAGCCTCGTTTTCCTTTCAAGAAATGTTGAACTATCGCCAATATTCCAACACTGTAGTGCATAGAATGCCATATTCTCGCGTGTATAATCAGGAGCGTCGGCACATTTCTCAGCTAAGTTATGTTGTGGGGATGGTTCATGGTCACGCAGAAGAATTTGCCGCCTCTGGTGCTGGCTACAGCACTCCTACCCAAAAATTATGGTTTTACAACAATTATGTCAGGGTAAAAACAACCATGTTACTTGCTATTCATGAATATTACAAAAAAAAAATTATACCAGTGCAAAAATATTGCGTAAGATTATGTAGTGACCTCCAGCCTTATAAAATTTACTTACGTAAAGTATGAAAACCTACAGTTATAACCACATTAAGTCATGGCGCCACATAGTGGCTATGGGGAGGGGCATCCTCTTTTCCTATATATACATATATATAAATACACACATATATATGCCAACAGTTTAAATTGTCGAAAATTTATTTAAAAGAATAATTAAGAGAAAAACTGATTCAGTAATCATAATGTGCATTAGAGTTGTATTTTGTAAATGAGAAATGTATGACGTTATGGCTTCTTCCATTCATTTTTTGCATACCTGCCGTAAATGGTTTGTTGTCCAGCAATCACTTCAGTGGCGTGACATTCAATCACAAAAGCATCCTGGCCGTGAACTGTGCTTCCAGCGGAACGCCAACATGGTAAGGCGTCAAGTTTGCCGACATGCACGGCCATAGTTAATGTTCGCTTGACACGCTCGGTGTGCATGTCGTCAGCAATGATGCCTGCTCCAGCATAGCACATGCCCGCCCGCCGCACAGTTCACTACAGAACACACTCGCCGACTCAAACACGACGCGCTAAGTGCTTCTGCGCAGTCCTGGCCAACACCAAGGGAATCCGGCAAACTAATGGATCGTGATCCAATTTTGGAGTCAGCGGGACAAATTAATGTCCGAGGAAGACGCACGCAACAGTTTCTACTTCGTAGGGTTCTGCGCTTTGTTCGCAGTTAAATGAAAGGCATTCTTGATGGCTTCTTGCCACCGTGAATGCGTCGACCACCTAACTGTCATGGAANGTTCGCAGTTAAATGAAAGGCATTCTTGATGGCTTCTTGCCACCGTGAATGCGTCGACCACCTAACTGTCATGGAACTACAAATATTCAAGCAGCGATCTCGAGTGAGTGAAGTGAAAAGATTTGGGCGGCTCTTAGCGAAGCGATCACGAGATTGTGAAACTGACACAAACATTAATACGTTACCATTACAAAAACTGTCACACTTATCACAAAAAAAAAATGATTTCAGTTGTCACTCATTTTGAACTACATGATAAGACCTTCGTGGATGGATCAACACTAATCAGTTTTTGTATGATCCTACATCAGTTAAACCGATAAAATTTTATTTCTCAAAAGACTCGAAAGTAGGTCAATCAAGCCCGAACCAGTCCTACCCCCCAACGTCTGCTATGCTACACGTGACAGATATCGGGCACCCCCCTCCCCTCCCTCATCGATTAGCATACAAATATTCGATGTAAGAGAAAATGGCGTAACTCCCTTATATTTTTTATTCGTGAATGTATTAGATTCTCGTAAAATAGTAGCGTGAGTTTACATTTTATAGGTA
This sequence comes from Clitarchus hookeri, assembly GCA_002778355.1. Taxonomy (NCBI): domain Eukaryota; kingdom Metazoa; phylum Arthropoda; class Insecta; order Phasmatodea; family Phasmatidae; genus Clitarchus; species Clitarchus hookeri. Next base: position 214,744 of record NQII01001235.1, read on the forward strand.
ATGTGCAAGCTAAAATAATGATAAGTAATTACTATTCTGAGACGGAGCGAGTTGCTAGAACAAGCGGGAACAAGTAAGGACTCGACCAAGACACCATCCCGGCATTCACCTAGTGATTTTTAAAATAGAAATTCGGGCCGAACGAGTTGAGTATCGAACCCGAGTCCCCTTGAACATTGGTCTCCCCTGGTGTTGACTTGTGCGTGCAGATATGTGTGTTTATTATCCTATGACTTATGGTTGGCGTGTGTGAGCAAGGAAGCATGCTGCTGGAGCGACAAGCCTCCCCCCGGCGGTCAGTGCGCTAGGACCAAGTACTATTCAACACCTGCTGCAGCGCGAGCTCAGGTTACGACTGCACGTGTCTCTCGTTTGCTTCTGTAATGGTACTCGTATCCACGTCTAAGTATGCTTTTGTCTTAATAGTTTTCAATGCGTCTGTCAGTCTCTCCTGCAATTGCGATATTTCGGTCTCTCTCTCTCTCTCTCTCTCTCTCTCTCTCTCTCTCTGTGTGTGTGTGTGTTGTGTCTGTGTGTCTGTGTGGCGTATGAGCAAGTAAAAATTTTACCTTTTTTTCCCCTTTTTATTTCTTAGTTTCACTGTATCACAAAGTATCTTTGGTTTCACCGGAATTAACAAGTAATTTCACATATGCGTTTTTCTAGGGGGAAAAAAAACAAAGGTAGAGTTCGAGCCAAAATTTATTTACAAAAAATTTATACATAGAATTAATATTCTACATTAGAAAGTGGTTAACATAANTCCTGCAATTGCGATATTTCGGTCTCTCTCTCTCTCTCTCTCTCTCTCTCTCTCTCTCTCTGTGTGTGTGTGTGTGTGTTGTGTGTGTGTGTTGTGTGTGTGTGTGTCTGTGTGGCGTATGAGCAAGTAAAAATTTTACCTTTTTTTCCCCTTTTTATTTCTTAGTTTCACTGTATCACAAAGTATCTTTGGTTTCACCGGAATTAACAAGTAATTTCACATATGCGTTTTTCTAGGGGAAAAAAAAAAACAAAGGTGGAGTTCGAGCCAAAATTTATTTACAAAAAATTTATACATAGAATTAATATTCTACATTAGAAAGTGGTTAACATAACTCTAAAATATAATTTTTAATAATTTTTGTTATTTTTTTTTGCATTTTTATTAATGGTCACCGGAGTCAAAGGTCACTGGGTTAAGGTCAAAGGTCAAGGTCACCTGGATCCAAGATGTCCGCCGTCCAACCGTAATGAATGCACGAATAGCTTCAACCCCAGGTCGCAACGAGCCNCATTAGTATACCCCCCCCCCCCTACGGTCCAAAAAATAATGGATAAGACCCTATTTAATGGCCCTCCCGTTCATAAAGCCCGGAAAACATAGTAAAAGCAGCAAACATTTTCGAAGTATGGTAATCGATTTCGGTCGACTTAAATGTAGCTATAATACTACAAACCATAGCGAAAACGGAAATCGTCCTACAAAGAAAAAAGGAAATTGGTTATCTCCTACATTAAAAACAGAAAACCCTAGAAACAGTCTACTGATTGAACGAACAAAATTAGAAGGCAAACTTTGAGGCCAACCATCCACACATGGAACAAAGTTACTTCCTGGATTTCCCACGAAAGAACTAACCACATCGAGCACGCTATTTGCAATGCAACACTGGTTAGTGGTTATCCTCCCAACATCACTGATGTCCAAGGTTCATCACACTTTTTGAATCAGACATTTGAAAAATCGCCCCCTGTATGACATGTTCCGTTCTTTCCTATCAATGTGTCATGTATCACAAGCGTTTTATACGCCTGTTTACATAAAAGTATATCATTTTTGGTCAAATTGATCTTTCACTTAAATTTCATCTATAAATTATAATATTTAATTTATAATTTATATGAATACAAACAGAGAGAAAATATGCGTTTTGGTAGTTCCTAGTAAGAAATAGTTCTTATGGAACATAATTTCAAAGTGAGTACGCAAGGATGCGATGCTTTGTTCATTCGGTGTGATTTTCTAAACTTGGGTAAGATTTGTTTGCAAGAGGCGGAAGAATATCCTGAAAGTAGAACTTTAACAGGGCTTCAGAAAAGTTGGAAGTAACCGTGAATGGTCTATACGAGCGTGTGACGTATCTGGCCATAACTCAAACCCGTGAACAGATGAACGTTCATAAAAACACCGACGGTCAGTTGACGCGTGTTTAAGTCTTCTAATACACTTGCAACCTCAACTTCCTTTGAAATGTCTAACAGCAGCGGCTAAATTGCACGGAAATGTGAATCCATCCGTATGACACACAAGTCGCGTGTTGTATTGAAATACATTAAATCCTGCCACAAAAAAAAAGTTAGTCTCCAAAGATGTTTTACAAAAGTAAATAAACTTGTTACCATACTTTACTATAATATTGGGAACGTCTTGATATAAAACAGTTTCTTAGTTATTAAACAAAATTCAGACCAAATGCATACGACGTACTGTTTTAGACCAAATGTGTCAGTGCGGGATTATTAAAAAAGATAATGGCTTGTTTCTTCGTAACTGCGATGTGGTCCAACCGTGTAGGGCAATACAACGCCTATCACTACATTAGCGATACGCAATGTTGCCGATATGATATATTAGCGATATATCAGCATCGATTGTTCAATACTCTGTGGGGAAGATACACGGCACCTGTTTCGAAAGTGGACGCCGCACAGCGCTAGTCTGCCGACAGCAGACGAAGCGCGCTCTGCGGATCTTCACCTCCGCCAGGGTTCGCTGAACCAGCGCCGACGATGGCGTGCGGCCCGCGCATGCGCCTTGCGCAACAGGAAACAAACGCCGAACGAGCTCCGCGGAAAAACCTGCAGCTGACTGGCTCTCTTTTCACCAGCAGCCCAGCCCGCATTTCGCAGTTGCTCCGAGCACAATACCGCGATTGCCACACGGCGCGGTGCAGCGGCCGATGTCTCGTAACACCATTCCATCGGCAGCCGAGTGAGCGGACTTTTTATAGTCTATGCGCGGTTTATTCACACTTTTCGAATCAAACCTTTGAAAAATCACCTCGTGTATGACGTGTTTGGTCGTTNGCGGTGCAGCGGCCGATGTCTCGTAACACCATTCCATCGGCAGCCGAGTGAGCGGACTTTTTATAGTCTATGCGCGGTTTATTCACACTTTTCGAATCTAACCTTTGAAAAATCACCTCGTGTTTGGTTGGTTCCTAAACAAGCGTTTTATACTTCTGTTAACACAAAAGTATCTTATTTTTGGTTAAAATGAACTTGTATTTGTCTTTTATCTATAAATTATGTTTGATTCATAATTTATATTAATGAAATCAGCGAGAAAACAGGTGTGTTGGTAATGCTTAGTAAGAAACAAACCTTACGCAAAATATGGTTAACACCGAGTGCGCAGGAATGCGGTGCATTGTCACTTTGGTGTAATTTCCTATATTAGGTTAAGCTTTGTTTGCATTAGGCGGAGGAATATCCTGGAAGCAAAACTTCGGCAGGGCTTCAGAAAAGTTTGAAGTTGCCGTGAACGGACTATACCAATGCTCCGTGTGTTCCGAACACAGCAACTGGAGAAGCCGACCAGTTCTAGGGACACACGAGGACCCAACAGTGCCGCACCC
>NQII01001235.1:218383-244903 GCA_002778355.1 Clitarchus hookeri
GTAATAACAATTCATAAAATTACAAATTCTACAGATGAATTCTCATCAATGCCATTACACGCATTCTCCTCAATGCCATTACCAATACTCATGTCTACTCGTATATTTTTTTTCTTTTTTTTTCCCCTGCAAAACACATTTTTTTTTACTAATCCACTAATATCGATAATCATATTCAAGATCACCCTCCTCCCAAGCTAGGAAAATACACACCGCGTTTCTGTGCTCCAAATCAGGAATGCCATAATTCAACATTCCATCTAGCCCGCCGCTCGATGCATGTGAGATTCCCGAAATTAAAAATCACGTACGTGTGATTCCGGTAAATAAATGTATGTGGTAGGTAATTGCGTTAACTATGGGGCGGTCAAGCTCGTGCTTTGGCGTATTTACGTTAAAATGGGAGAAGGAATTCACGGAGGATAACTGAGATGTATCCTAATATTTCGTATTCCCCCCTCCCCCTCACGAAAATCCTTAGTGTTCACAGAACAAACCAGGCGCTTCAGGCAATTATCCATCCTACTTTGCAATCTCCGTCACTCGAAGAATTTATCAGCGTTACACACGCATCATTCACGGTCTGATCAGGTTCTCAGGAATTTCTGTCGTTGCTTATTAATTCCCAGCACCCAGCTTTATATGTGTAGGATGTTATACACACCTGAAAACTAAACACAAAAACGTGGCCTACTAAAGGGTCCGAATCGTGAACTTCGTGACCCATTCGTCGCAGTATTGCTACGGAGTCTGTTCGAAGACAAGAATCAACGAAGAAAACTAGTTGGCGTATATTTTATTTAACAGAGCGTCGACTGGCCGGGGAGACCATGCACTGCCTCGGCATTACCAGACCTAACAAGACGCCTCGTGACATCCACACCCCCCGGTGGCGAAGCAAGGAACTACTTGTCTGAAGTTTTCTCAAACTCACGCGCGTTCACAGATCAGCAACGCCCTGTGTGAGACGCAACTTGCACGTAGATAGTATCCCGAACAGATTGAGATGTGCACGTAGCGCCCAAGGCCGTGCTAAAATCGCCGGCCGCAGAGGGAGTATGTATCGTGCACTGTTCTAAAATGAAATCCACAAAACTACGGAAAGTCACCAATCGAGAGGGGGATATTCGGAGATTTTCTTAAAATGGCGACCTATTTCGAAATCTTGTACTACTACTGAGCCATTAATAGACTCGTTCAACGAATAAAATCAACTTCTTAACAGCAGCATTTTTACACGCACNACGTAGATAGTATCCCGAACAGATTGAGATGTGCACGTAGCGCCCAAGGCCGTGCTAAAATCGCCGGCCGCAGAGGGAGTATGTATCGTGCACTGTTCTAAAATTAAATCCACAAAACTACGGAAAGTCACCAATCGAGAGGGGGATATTTGGAGATTTTCTTAAAATGGCGACCTATTTCGAAATCTTGTATTACTACTGAGCCATTAATAGATTCGTTCAACGAATAAAATCAACTTCTTAAGAGCAGCATTTTTACACGCGCACACACACGCCTGCTGAAATTATTGGTTTTTGCGATAGTGTAAGAACGGAAAAGGAGTCAGATTATTGCTGAATGTCTGTGTCCTATCCGCCTTTATATGACGTTACTTTACTGTACTCGATACAAAAGTGGAGACCTCGTTTTAGAACGTAGTCTGCAAGTGTATGGTATACCGCCGGTAAGTTTTTCCGTAAACACTTGGAGTGCTGCGAGCGTAATTTACGTCGCCTGAATGCAACTGAGCTGCACGGAGTTTGCCGTAACATGACGACATACGCACTCAGACGAACAGAACTGACGGCCACGCAGTCGTGAATGCAGGCGACTGACTTCTAGTTTGTCGCAACAGGCGATACATCTGCACAGCACTGACAGAGAGAAAGTTCACGCAGCTACGGGTAGGGTTCGGTTTCCAGTTAACACTTGGAGTGCGCCACACATCTAGACATTCCCAACATGCAGTGCATCCACCACTATTGGCTGGCAGCCGCGAATCTCAATAGCAAATCCCAAGTTAAGGAAATTTCGCTGCAGTGCGTTAATCTTAAAGATAGGAGTTTCAAACGAAATGCATTCTTCACGAATTTTATACGATAAGTTCCCTAAGCGGAGATGTTTCCATAACATGTATAGCCTGTCGCAAGGAATTTTTAAAATTTATGTTTTACAAAAAAGTACATATTGCCTATCATATAGAAAATATACGATCGTAGGGTCCTTCTCCTAAAAATTCTACGTAAGAAAATTTTGTTCGAAACGCATATTTTTAAAATTAACGCACTGAGGCGAAATTTCGATAACGTAGAATTTCTTATTTAAATCTCGCAACGGCCAGCTGGTAGGCAGTGCCCTTAACACCAGTTTGGTTTCTCTGCTACTGTTCAGCGTTCATTGCTGACCAATAAAATGCCGAGTTAACAGTGTCTTGATGAAACTTTCCTTCGTAGGAAAAATACTATTCGATTATTCTGTTCATATGAAGAATTGTACAGTTCCGAGTGCTGCAGAAGTAAATTAACGTTGTAGTGAAACTCATGAAAAATGTTGAAGTCTTGATATTACGTCACCGGACGTGTTTGAAGCTTGCGGGGCGTCTCTCAGGCAATGTCATAGGACGATGATAGCGAGTGTGTTCGTCGTGAACTGCAGACAGAAGGTAATTTTCTGTTGGCAGGTTGGTCACCTCTGGACGACAGCAGGCAGGCCGGCGCGGCGGCTGTGTACAAACAGGACGGCGCGGGCCGCGACAAAGTGTTTACGAGGCGCAACGTCACTTCCGCCGCCAGTAGCTGTGTCTGCAGTGGAACCTGCAGCCGCCTGCCTGCGTCCGAGCGCCTCCTCTCTGCTGCCGACTATAGTCGCAGGCATGCGACTGCACGTAGAGTCGCTAGGCTCTTTATACAACTAGTTACCCACTTCGTCAGTTATTACATATTCACCTGTATACATTTATATTTTAGAAGTTAACATTCACTCTAAATTAATGATAAAAAATAAACATCGTAACGAAATAGATGCATGCTAAGTGCGTATGGTTCATGGCAAGATAATCGATTGAACAGGAACAGCTCGACAGCTCACTTTCAGATGTAAACAAATAACATTGCATATTTGGTTTTCTTTTTTAACTCTCAAGGAAGTTGTAACATTAAGAGGTAGGAATTGTGGCAATTAAAGTCAATGTATATGCAGTTAAGCAACCCCCCTCCACCCGCAATACAGGAGTGTACGANTAGGAATTGTGGCAATTAAAGTCAATGTATATGCAGTTAAGCAACCCCCCTCCACCCGCAATACAGGAGTGTACGACTATTTACTTGAGTGCACGACCATTAGCCTATTAGTCAGAGGTTGATAACGACTTCTCTCGACTACTGTCGTGTGGCAACGTCGCCCTCGCTGCAAGCGACAGGCACCCAGCGTTCAAGCTCCACGCAGACTCCCTTAGGTATTCCGCTTGCCAGGCGCTTGAACTTCTGTTGCAGTGTGTTTGAAACCCTGGTTTTTTTGACGAAACTATTAAACGTGCCCCCCAGAATGTTTACCAACGAAAAGACATCATACTCCAGAAGAGGAAGAAATGTTACTTAAAGCTTCCACACATGCCGTAAACATTATTTTGGAGCCCTCCAATACAGTTAAAAACGGATCTTTCAGACTGATGTACCTTAAAACATACACGAGCCAAACTACTATAGGAGCCGGTATTGAACTTTGCCACAGACTTTTCGTTAATAAAATGACAGGGTCACTTCTGAAAGTCTCGTGTGTACACGCAGCACTACGAGAACACTGCACGCCAGTTCAGAGACCTGCGCGTAGCGGCGTGTGCCAGTGTAACCCTTATAGCTCCCGCATTTCTCGCCCAAAAAAGGAGAAAAATGACGCAGGCAAGCGGGCTCCTTAAGGTTTATTCTACCTAGGTTAGGAACAAAACCAGATATATTTTGAGAGAGTTTGGCATAGGGAACATTTCCGCCGCAAGGTGCGGTGGTATTTCAAATNGAACAAAACCAGATATATTTTGAGAGAGTTTGGCATAGGGAACATTTCCGCCGCAAGGTGCGGTGGTATTTCAAATAGTTGGTGGTAAATGGAGAAATTCTATATATTTGTTTATAAAAATTCGTATTTGGCTCGATTTGTGATAATACTTGCCCCAGCCAAAATTTCAAGTATTAACTTTATTTCGTGACTATTATTTACGTTCTCAATCGTGTTTAAAAGAAAAAACAGTCACAATATAGCTGTGTTTGGGATTTGAGCGTTCGTAAGCAAACTTATTTCAATGTAAAAACGTTTCGAACTTTAAGTGTGAAATAAATATAGTCGACATTAGAAGTGACTTTGTACTTTTCTCTTTTCCCTTACGAAAATGGCTTTCTGAGTAACATTGGAATCCTTACTCCCCTTGAGGGTTATGCACAGCCACTCCAGTTCATTTTAAAATCTCCAGTACTCGTCGGAACAGCAGACCACTAGAGACAAAAGGACTTTAACCAAAACACCATTCTGGATACGTTATCCACCTGCTTCATATATTTGGTTCAGTAATGAAAAAAAAAATACGACACTTCTGAGTTCCAACCACTTTGATTGCCAGGTGGAACGAATGCCAAGTAAATCTCCATACGCAGATTAGAAATTCTCGATCATCCCATCCAACTATGTCTTTGAAGTTTAATGGGAATGGTGAGTTCATGCTATTATGATAGTGTGATGGACTGTGTCCATTACCGACCATGATAATAAATTTAAAAAAACCCACAAACTCACAGAACTCAGCAAAATAAAAACGAAAAAACCCCTTTACAACACCATAGACAGATAATTTGGAAAAGCTATTTTCTATATATATTATAAATCTTTATATATTTTCTATATATTATATATATAAAATTAAAACGACAAAGACGGACGAACTTATTATAACAAAACAAGACAGACAACAAGAGCAAACCAATTGAAATGACAACGCGATGACGAAAACGAAAAGCACCACTCGAGTGAAAAAAAGACAGTGCAAAAAACAATATCAGTCTGTCTATGGTGTTGTAAAAAGTTTTTTTTTTGTTTGTTATTGTCTTGCTGAGTTGTGTGTGTGCGTTATTTATCTAGTCTCGTGGTCAGCAATGGGCACAGTCCAATCAAACCATCATAACAACATCTANTCTATATATTATATATATAAAATTAAAACGACAAAGACGGACGAACTTATTATAACAAAACAAGACAGACAACAACAGCAAACCAATTGAAATGACAACGCGATGACGAAAACGAAAAGCACCACTCGAGTGAAAAAAAGACAGTGCAAAAAACAATATCAGTCTGTCTATGGTGTTGTAAAAAGTTTTTTTTTTGTTTGTTATTGTCTTGCTGAGTTGTGTGTGTGTGTGCGTTATTTATCTAGTCTCGTGGTCAGCAATGGGCACAGTCCAATCAAACCATCATAACAACATCTANTGTGTGTGTGCGTTATTTATCTAGTCTCGTGGTCAGCAATGGGCACAGTCCAATCAAACCATCATAACAACATCTAACAATGGATTCCCAAAATGTTGCCATCTTATTGAACAATTCCGGACTTTGTCAAAGTGGCGGTAAGCAGCAGCACAGCCATAGCACTGGTTTGAGATCGGAGCCAGCGGTAAGTTGGAGAAGAAGTATTGTGTTACTGAAAGGTGACGATTACTCACGCTGTGTGGCTTCCTCCGCTATGGTTCCATTCTTGACACAAAACTGTCGCACATTTGGCACCATTTCTACTCCTGTCTTCACATTTAAAACCACANTATGGTTCCATTCTTGACACAAAACTGTCGCACATTTGGCACCATTTCTACTCCTGTCTTCACATTTAAAACCACCATATCGCTTTCACGACACTGTGCAAGGTTTGGGAGCACAACTTGCAAGCATCTACATTTTCCAACAGCACACTTTCGAATGTAGTATGTAATATTATTCAAATTAAAGATGTTCTACTGCCCCAATACGGTTTGACAGTTCAACGTGCTCTAGGTATCCCCTGCTGTCCGGACCAATGTAATTCTTCCTTCTAATCTAGTACAGGGCTTACAGTTGAAGCATTCTAATGCTCTTCCGATATCTTGTGATCGCTCCATGCAAATGTGATACCTCCAACTGAACTCTGTTTCTTACATCCTTTGGGACACCATTATTCCTTCTAATCTAGTACAGGGCTTACAGTTGAAGCATTCTAATGCTCTTCCGATATCTTGTGATCGCTCCATGCAAATGCGATACCTCCAACTGAANAAATGTGATACCTCCAACTGAACTCTGTTTCTTACAACCTTTGGGACACCATTCTTCTCCACCTGGTGAGTTGAATTCCAACTGCAGTCAGCTGGACGTAATCACTGCAGTTCCCAGACTCAATCCACTGTCTTTTAAATAAGAACGAGATTACGTGGCATACCAACATTAAACATGGTAAATTATGCGTTAGTGTGGCAGNTTGGGACACCATTCTTCTCCACCTGGTGAGTTGAATTCCAACTGCAGTCAGCTGGACGTAATCACTGCAGTTCCCAGACTCAATCCNTCCCTGATAAATACACTGTCTTTTAAATAAGAACGAGATTACGTGGCATACCAACATTAAACATGGTAAATTATGCGTTAGTGTGGCAGTACTATGCATTCAAGAATTACTATTTCATCTTGTATAAGGATGAAGTTATTTTATCCAGTAACTCAGAAACCACTAGACTGATTATAAAGAAACAGATTTTATTCAAGGAAGACCAAGTACGTTTACATTGCAATACTAATTAATTTACGAAATGCCTTAAGTTCATTATTCCTAACAAGTCCAAACCTAACCTTTTTTTACTACACAACTATAAATGGTACCAAATGTAAAAATTCAACTTGAGCAGCGACGTCTTTACCTAGCGGAGACATCTACATCACAATGAGATGTAAATGTGCATTCGAGCAAAATGTAATAGCTAACAACTGGCTTAGTAGTTGACTTAACTGTGCAGCGCGGGAGGGAATGCAGTGCTGCCACACTCACCAATTCACGTAGTTTCAATGTCATGTACATGCCTGTTATTATCTACACCGACAATCAGAGGAGGCGGCCTGGAAGTAGACGCGACAAGGTTTCCCGGCTGTCTACATTTGAAGGTCAGTTCATCGTGACCCGGCATCGGTTATGTTCACACGCGTTGTTGCTGCGCTTCAGGGAGTTCGGTGGGGAAAAGAAAATGCTGTCTCCACAGTAGCCATGATGAGTCATGCATCCATGATTGGGTTCCTTAGGGGAAACCTTAAACATACCACCAGATCATTAAAGACAGTAAAGGAGGATTCTAGTTTGTATTATTAAAGATATTTGTAAATTTTCTGCAAGTTAAAATACGGAGTCGCTATAAATGTTTATGGTGTACTTGTATGCTCAAAAGAGCTCAGTTTTTATGTGTTATTATTTGTTACAATAACACTGGATTAAACCAGAAATGTTTTTTTTTTTTTGGAGGTTCAAAAAGTCTGGTCTTAGTGATGATAGTCAGGTTGGTGCGCTATGCATCACACATGTTCTCAGTGTGTGCGCAACACTGAAGAGCAGCTTCGGAGCTGCACCTACATGCAATCAACACTCCACATGGCGTTGTAAGGCATGACGTGACGTAGAGAGTCCGCTCATTCAAAGAAAAAACTCAGTGGTAGACATGCTGGTATTTCAACCACCTGTTCAAAGCTGCACGAATGTCAAACTGAAGCTCTCGTACAGGTAACCGACCACTGCAGGAAGAATGTTGAGTGAGAACTCTCCCGTCCTCTTCACTGCGGTTACCCACATGCTGATAGCGACGTCATCTTCACGCGTCACAGCATTGCCAACATCGTGCCGCTGGCAACATTCTTCGCACTCTTGCAGTAACCATGTGCTTCATTACCCTTCGTTAACTATGCATTTAACTTTCCGCCTTATCCATTACAAACACTACTGTCTTCATTGACGCTCTTTATTTCCCTGGCTCTACTTTCATTATAATATTTTCCTATCTAATATTTCGTCAGCACTCCATTTTACTGTCCTCTATTTAACTAGCATCTCACTGTTATAGGCTATTCACTGTAAAGTGAGCACTTCTTGAAGCCCTCTCACTTGAAATAATGGTCAGAAAATATATTTTATTGTAGCCTTAGACGTTAATTTTCAAGTCCGGTGAAATATAAACACTGTTTTTATTATTTACATGGCAATATTATTTTTTAAAAGTAGTGGAAGGGTAAAAAATGGGTGATAGGAAAAAAGTAACTAGGGCCTCAAAAGTCGAGCGAAAACACGGCTATCATGTCACACCCCAGTTTCTTACAAACATTTTCATTTAAACTAGTTTCCCGTCTATTTATTCCTTACTATGTTATTGATTGTTTCGCGAAGATTATTTATTTTACCAATTGGCCCTTCAGCCATCGCCCATCGCCTGTAGTTCTTCCATTTCGCTCACCTATTTACTACCCACAGGGTGTATTGCGTACATAAAACATTGTGGNTATGGTTCCATTCTTGACACAAAACTGTCGCACATTTGGCACCATTTCTACTCCTGTCTTCACATTTAAAACCACAATATCGCTTTCACGACACTGTGCAAGGTTTGGGAGCACAACTTGCAAGCATCTACATTTCCCAACAGCACACTTTCGAATGTAGTATGTAATATTATTCTAATTAAAGATGTTCTACTGCCCCAATACGGTTTGACAGTTCAACGTGCTCTGGGTATCCCCTGCTGTCCGGACCAATGTAATTCTTCCTTCTAATCTAGTACAGGGGAATGTCAACTTCGTAAGATTTGCTCTTCCGATATCTTGTGATCGCTCCATGCAAATGTGATACCTCCAACTGAACTCTGTTTCTTACAACCTTTGGGACACCATTCTTCTCCACCTGGTGAGTTGAATTCCAACTGCAGTCAGCTGGACGTAATCACTGCAGTTCCCNTTTGGGACACCATTCTTCTCCACCTGGTGAGTTGAATTCCAACTGCAGTCAGCTGGACGTAATCACTGCAGTTCCCAGACTCAATCCACTGTCTTTTAAATAAGAACGAGATTACGTGGCATACCAACATTAAACATGGTAAATTATGCGTTAGTGTGGCAGTACTATGCATTCAAGAATTACTATTTCATCTTGTTGTATAAGGATGAAGTTATTTTATCCAGTAACTCAGAAACCACTAGACTGATTATAAAGAAACAGATTTTATTCAAGAAAGACCAAGTACGTTTACATTGCAATACTAATTAATTTACGAAATGCCTTAAGTTCATTATTCCTAACCAAATCCAAACCTAACCTTTTTTTACTATACAACTATAAATGGTACCAAATGTAAAATTCAACTTGAGCAGCGACGTCTTTACCTAGCGGAGACATCTACATCACAATGAGATGTAATGCGCTGGCCACGAGCAAGTTTCTATAGCATTCGAGCAAAATGTAATTGCTAAAAACTGGTTTAGTAGTTGACTTAACTTTGCAGCACGGGAGGGAATGCAGTGCTGCCACACTCACCAATTCACGTAGTTTCAATGTCATGTACATGCCTGTTATTATCTACACCGACAATCAGAGGAGGCAGCCTGGAAGTAGACGCGACAAGGTCTTCCCGGCTGTCTACATTTGAAGGTCAGTTCATCGTGACCCGGCATCGGTTATGTTCACACGCGTTGTTGCTGCGCTTCAGGGGGTTCAGTGGGGAAAAGAAAATGCTGTCTCCACAGTAGCCATGATGAGTCATGCATCCATGATTGGGTTCCTTAGGGGAAACCTTAAACATACCACCAGATCATTAAAGACAGTAAAGGAGGATTCTAGTTTGTATTATTAAAGATATTTGTAAATTTTCTGCAAGTTAAAATACGGAGTCGCTATAAATGTTTATGGTGTACTTGTATGCTCAAAAGAGCTCAGTTTTTATGTGTTATTATTTGTTACAATAACACTGGATTAAACCAGAAATGTTTTTTTTTTTTTTTCGGAGGTTCAAAAAGTCTGGTCTTATGATGATAGTCAGGTTGGTGCGCTATGCATCACACATGTTCTCAGTGTGTGCGCAACACCGAAGAGCAGCTTCGGAGCTGCACCTACATGCAATCAACACTCCACATGGCGTTGTAAGGCATGACGTGACGTAGAGAGTCCGCTCATTCAAAGAAAAAACTCAGTGGTAGACATGCTGGTATTTCAACCACCTGTTCAAAGCTGCACGAATGTCAAACTGAAGCTCTCGTACAGGTAACCGACCACTGCAGGAAGAATGTTGAGTGAGAACTCTCCCGTCCTCTTCACTGCGGTTACCCACATGCTGATAGCGACGTCATCTTCACGCGTCACAGCATTGCCAACATCGTGCCGCTGGCAACATTCTTCGCACTCTTGCAGTAACCATGTGCTTCATTACCCTTCGTTAACTATGCATTTAACTTTCCGCCTTATCCATTACAAACACTACTGTCTTCATTGACGCTCTTTATTTCCCTGGCTCTACTTTCATTATAATATTTTCCTATCTAATATTTCGTCAGCACTCCATTTTACTGTCCTCTATTTAACTAGCATCTCACTGTTATAGGCTATTCACTGTAAAGTGAGCACTTCTTGAAGCCCTCTCACTTGAAATAATGGTCAGTAAATATATTTTATTGTAGCCTTAGACTTTAATTTTCAAGTCCGGTGAAATATAAACACTGTTTTTATTATTTACATGGCAATATTATTTTTTAAAAGTAGTGGAAGGGTAAAAAATGGGTGATAGGAAAAAAGTAACTAGGGCCTCAAAAGTGCTCGCTTTTGTGCCCTATCATGTCACACCCCAGTTTCTTACAAACATTTTCATTTAAACTAGTTTCCCGTCTATTTATTCCTTACTATGTTATTGATTGTTTCGCGAAGATTATTTATTTTACCAATTGGCCCTTCAGCCATCGCCCATCGCCTGTAGTTCTTCCATTTCGCTCACCTATTTACTACCCACAGGGTGTATTGCGTACATAAAACATTGTGGTCATACTTACAAATTTCTAGTAAATTAACAATTACCTAAAGTAAAAATCAAAATTGTGCCTTAACCTAGTTCTGAACACTAATAATATGCTCTGCATTTAACCAGATTCGTAATATATTTCTTATTTATTAAATAAAAATATCCAATATAATTTCTGATTTATTAAAATCACTTAAAACTTTAATCAGCACCAAAAAAAAAAGACGTTTAATTACACAAATAGTCCTTCCAGAGGCATTTTGGATAATTCTTATCGACATGCTTGTAGTTTCAAAATTAATTTGAAGCACGACTGGATAAGAAAATGAAACTTCACTTTAATCTCATAAGTAATACGCACGGAGTTGTAGAGACAAAACATACATGCAAAACTCGCATTCTGTAAGATATACGCGATATAGTTAGCTTAGGAGACATTTTCTGACTACAGTTACAATATTAAGAAGGTAGGTTGAGACGACAAGCACGAGTCTTGTCGGGGAGCCTGGCCGAGAGGGTGTCGACGTCTGCCTTACCATAGTCGCCCTGCAAGGTGCACAGCTGTATCTCTGGCTGCTGGGAGTAAAAGTCTTGGTGGTACCACTCATATTGCGAGCAATACATGTCATTATGGGATTGCGGCGACTGGCCCGCCACCATAGCCGCCAGCATGGGCCCACACACGCGACACTACCCCGGCACTCAACGCCGCGTCTTCATGGCACTCGCCGGCTCTTCAGTAGCGCCGCCCGCCGCCACGCCGACCTGCAACAAGGGAGACTGCCGTCAACAACACCACTGCCACCGCCCACCGGCCACCACCTCGCCCAACACAATAGCAAATCCCATGTTAAAAGGAAATTTCACTCCACTGCGTCAATTTCAAAGATAGTCGTTTCAAACCAAATGTATTTTTATTACAAGTTCCTTACAACGGAGATGTTTCCATTACACGTATAGTCTGTTCGCAAGAAATTTTTAAAATTTATGTTTTATAAAAGTACATACACCTACTGCTTATTTATATTGAAAATATACGCTCGTGGGGATCTTCTCCTAAAAGATTTGTGAAGAATGCATTTTGTTTGAAACACCTATCTTTAAAATAAACGCACTGAGGAGACATTTTCTTAACATGCGACTTCCTACTTACAATTCGCCGCTGGCAGCCGGCAGGCAGCCCCTTAATAAAGCGTGCAGCTACAAGATTGTTGATTACTTCTACCACGCGTGCGGCCGCACACTTTACATGGCGAATCGACGTTCAAAGAAATTCCTTCTCATTGCTTTAATTTTAAAGATAACTATTTCTTAAAACATCTTTCCGATTGTTTTGTTTAATATATTTTTTATCTAAAATGTAATACAGAGATTTAATATAACAAAAAAAAATGAATAAGTAATTTCTTTCAAAAATAATTTTATATTGCAATATTCTCTAAGAAAATCACGTCAAAATGTTTTTTTGTTCGAAACAGTTATCTTTCAAACTGACGCAATGAGGAGGAATTTCGTTTAACATTTATTCCCCGTTTGANCTTCCTACTTACAATTCGCCGCTGGCAGCCGGCAGGCAGCCCCTTAATAAAGCGTGCAGCTACAAGATTGTTGATCACTTCTACCACGCGTGCGGCCGCACACTTTACATGGCGAATCGACGTTCAAAGAAATTCCTTCTCATTGCTTTAATTTTAAACATAACTATTTCTAACACAAAGTATTCTACGTGAAATTTCTTAAGGAATGTTGCCGTCTTAAAACATCTTTCCGATTGTTTTGTTTAATATATTTTTTATCTAAAATGTAATACAGAGATTTAATATAACAANACATCTTTCCGATTGTTTTGTTTAATATATTTTTTATCTAAAATGTAATACAGAGATTTAATATAACAAAAAAAATTAATAAGTAATTTATTTCAAAAATAATTTTATATTGCAATATTCTCTAAGAAAATCGCGTCAAAATGTTTTTTGTTCGAAACAGTTATCTTTCAAACTGACGCAATGAGGAGGAATTTCGTTTAACATTTATTCCCCGTTTGANTTTTTTGTTCGAAACAGTTATCTTTCAAACTGACGCAATGAGGAGGAATTTCGTTTAACATTTATTCCCCGTTTGAGTTTGGCGGCCGCCGGCTTAGTAGGCTGGGCCGTTAAGGGGAAAGTATTCTTGCCATCTTGGATTTACGTGTTTTCCTGCATTACTTAATTTTCGGAGTCGATATTTAAAAACCAAGCAAGTCAAGGCAATAAGGAACATCTTAACAGTTACTTCGAAATCAAACTTATTTTTCTTACTTGATTAGTTTCACATCTGTAACCGTAATCAAATATTGCCTAATTATTTAATCGTGTCAATCCCACATGGGAAAATACGGGTATAATTGAAACTGTAAAAATTTCAAAAAATTCGTTAAGTAGTCCTCTGCGTCATGTCTAGCTTGGAATATTTTTGTGTCTGGTCATAAATTGTTATGACGAAGATCTGTAAGAAAACTCTAAGATGGAATGGATACTGCCCCCTTAACACAACACTCGCATCATCAGCACCAGTCACACAGAGGGGTGGAAACTAAGGGAAGGAAACGTCCGCACGTACATCCAGTGCCGACGTCAGCCTAGAGCAACCCCGAGTGCTTGAACCATTAGCTCCTGTTAGAAGCCGAGAAGTGTTGCCGTGACATTGCGTGACAGTAGCTGAAGTCTATATTTATATAAACCTTGTGTCCGTTTGTCCGGACGCGTGTAACTACCTAAAAAATCAAACCTATTTTCATTCTGTTTTTTATAAACCTTCATTTCGTTCCCACGAGTGTTCTACACCTTTCTTTTTTATCTGTATCACCTGCAAAGGTACTAAAATCTGCAAAAAAAACTCATTTTTACCATGCTTTCGCGTCAGGAAGCGCCTTAGTCTACTATGCAACGTCAACAATGTAAAGTCGCAAACTAGTAACATATCTATCTATATAAAAACTATATATCGGTATATCGATACTTATCGATATAACGATACTAATATATATGTCGATACTTATCAACAAGCGAACATGTCACATACAAATATGTGGATGTAACAGTACACGAAAATGAAGCGGTAAATTATCCTCTAGAATTTCTAAATTCGCTTGATGTTCCAGGATTGCCTCCACATATATTAAAATTGAAAATAGGAGTGCCAGTCATTTTACTTCGTAACATCAATCCACCAAAACTTTGCAACGGCACACGCCTTGCAATAAAAAAAAGACTATGGGCAATACTGTAGAAGCTACAATCATGAAAGGTGCTTTCAGAGGAGAAGATGTGCTTCTTCCCAGAATTCCATTTATTCCATCAGAAATTCCCTTCCACTTAAAAATAACACAGTTTCCAGTCAGATTGCCATTTGCAATGACAATAAATAAAGCTCAAGGGCAGTCATTGCAAATGTGCGGAATAGATTTAGAAACAGAATGTTTTTCGCACGGCCAATTGTATGTGTCGTGTTCTAGAGTAGGAAAACTACACAACTTATTCATACGCGCGGAATATGGTAAAACTAAAAACATTGTATTCAAACTACTTCAAAAATAAATATTTTGAAAATACAAACACTTATTTCAATTAATTTCACAGAAATGAATAGAACCAAAATCTTTTATGCCACAGCAACGCGTGGCAGAGTTAGCTAGTATTTCATAAAGTAAGAAGTATGGTCGTGCTCGACAAACTGATNTGTCGTGTTCTAGAGTAGGAAAACCACACAACTTATTCATACGCGTGGAAGATGGTAAAACTAAAAACATTGTATTCAAACTACTTCAAAAATAAATATTTTGAAAATACAAACACTTATTTCAATTAATTTCACAGAAATGAATAGAACCAAAATCTTGTATGCCACAGCAACGCGTGGCAGAGTTAGCTAGTATTTCATAAAGTAAGAAGTATGGTCGTGCTCGACAAACTGATTTCATTATCTTAAAGATTTAGGATATCAGGACATAATAATGTGAAAATGCGACTACAGTACACTATTTATCTTACCCTGCAATGAGACATAACTAAATAGTATTAAACAAAGTCGCTTATCCGCGTGTGTCTGTGTATTCGCATTTTGATGCGTTTTTCAACATCATTTAGAGAATTTCTTGAGGAAGGTTTTGGTGTATAAAACATCTATATTTAATGTAAGGATAGTAGAGAAATGTCGAACCGTTTGTAATCAAGTCGTAAAACCCCGCTTTTAGGGCGCTGACATGGCTTGCGCTGACTAAACCATAAAATATACATCAAATTAATGTACTACGGAATTGTAGCTCTCAAAAAGTCTACAGAAAAGTCCGCGATAGCACATGTTTATCTTTTTAAGGATGACCCACAGTAACCAGTTTTGTCTTTCAAAGTATCGCTGTAAAAATTAAATTGTTGCCGGGCGGAGCCGGGCCGGTTCGTTAGTATCTAATATAGTAATGTGTAATCATGCCATATTTAACACGATGTAAAAAAAAGTTTTCTTATATTGACTGGCACACTTGTTAGGTGTTCAGCGTTCTCAAATTACGTCTGTACTGCACACTAGTAAATGTTTTTTGTAGTTTAAAAAAAATGTATGGAAGCTAGTTACCAACAAAATTGTAGGTAACACTAAAAAATATCTCTGTAAACTTAGCAAGAAATTGTTTGAAAAGGGTACATGACAAATTCAGTATTTGTACAAAAAAGTACTGTAACCTACCGGCGGATATCCTGTACATTTACAACGATGTGTGTAGTAATTCTCAAATTATTTTCCTGCAAAATCACACGCTACTATTTGGACTTCTACAAAGTAATTTGTCTGCTAGATGATGTGCAGTAGTTGTCATGTTATAAAAGTTGTAGGTGAGTCAGGATTGAGACGAGACACTTATGTATCCCAGTCAGGCACGTCTGCAACCAACTACGCCTTGGAAAATCTCCATTGGGGAGACGGGAAGCGAAGTCGGGACCTTGACATTACGAGGTGGGTGCCACTAACCACTATGCATCCATACATCGGCTTTTATTTCAATATGTCATACGTACTTTTAACAATTTAATCTAGTATTAATATGCGGTATTTGACCTTCAAAAGAAAATGTTCGTAAGTTTTTACCGAGCTAGCGGCGGAACAGTAATTAGTCTAACGCTTAATTGCAAGGAAAGTGTTGGTCGCACGTATAACAAAGGTAACTTTGTACGGGGGAAATTAATGCTGTCGACAGTTGTTGCATTTTTTGGAGTGTTTTTATTCTTTACCCTTGCATTCTGTCGCTCATTTTTTGTCACTAATCACTTTTTATTCAAAGACGGCCGTGTGAAACTATGTGAATGTACTCGTATTCTACAACACACTTTTTACATCTGGCTGTCTAGAGAAAAGTTGAACAAATACCAAATATGTAATAAGAAATCATTCTGAAAAATTCTTAAAAGATTTAGGAGAAAAGTACATATTTGTACTATCACAGCTAAAATACCGCAATTTTCTAACCCGGCATGTACTGTTACAAAATTAATATCGCAATCCCATATTTCGGGGAAACACATCATTTTCAAGCAAGTCAATATGGACATTGCCCTGTCTTCAGGGGTAAGACNAATCGAAATTCAGACTTGAGAACGGCCATACAACAGAACCACAGATGTTAGAACGATCGTACAAAAGAAACACACGATTTAGAACCACATATTGCAGAACCACATACGTTAGAAACGTCTTACAATCGAAATTCAGACTTGAGAACGGCCATACAACAGAACCACAGATGTTAGAACGATCGTACAAAAGAAACACACAATTTAGAACCACGGGAAACAGACAAGCATTCAAGGCAAACCAATACCGTGGGCAATGCGCATTCTGAAAGGACAGTAGCGATGTCGCCGACACTGCCATCTAGCCCCTGCGCAAGTAACGTTTCTCTGTCATTAGGAGAGGACTGTATAGATGATGCCAGATGCAAGTTTTTGTCAAATATTAAACCTCATATAAAACTTAGTTTTAATTTAGCTTCTACTACCTTGTTGCTCGTATTCATAACTTGAATTGAAGTAAAATTTCTTCTTTTGTTGAAAAAAAATATTAAGAATTAAAAATACGATAACTTTTTGTGTGTAATATAACTTTGCCGACTTCATGACGAAGTGAGCATCTGTGAATTGTCGCACACTAGTTTGCTTTTATCTCGCTCTATGCCCTATCAACTTTCTCTCTATGCGAGTTTTATTTGTTTACACACTGTCTGCAGTACTTTAGATATCAATGTATAAATACTAAATAGCACCGTATGATTGCAAATTTTGTGTGTGACTCCTCAGTTTGACTTTTCTTTAGCAATCAACATGTTTCTTACGAATGTTTATGTTTAATATTAGTGACGAAAGAGAATTTTCGTATCGTTAGTTAGCAATTATTTTTAAGACATTAATATTTTAAATAACTCTTGTTCGTGGATATATGGCGGCTTTAAAGATAAATACACATTTTTCAGTGTTATATTATAATGTACAATAAAATATATAAATTTTTCGAAGATTTCACGTACAGTATTAATTTTACGTTTGTATTGCCTACTGCTGGCTTAGCTGAAAGAACAAAAATATATAAGTTTTAAGACTATAAATGTTAAGTTTTGAGGTACGGTTGATAGCCATGTCATACACAGAAAATTAAAAGAAAAAAAATGAAAATACTGACATTTTGAAATATTGGATTTCGAAAACCAGACGAGGATTCGGGACTGTCATGTGTCTTGTCCCATTTATTGAAGTGTTCATTGTCGGCTTCCTTCGTGCCCCTGCTGCGAATTTGGACAACGAAAAGTTGGCGTCACAATACAGACATTGTTTTAATGTGATAAAGCTGACCTAAATATGAGTATAGGCCTCTATCGTAAGCATTCATACATAATAGTTTTTTTAAATTATGGCTTAGTTCTTTGAACAGCTGAAGACAGTAAACAAAGCATTTGACAGTTAAAACGTAGAAGTCACATGGTGGTGTTTGTGTTTAAATGTAGCGGAACGATACACAATCGGTAGCTAAAAGTAGAACTTTAGTAGGGCTTCAGAAAGCCGTGAAGTAACTGTGAATGTCCTATATTTGCTGTACAATACGACTTTGCTGATATCAGGTAACTGTAAATTCTCGATTTTAAAACAAAGATATTGTTGAAATAAAACATATTTATTTACGAATAACGTCAATCAATGAGACTCTATCTTACAAAATGGCGAACAAAAGTGTCTATATTTAGGCTATTTTCAGGCCACAAAGTGTGGTCAAAACTGGCCAAACGGTATGGCAGATATAGGAAATAAAACTAAAATATTAATATGGCCTGCATTTTGAAATAACAGCATTGTCCGTTTAAGACGCACATTTTATATGGCCTACCACAGTTATCCTTACGTGCAAAATTTGGCGATAATCGGTTGAGCAGTTTTCAAGATATAGTTGAAAAAATGTATTTTTACTTTAGTGCTCTCTTTCAAAATGGCGGTCCTACAACATTATCCATCTATGATTTCAATGGCTTCGTGATGCACTGTCAACGTACAACATTTGGTTTTACTCGACCAAATGGTTCCCGAAATATGACAAAGCACCCTACATACTAAAATAGCTGCCGTTTTGAAAATAAGCACCCGGCGTGGTCGAAACCTATACAAAGTTGGATGTTAAGTACTATATGAGTACTTACTAAGTACTATATGAGTACCGAGTTTGGTGAAATGCGGTTCATGCGTTCAGAAGTTTTTAGGTGGATGCACACACAAACACACACCTACACATATGCACACAGACAGGAAAATTATTTCACAAGTCTATCTTTCCTTCCTAAAGTAGGTTAAAACCACATTCAATAACACCCTCGCTGTGTTCCGAACCTACTGATCTGACTTGCAGGTCTGTAGCGAGGCCTAAAACTGTTTTAAAAAAAGTGTGGGGGGGNGAAACTTTCGTAGAAAATATATTTTCATGGCGTATGGATTATTCGCAAAATTTTTATATTATTTATTTATTCATTTAAAGTATGAATATAAATAGACAAAATAAGGCCTATATTGGCACTAATTGCATTAGCCTTTTTAAAATTCCGAAACAAAAAGTATAAAAAAAGTCAAATTCTTCTTAAAATTTTACCTAAAACAGTTCAATTTAAAGATAGCTGTAAAAGACCCAACTCCTTTTAATTTTGTAAGCAAAATTTAATACGTAATTTTCCTTGTCTTTAATGCTGTAAAACATATTAAAAATTCATCCAAGTTCAGTGCTTTTGTTATATTTTATAGAATAATAAATACATAAAACTGCAGCATTTGTAAACTTGTTTCACTCTTGTGTAACCGGCCAAGTTTCTAACTGAGTTTGTAGGAGGCACACTAATATAATAGTTTCTTCGACTCCACTGCACGCTATATAGATATACAGAAGGTTTAGGAAACGAAATTATGTCCACTCTACAAAACGCTTAATATGGGAGCGTTCTTATTTATTAACTAGTTCAATTCGCCTATGAAAATACGTATGTATTTCAGCAGCTCATGGTGAAGTTAAAACACCTTACCCGAGTTCGTTACATAATAATGAATACAAGGTGATGTATTAAAGTGTTTACTGTTTTCTGAGAACACTGTTATTGACCCAAGTACTTCACATAAACAAACATTCAACTAAACTCGTATGTCTCATATGACATGTCAACATTCTTAAGACAAGAAAATTTATTTGTCATATACGTTAAAGTTTAGTCGTCGTACTTACGACATTAGAAATAGATTGATGGTTGCACTCGTCAAATGACCTAACAAGAAATTGCCTTTCGTATGAAGGAGTAGGGACATATGTATAATCCACATTCTGCAAACTTGAAAGCCCGTGTAGGAAAATATACAAAACCAAAATCAATGAAAATTTAGGGAGACCAAAAAAACATATTTAGGGGGCCTGTACTCACTACCCCACCCCTTCACCCGCGGTGGCAAAGCCTGTTCACTATATTCAGTATTTCACTAACGTCAGCTATGGTTTCCGATATTGCTGACGAGCACTGGTGTTGGGTGGCAGTTGTTTTCGCGAGTTGCTGTGTACGGCTAGGAGGATTACTGTGAACTCTGGAAATCATTGGAAATCGGGAGGTCGTCCGACGCCATTATCACACGCAGTCGCGTGATTTGAAACATAATTTCTCTAAAGATATTTGCAGACTTTTAGAATACAGTAGTGTTGTGCTTTAATACAATCGTCCGAAAAAAACAATGAACACATAATTAAAACCATTAATTAACATTTTGAAAAAAATACGCGATCACCGGGTGAACACGCTGCAGAGCACGGCTGAGAATATTATCAATTGCTATGCACAAAATTCAATATTGTACAATAAAAATGGTACACATAACCTTAACCCTGTTGGCAAAATATTTTTTTATATAAGACTCTTTTAGTTTCAAATGACGTGTCTTGTAATATTAGGTACAAAAAATTACTGTTTTTCTTATATATTGACTTGTACTAATTTTTAATTTTAAGGTGTATTTCGTTACTGTGAGAGTGGTATTAGAGAGATTGTGACGGCGCCCGGGGAAGGTACAGGAGCTCAAGTCCATGGCCAAATTAGCAAAACAGAGTGAACGTTTTATCCCCTGGGTAACTTTAAAGATGAAAAGTTAAGGACATTTGTGTTTGGGGGGTACAACGGCGCGGGGGCAGGGTTATTTACAAGTTACTATTGCGAAACATTTCCCGACATACAGTGACTCACATTAATATTCGGCCACCTATGATTATCGCAGTTTCATGGCCTCATGTTACATTAGTAATGAAGATAAACATAAAACATATTGCACAATCATTCTTGTGTGCTTTAAATGAAATGTAGCGGTAGCCAATAACGGAAATGAGCAACGCAACTCAACAAACAATATGATTGTCATCCCATGCTGCATAAGTACGCCACTTTAGTATTCGGCCATTATCATTCAAACACAAACATAATACTCTTTGCAAATAAACAAACAGTCTTTTAGCACATGGTAGCATAGTCATTCTGTTTAATTACTTCTCGCAGGCGTTGTGGCATATTAGCAATTATTTTCCTGGTACATTTGGAGCCAATCTTACTCCATTATTCCTTGAACCTTTTCTCTAATTATTTTGTGGACCCAATTGTTGTAGTACGCGGTCTTATTATAAGTTCATCCCACAGATTTGCTACGGGATTCAGGCCGGGTGATAGAGGAGGTGTGTTATGACTTTGGGACAGTTATACAAAAGCCAGCTTTTGACAATTTAATAAGACTTGTGTCTTGGGTCATTGTCTTGGTATAACTTAAACGTGTTCGTAATACCCAAATTATCAGTACTCTTTTGTAGGTTTCCTTTCAGGATGTTGAGATAGTCTTCCTTTTCTATTGTTCCATCGACACGTACAGCCTCTCCAACATCCGCTGAAGATATACAACCCCACACCATAATACTACCTCCACTGTGTTTCACAGTAGGTTGTATGTTCCCAGGTTTTAGCTCCTCAGTAGACTTGCGCCATACTGTTACCCTGCCATCTGAACCAAACACATTCAATTTCGTCTCATCAGCAAAAAAAACATCATTCCACCAGATTTCATCTTTGTCAGCGTGGTCTTTTGCGAACGTAAGTCGTTACTTCTATTTGCTTAGTTAATGAAAGGCTTCTTTCTAGATGCCATGCCATTATATCCTGCTCTTCTGATAACTCGTCGTATGGTTTCTGGTTGGACGTTCTTTCCTCATTCATTGAGTACCTCCGTTGTAAGTTTGCAAGCACTAATTTTCGAATCTTTCTTTATTTTACTGATTATTATACGTTCTTCTCTCTCGCTTAGTTTCTTTGGCTGTCCTTTTTGAGGTACCGAATCTATTCTGTCTTCCTTCTCAAACTTTCTTATGATGTCTCATACAGTGGACCTCAGCAGATTCAAGTGCTCCGCCATTTTTCGTTGTGATTTATTCTTTACGCGATGAAAAATGACCAGCTGCCGCTGTTCAAACGCTGTATTCCTGCCCTACGTCCCATTTTCCTGACTGACGCAGCCAACAGAGCAACCCAATACAACCTCTCAGCGCAGAGAGCGTGCAGGGAATGACACGAGGTACAAACGCAATGCACACCGTGCCTGTGCCACGCGTCCACCACAACTGGCCGAACATTAAAGTGACGTACTTATGCAGCACGCGAGGACAAAATATTGTGTTTCATTAACTTGCACTGCTCATTTCATTTATGGGCTACTGTGGCATTTCATTTAAAGCACACAAGAATGATTGTGCTATATGTTTTATGTTTATCTTCGTTTCTAATGTAACATAAGTCCATGAAACTGCGATAATCATCGGTGGCCGAATATAAATGTGAGCGACTGTATATATTCTCATCAGAGACAACTGATAACCACAAAGGTATGTCGCCACACGTGTTTCTCGTACTGCAAGCCAAGTAGAGGCGATACTTTCCTGGCCTGGACGTTAGTACGTGTTATACGCCACACACATGTATAATGAGATACAAATGTGACAAAGTAGTGCGCAGAAGTCGGAAAGGCGTCAGGAGAGCCCATTGCCGCCGCACGAAGGGGTGCGGTTGTTCAGTAAGGACGAGTAAGGTAAGCCTAGAACTGCTCCTGCGTGCATATTACCTGTCGAACAAACGTAGAGAGCGATGTTATCAGTTTGGGGTGTATAGCGCCAGCACGTGGTTCCCCTCCCTCCAGCGGCGAGTGCTCGGGAGAGCCCTCCCTTACCCCCCATCTCTCTAAGTCGCGCGAAGACTATCTTCTCATCTGAACTTTACTACAAGTGGCGAAAGTTAACATACACATTGCTGTTTACATAAACAAATCTATTAATGTTTAAAAATATTTTTTTACGTGGGAACGTTGAGTTTCTGTGTCTTACGGTGCTGCGCCAGTGCTGTACTGAAGGGCAAAGTAATATGGCTTGACGTCTCGTCGGTCGACAGACAATCGGTCATGGCCTGTATGTAGTAAGGAAACATACCAGGAATCGAACCAGTGTCCTCCTGAATGCGAGTCTCGTGGTATTCTCCCCTGCGTCATCTCGCTCTGTGGTAAGTACGTGGAGGCCTATATATAGTCTATGGTTATTTCCAACGTTTCTGAGGACCTGCTAAACTTATGCTTTTGGGATATTCCTCCGCCTCATGTAAACAAGTATAGAAAATTACCCCAAAGGGGCAACGCACCGCATTCGTGCGCAATCAGTTTCATAATATTTTGCATAGGAACTATCCCCTACTAGGCATTACCAACAAACTTATTTTCTCTTGGTTTTAATTCATATCAATTATAAATTACATTTCGAAATGTAATATAATAAAATATAAGTAAAAGTTCTGTTTAACCAAAAATAACATCAATTTTCGTTAGTGTTACGCGCTGCAACGGCCGCGAGCTTTTTTTATACGTGGTCCAAGTGTGCACAAGGGGGGAGGAGAGACCCGCNAGGAGAGCCCATTGCCGCCGCACGAAGGGGTGCGGTTGTTCAGTAAGGACGAGTAAGGTAAGCCTAGAACTGCTCCTGCGTGCATATTACCTGTCGAACAAACGTAGAGAGCGATGTTATCAGTTTGGGGTGTATAGCGCCAGCACGTGGTTCCCCTCCCTCCAGCGGCGAGTGCTCGGGAGAGCCCTCCCTTACCCCCCATCTCTCTAAGTCGCGCGAAGACTATCTTCTCATCTGAACTTTACTACAAGTGGCGAAAGTTAACATACACATTGCTGTTTACATAAACAAATCTATTAATGTTTAAAAATATTTTTTTACGTGGGAACGTTGAGTTTCTGTGTCTTACGGTGCTGCGCCAGTGCTGTACTGAAGGGCAAAGTAATATGGCTTGACGTCTCGTCGGTCGACAGACAATCGGTCATGGCCTGTATGTAGTAAGGAAACATACCAGGAATCGAACCAGTGTCCTCCTGAATGCGAGTCTCGTGGTATTCTCCCCTGCGTCATCTCGCTCTGTGGTAAGTACGTGGAGGCCTATATATAGTCTATGGTTATTTCCAACGTTTCTGAGGACCTGCTAAACTTATGCTTTTGGGATATTCCTCCGCCTCATGTAAACAAGTATAGAAAATTACCACAAAGGGGCAACGCACCGCATTCGTGCGCAATCAGTTTCATAATATTTTGCATCAGAACTATCCCCTACTAGGCATTACCAACAAACTTATTTTCTCTTGGTTTTAATTCATATAAAATATAAATTACATTTTGAAACGTGTAAATAAATTATAAGTAAAAGTTCTGTTTAACCAAAAATAACATCCATTTNAATGGACGAGAGGATTTGATATCCGACGAGTGAAGGCTACTGTGCATGAGGGTGTTCTGAGAACTGTAGAACATTGAGGACTGGTGGGACCTGGACTAAACTGAGGTGGGACTGAATAACATGTCATTCCGACTTTATTGTAAATATTGGAACTGTCAAATATGTCACATAATTGGTAAAATAATTTATTAGGTTCTGATACACTGTCTATTGGGACTGATTTTTAATTATTTAATTATGATAATTTCTTTGAGGTAATAAATTGTATTGATTGAAATCATTAATTGTAAACAGCAATTGGTATCAATTTACTGTGAGATGTTGAGTCGCGCGAATTTTGTTTGTAGTTGTAAATAAAATTAGGAAATTATATATAACTTTTATTTAACTAAGACATCCATTCCTTAACGAACTTGGTTTAGCCCACTGACTGAGAAAATTGTAACAATATAAAACGCTCGCTATGCATGACAACCACATACAACATACAGGGGGCCCCGGTGGTGTAGTGGTCAGACTACTAGCATTCCACCTAGGCGAACCGGGTTCGATTCCCGGTGGAGTTACTCCCGGAGATTCACATGTGTAAATGTGCCGAACTATGCCTATGGTCGGCGGGTTTTATCGGGGATCTTGCGTTTCCCCTACCTATACCCATGCATTCCTGTGCAGCTCCATACTCACCTCGTTTCACCATCATCGGCTCTCAAGAAAATAGGAAATTGAAAGGAAATTATCCGGTAGTGCAATGACTGTAAGGGGGGGGGGAGCAGTAATGGCGTTGCGAAAGTGGAGGAGGATGAGGTGGAGGAGGCTGGCCAAGGACACGCGGACCCGCTTGACGTGTCACCGCTGGCACGCGGCCATCACACGCCGAGCTGCAGTCTCCAAGGCTGACTGCCGCAACACTGCGGCCAATCTCCTCAGCACCCGGACTAGACCTCAGCTACAAGCCACACTCTTATATTTCATTTGGAGTTGGAGGTTTTGGAAGGGCTAACCCCCCCTCGTGAGTTGGCAAGCAGCTCGCAGTCGTTTAACCAAGCCATCACACATTTCCTCCGCGTTTATAACCGCTAATTTTCTGTCCCGACACGAGTTACTGCGCCACAAACTTCTCAAGAGCTCGCGACTTCGCTGTGGTCGCCTCCTGTGTTGCCAGACCGAGGGCCTGGCGGGAGAGACGCTGCGCTAACAGGACAGTCTATTGAACGACACACGCGTATTCCCACCACCAACAAACCCAAGAAGTAACATACTGTATCTTACTTCACATCATTTCCTTTTTTCCCGACGGTACCTGCTGTCATGTGTAGCTTCACGGTTCGTCTCAACATTACTGGCAACAGATAATTATAAGTCTTGAGATTGCGTATGAACCATTTGTACAAGATCTTCCAAACTGTCAGCACGACTTGGAAGATACTGCGTCGATAATAAAACTAGATGAATTGGGGGAGGGTGAAAGGGCCTGTGATTCTCATATATCCCGACTGAGGTTGTCGACCAGTATCTCTGTGATCGCTTCAGACCTCCCACGGCGCCATCTTGCGACGAGACAAGTAACTTATGTTAATCATCGCTCCCCTTTCCGCCTCACACCAGTGGCCACGATGATGCACTGATCAGACCACTCGCCTACCACCAAGGCGTATCGGGTTCGATTTCCGGCGGAATCTCCAGGATTTTCGGACGTGGGAAACATGGCACGTGCGTTTTATCGAGGCACTCCCGGTTTCCCTACCATTGCATTCCACCGCCACTCCACTCCGAGGTATTATTCCATGCCACTCTTCAAGGACGACGAATACCTCGAAAGCCCTTCACACGGTAGATGTTGACACTGTGCTAGAAGTGCATCACTTTCAATACGCATTATCGCTAAACTATGGCTACTGCCACCAACAGCCAATATTATTACATTGTTGGAGCGAATTAAAAATGTGACACTGTCTAAATGAAACTTTCAAAAGCCTGGTTATACTAACATGCATGTATTTTAATAATTACCGCTGGTTGGAAAGCTCATAGTAACGTTGGCAGCGAATTGAGGAAAACATCTTTAGGTTTCAAAGTTTTATTAAAAGCATAGCGCTTAAATTAAAATTATCAGAGAGTTTTTTTTTT
>NQII01001235.1:255781-312436 GCA_002778355.1 Clitarchus hookeri
AATACACCGCGACTCGCGCCAGCGGCGTCCTCCATTTGTGTCTGGCCCCGCAGACACTGTGCTGCAGCCTCGGCACACGTCGTGTGCGCTCGCCTACTCTCGTCCCCGCCACAGCCCGGCCACTCCACACACTACTTCCGACTGATTAACGGCTGTTCCCGGTTAATTGAGCACTTTTGAAAACAACCTCTGAGAAATATCACTGCCCCTGCCGCATATATGTTGACTGGCAGACAGAATGGCGTGCACCCAGTCAAGTTGGCAACGGCGCAGGAAAAGTAGTTACACGTCTTAACGTTCCATTATACAGTAAGTGTTGGCTACACATTTATGAATACTTATATTCCTTTTGTTTTGTTTTTTAACGCTTACAAGTGTAAGAATTCGCGAATTTGTAAAATATTTATTTTTCCAATAAATTTAGACATTTACTTGACCGACGCATGAATAGTTATCAGGTCTATGGCAATGTTAATTTTACATATGGTGTAAGGATACATATTGTATAAACAAGTAGATCTTATCAGGGGTTCCAAAAGTGCTCAGTTTACCGTGAACAGCATTTACTCACTATGTGCTTTATGTTCGTTTAGGTAAAAAGAGCACTTTTTAAAGCCCTCTCATTTGGAATAATAGTCAATAAACGTATTTTATTTTATGCTTAGACGTTAACTTCCGAGTGCGGTGGAATATACACGCAGTGTTTATTACTTATATGGAAATATATTAATTTAAGGCTCAGCCTCGAACGCCATGTTGAATTACTTGTTTTCGAGGTTACTACAATTTTTTAGGGACACTTAATCCATTTTTACAACTATACATACCTTTGGCAATACACATGTTTTATAAAAACAAACTGTGAATTAGTGCAGCATCATTTTTAAATTATCAATAGATACTTGCGTTCCACAGTTACTAAATAGCGCGTGGACAAAACTTGAAGGTATTAGTAAAATTAAAACATGCAATACTAGTATTTGGTTATTTCACTAAAAAGAAAGTTATGGCACAAAAATGCAAAATTCAACATGGCACTAAACATTCAACAAGGTATACGCCACACTGGTTAAAAGTTAAATGTCTGATTCGTCAAATTAATAATGTGTCCGGTTTATTTAATGATATACATATTTTGTATGTGTATGTTGAATGTTAATCTTAAACACTGCAGAAATAAATGTTAATAATGTTGCACGTAGAGGCATAATATTTAACGTAAAGTCCAGCAGAAGTACTTAGTGTGGAAGAGTAAAACCTTTAGGCACATCCCTCCTCCTATAGGCGCTTCTACGTCCCTTACAAATTGCATTTCAACTCGATCAACAACTGAATAACACGTGTTGTGAAAGACGACGATCTGTACTGTACAAGTGAAGCAGTACATAAAAATCAAGAATACATTTTCAATAGAAATTAAACCAAATTTAAAATGAGATGAAGCTGCCATTAAATATTTTAAGATGGCTAAAGTTAAGGCAGTTAAAACGTTCTCGGTACGTGTGTAGAATGCCAAAGTGATAGATGCTTTCCCGCTTCTCGACTGTGGGGTGTTGTGGTACCATATCCCAACTTTGTTTTGCAAGGGGGGGGGGTGATGTTTAATCTGTTCGTTCCCTTCACTACAACCATAACAGCGTTACATCTGTCACTTAACGGAATGGAGCGATACACAATGAGATGAGAGAAACCAACGGGACCGGCCAATAAATTTTTCCACAACCTGTTTTCAAATCTCAAAAAATTAATTTATTTTATTGAATACGTGATAACTTTGCAAAGCTTTGGTCTTGTACGGGAGGCATCGGGTAATTTATTTGCAAGTCTTTCGACATTTCCTCGCACTTGTTAATTCTCCGAAGCAGACGTCCCGGGTCGTGCATGTACGACGTGACCGCCACCGNTTTTTAAATTATCAATAGATACTTGCGTTCCACAGTTACTAAATAGCGCGTGGACAAAACTTGAAGGTATTAGTATAATTAAAACATGCAATACTAGTATTTGGTTATTTCACTAAAAAGAAAGTTATGGCACAAAAATGCAAAATTCAACATGGCACTAAACATTCAACAAGGTATACGCCACACTGGTTAAAAGTTAAATGTCTGATTCGTCAAATTAATAATGTGTCCGGTTTATTTAATGATATACATATTTTTTATGTGTATGTTGAATGTTAATCTTAAACACTGCAGAAATAAATGTTCATAATGTTGCACGTAAAGGCATAATATTTAACGTAAAGTCCAGCAGAAGTACTTAGTGTGGAAGATTAAAACCTTTAGGCACATCCCTCCTCCTATAGGCGCTTCTACGTCCCTTACAAATTGCATTTCAACTCGATCAACAACTGAATAACACGTGTTGTGAAAGACGACGATCTGTACTGTACAAGTGAAGCAGTACATAAAAATCCAGAATACATTTTCAATAGAAATTAAACCAAATTTAAAATGAGATGAAGCTGCTATAAAATATTTTAAGATGGCTAAAGTTAAGGCAGTTAAAACGTTCTCGGTACGTGTGTAGAATGCCAAAGTGATAGATGCTTTCCCGCTTCTCGACTGTAGGGTGTTGTGGTACCATATCCCAAATNGCTTCTCGACTGTGGGGTGTTGTGGTACCATATCCCAACTTTGTTTTGCAAGGGGGGGGGGTGATGTTTAATCTGTTCGTTCCCTTCACTACAACCATAACAGCGTTACATCTGTCACTTAACGGAATGGAGCGATACATAATGAGATGAGAAAAACCAACGGGACCGGCCAATAAATTTTTCCACAACCTGTTTTCAAATCTCAAAAAATTAATTTATTTTATTGAATACGTGATAACTTTGCAAAGCTTTGGTCTTGTACGGGAGGCATCGGGTAATTTATTTGCAAGTCCTTCGACATTTCCTCGCACTTGTTAATTCTCCGAAGCAGACGTCCCGGGTCGTGCATGTACGACGTGACCGCCACCGNTTCGACATTTCCTCGCACTTGTTAATTCTCCGAAGCAGACGTCCCGGGTCGTGCATGTACGACGTGACCGCCACCGACGTCAGGTAGGGCTTAACACGTCCTCGACGGCGCGGTCGTCACGGATGGAGTAGCTTGCTCAGAGAAACAGGCACAGGGGAGCAATAGGCAGGACGACCTGTTTGTAGCGGAGAGATCTGTGTGCAGCCTAGACTTCAACTCCTTGCGTGCAAGCTTCCTTTGGCTATTGGCCGCGCGAGAAGGCATTCTCTACTCGACTGGGCCAACAGAATAGAGTTATCCCGACACTGGACGTCCANGCTATTGGCCGCGCGAGAAGGCATTCTCTACTCGACTGGGCCAACAGAATAGAGTTATCCCGACACTGGACGTCCGCGATTGGCTGGCAGACACTTCAGACGCGTGCGAGTTAGAATCGTCCAACCGCGATATTGGTTATGAAGTAACAAAGCGTCTTGTGTAGTACAAGTCGTGGAGTCTCTCCTAACAACAGGAGCGGCCACGATATTGGTTATGAAGTAACAAAGCGTCTTGTGTAGTACAAGTCGTGGAGTCTCTCCTAACAACAGGAGCGGCCACGATATTGGTTATGAAGTAACAAAGCGTCTTGTGTAGTACAAGTCGTGGAGTCTCTCCTAACAACAGGAGCGGCCGCGACACAGCATTAGCCTGCTCTTTTGTAGTTGCTTCACTTGCGTCGTCTTTGAACGATCTTCCAATGGGGATCAATAATTACATGAAATATTGCTTTAATGTACAAACATCATGCACGGCTGTTTTATCACCGACGTGATTCCTTCTACGGAATCATCTCAACCGACAACAGCCAGTCTTGGCGGTGTCCGGACAGTTCTGGACAGCGACAATTTCGGCCAACTGACAAAACACCACATTAGTTAAAATTCAGGCCAGGTCCTACACCAAGGGAGTAGGGGAGGGAAAGGGTGCCTGCATTCTCGTTCTTGTCGATGCTTCTCTGAATATATTCGTCGATACTGACGTACAAATTGTTAGGTTAGGTTAGTGTAGGGCGGGTGTTCGTAGCCGGAATTGTCGCACAACTATCTTGCTTTACTTTTTGTGATGTGTGTACGACATTTAATAATAATACTTGGTATTGTAATGACAGTATGGGTGTTGTTGTGAAGGTCGCTGTAAGTAAGGTGGGGCGGCGTGGGTAGAGCTGGCTGGCACGGCAGGGCGTCTGGGGCGCCGGGCTGCGTCTAGACGCCACAGGTTGTGAGGAGGGGGGTGGGAGGCCCGGACCACGCCAACAGCAGTCTGCTTGGCCCGGGCGGCGCTGTGTGTGACCCACTTACCCCTACTATTACTACGCCGGCCGGGCTTTACTACTCCGCCCTGATCGATACCCGACCTCGCTGGAACAACAGCCGCCCTGCGCTGCGTCTCAGCTCCTGGACGCTACCCGCGCTTTCTTCGCACTTTACAATACAACCTTTGTACGACGTGTTTGCTTGTTTCCTAAATATGGCATGTGTCACGAGCGTTTTTAACATTAAAGTACCTTATTTTTAATTAATACGAATAAAACAGAGAGAAAATGGGTGTGTTGGTAACACCTAGTAAGAAACAGTTCTTATGCAAAATATTATTAGACTGAGTGCGTACGAATGCGGTGCATTGACTCGCTGGTGTAATTTTCTAGACTTATTTAAAGTTTATTTGCATTGGGCGGAGGAACACCCAGGAAATAGAACTTTAGCAAGGCTTCAGAAAAGTTGGAAGTAACGGTGAATGGACTATTCCACCCGGAGTGATGTCACAACTTAGCCAACTTATGAACATTAAACATCGAATTTTCTAAAATATGCCAGTTCCAAGTTACGTGGTTGTAACTTGTGAACTTTCTAACTTTTGATAAGNAAACATCGAATTTTCTAAAATATGCCAGTTCCAAGTTACGTGGTTGTAACTTGTGAACTTTCTAACTTTTGATAATTCTAAGTTACGTGTTTGTAATGCCCGACTGTTCTAAGTTATGTGTTTGTAAGTTATGATAGTTCTAAACCATAACTCACAAGGATTTATTACGATTCCCCTCGACCCGAGTGCGCGCCTCTGCACGGTGCAGCCACAGCATATTTATAATATTTAATTTACAGCTTGAAGCGCCGTACACATCATCCACTGTTCTCTACTCAATTCCGTGCCTAAAAGCTAAAAGGGAAACGGATTAGTGCCGATGAGAGCGAAGCAATGCCAAGATGTAATGGTAGCGGAATGCGATAGTAGGGGAAACAAGAGTAACTCGCCGGCCAACGGCAACGTCCGCAACGTTTCGTCACGTGCGAAACTCGGGACAGGACCCACCGGCACTCACGACACTAAAACTCAGTAGTTGTGGAGCTTCATTGCGGAGCACCGAGTGTGGAGTATCGACCTACTGTGGACCACCAGGTGTTGACTGTCGAGCCAGCACAGGCTACTTCGTCGGTCCCTCTTCCATTCAGTAGCAAAACGCAGGAAGGACAGAACTCCTCATTAAAATGAATCACCGCCAAGCAAAATTGTAACTATCGTAATACAAAACTAACCGCAAAGAATTAAACTGCAGAAAAGTTCAAATAAATTAATAAAATGAACCACGAAACGTACTGTAGCCGTACCGTAGCAACCGGCTAGATACGGACCAATCAGTTGCTCGCGGACCACAGTGTTGAGATCAATAATAATCTTGCATCGTATGAACATAATGATTGCNGTTGAGATCAATAATAATCTTGCATCGTATGAACATAATGATTGCTCGGTACTGTAGAGGAATATCACAAACGTTTTGAAACACAACAGGTGAGAAACTACAATTGTAGAAAGTGGAAAAGTACGACCGGCGTGTACCAGCCTTAACAGCTTGACAGAGACATCGTT
This sequence comes from Clitarchus hookeri, assembly GCA_002778355.1. Taxonomy (NCBI): domain Eukaryota; kingdom Metazoa; phylum Arthropoda; class Insecta; order Phasmatodea; family Phasmatidae; genus Clitarchus; species Clitarchus hookeri. The sequence continues at coordinate 261,658 of NQII01001235.1, forward strand.
ACAGATGAAACCCTGCTTATCCAGTACCGCCACGGCCTGTATAGTCCATTCACGGTTACTTCCTACTTTTCTGAAGACCTGCCAAAGTTCTACTTCTAGGATATTCCTCCGCCTCATGCAAACAAAGCTTACAGAGTCTAGAACATTACACCGTGCACCACATTCGTGCACACTCAGTGTAATAATATTTTGCTTAAGAACTATTTCTTGCTAGACATGATCAACACACCTAAAGTCTCTCTGGTTTTATTCACATTATTATAAATTATATATTATAATTTACAATTAAAATAATGGTAAAAGTTCAAACTAATTAACACATGAATAAAACGTTTGTGTGAAACCTGAAATATTTAACACACAACCAAACACGCNAAAAGTTCAAACTAATTAACACATGAATAAAACGTTTGTGTGAAACCTGAAATATTTAACACACAACCAAACACGCCACACATGGGGTGATCTTTCAAAGGTGTGTTAGGGGTCACGGTGGTGTAGTGGTCAGACCACTCTCCTTCCACCTAGGCGAACCGGGTTCGATTCTTGGCGGGGTCGCTCCCGGATCTTGGCANTAGTGGTCAGACCACTCTCCTTCCACCTAGGCGAACCGGGTTCGATTCTTGGCGGGGTCGCTCCCGGATCTTGGCACATGGGAGTCGTGCCGGACGATGCCACTGGTCAGCGGGTTTTCTCGGGGATCTCCCGTCTCCGCCGCCCTTGCATTCCGGCGCTGCTGCATACTCACCTCCCTTTACGCTCATTGGCTCTCAAGATATCTGCACTCACACTTACACTCAAAGGAATGGACTATATATAGCAAGGAACTATCCAGGCATTCGCCCTGCGGCCACCTCGGGAAGCCACGTTCACATCCGCCAATCAAGATGGCCGGGCCTGCAATGTGAAGCCAGGAGCCCTATTTTCGAAACTAGCGGGATAATTGCGCTAGCTGATTCATCCGATACTTCCATTCCGGTAGTGAGTGTCTAAATACCAAAATGCTTATTTTTGAGATGGCTGTAGCGACTGTCGGAATGAAATGCATCGGAATTTCAAAGAATCAGTATCACCCCTTGGCAGCGTTGCATTTCGTGTGTAGTTACCGACGGTGAACCAGTCACGTCACACTGTTGAGACAGGAAAATTCATTTTACAATACTAAAATTACAACATTTTTTACATGATAAGAGGTTCCTTACAATTTACATTTTTTTTAATAATACTGAAAATATTCAAGGCGATGACAAGACTTGTGGNATGATAAGAGGTTCCTTACAATTTACATTTTTTTTAATAATACTGAAAATATTCAAGGCGATGACAAGACTTGTGCTTGACAGATATTTTAACGAAGTTTAGTGCATGTGCGGGTGAAAATTCGTATTCACAGGACACACATAATCCGCAAGAATTCTGCAATAACGATTTATTTTCAATGTTTTTCTTTAAAAAGAATTTGTACTTTACGACGTTGCAGTACTTGTTACGGGAAAGAAAATAAGGGAATTCCGCGAAACTGCAGTGNTTTGTACTTTACGACGTTGCAGTACTTGTTACGGGAAAGAAAATAAGGGAATTCCGCGAAACTGCAGTGTGTAATTACGAATCATACATCGCAATTACTTGATTTACATTGTATTTTAAGTCCAAGTATTATTTATGAAAAAATTATCGAGTTTCCATATTTCTGCAACTAATATGTGTACATTAAACACCAAGTTAAATGTAGTTATTGAATTCATGCATTAAATCTTGTGCAACTTGCAATCTTGGCTGTCATATTTTCATTTGTTTCCCGTAGTAGTGCAAATGTCACAGCGCTGCAAGCAAATTTTTGAACACTCGATAGCGGATATGTATTCCGACAGCCAACTGCCGAGATTTATTTGTTACTACCACTATGTAATATAAGAAACTTGAAAATATACACTCCAGTGTGGTTTGATCTAAATACAATGAACGCAATAGAGTAAAAACTAAGACCTATAGCACACATCAAATTATAACTTCGTTAAAAAACTGTGGCAAAATCCCTGCATACTCAATGTTAAGTTGGCTGAAACACTTCACAATGAAAGGCTCTGCGCGAAGACCGAAAATAACACACACACACATCTCCAAATTTGTTAAGGCTTTCCCAATACTTGTGAAATTTGGAAGTGCAGTCCTTACGTTGCTCGAGTTTTACACATGTGCCACTTTTCTCCATCCAATGAAGCGTCGTGAGTGTTTTGGTCATATCTAGTCTTCGTCTGATTGCAGGAGCTGCTGACAGCGGCTGTGGGTGCTCTCCAACCATCGACGTAGATAGGTGGCGTGTGCTGGACCAGCAGCATGTTTCTCCACCATTATCTGCACCGCGGGGATGGAACACACTCGTGAAGGACGTTCTACATTCTGAAACACGCAACGCTGTTACCTCAAACGAGAAGCAATGTTATAAATAATACGGAAACCTTAACAATTCCAATATCTTTGTCTGCTAAAAACCTCGAGCAGCGAACACAATCGATTGCAGGTGTAATGCCGATGTATTAGTTATCCCCAAGATCTGTCACCTTCCACAAAGATGTGTTTCTAATATCCCCTTCACAGTCGGGGTGGAATACAAGCGGCGCCCAAACCTCGAGATAAACTTGCCTGAACCATTTTATATAATTTAGTTTCGAATCCGGTCGACTTAATGAACAATCGCGAGGAAGTCTTGAGTTACCAAAAGGTATCGATCCCACCTTCCTGTACCCGCCAACAAGACGAAAATATTTACTACCATGCCTCTTTCTCATAGTAATTCTGGATGTGAGAGCGTCCTTCGCTCTTTTTTTTCACTTTCTCGTCACTTTATAGAGATGGCACATCTGGCACCATTTTTCAGCTTCATCTCTGCGGCGTAGCTGGCAGAAATGCTGCCTGGACACAAACCTTTAAAATACACCCTTAAAGTCAATGTGCTGATTTCATGCAGTGACGATGAGTGTGTCCACTCACCTTTACTTTCAATTAAAGGCTGTTCACGATAAAGTGAGAACTTTTGAAATCAACCTTAGAAAAAAGTCACTGCTCCTACGTGCATATATTTTAACTGGCGCACTGAGTGGCATGCGCCCAGTAATGTTGGTAACGATGGAGGGAAAGTAGTTCCATTTCTTAACGCCAAATAAAAAGTGTTAGGTAACCATTTGTGATTATTACATTATTTCGTTCGCTTTGAGTTTATTTTCTGCATTGAAGTGTAAAAAATGAGGTTCGTAAAATATTTACTTCTCTAATAATTTTAGTTTCACTTGACCGACGCATGAGGCCCATGGCAATGTTAAATTTACATAAGGCGGAATTACACACAACATGCATACAAGCAGATATTAAGCAGGGCTTTCAAAAATGCTCAGCTTACCGTGAACAGCTTATAACTTGGATACGGAGAAGAATGTAGTACCACAATAACAAATCAATTGTCATGAGCACAAATTAAAGGTGGCGTCCCAGTAATTTTTTTTTTTTAACGACGAGATATGATGATAAAACTTGTTCGGCAATCATGTATGCATTTGCATTAAAATATAAACGGATACGACATAAGCAAACTGTAAGTTTACGCTTCCCCCTCACAGCGGTATATTGACAGGGCTACACCCCCCTTATAAACCGAATTAGGTCACAAGTGCCAGGCCTATAGTTATTTCCACTTTATTTTTCATAAAAAAATCATTACGATTTAGTATAGTGAAACTTATAGTCTTCACGTATATTTTCTAGTTTCCCAACGTCAGTGTGGTATGTTGAGGTGACATATGAAGCATACGAAAGTGGACTCTGNCACGTATATTTTCTAGTTTCCCAACGTCAGTGTGGTATGTTGAGGTGACATATGAAGCATACGAAAGTGGACTCTGCTCTTTGTTTGTATTTGGAATATGAACGAATGATACTTTATTCACGTGGCGACGGCATCATATCAACACAGAGGTGACCGAATAATTCTTGTTAATATGGAAATACGTGCTTTTAGTCGCGTTGGCAAATCTCGCAATCCGGCAGTTACGTCTACCGTCCTAAAGCGGCTATCGCGGGCTCCGCCAGCCGCCAGGACAGAGCTGCTGAGAGAGATAGGTCAGGACACAGTACGTGACAGAAGCGAATGCAAGCTGCCAGGCACTGTGCACTGCAGCCGCGACATTCCCCTTCCTCGCGCGTTCAGCACGCACGGCTTAGCCTTCACCGAGCCTGGCTCTTTCCCTCTCTATAACAATCCCAGGTGACAACTATGCATGTGCCATTACGAAATAATGTTCCCTTGCGAGCCGATCGTAACTCGTCCTGCAGATACACATATAAATGAAATAAAATATACAATTTTAACTTCCTAGTATTTTTTCCATTCGTTTTTGCCTGTTCCTTGATGCAACTATAACAAATCTTTTTGGAACAACCGCTGCGCATATGTTGTCACTGGACAGCCAACAGTACGACATGCCGGCGTAAATTATAATAAAGATTCCGAACAACCATACTCCAATAAAAAAAAAAATGCTCTGCACTAATTTCGGATGTTACTGTAAATCACCCGTATTTAATATGTCAGTGGGCGAATAACCCCTCCCTCCCCCCTCTCCAAGAAAAAGTATTATACAGGCACAGCTAAGTTACAGAACAGAGCTATTGTGTCGCAACGAATTTTACGAGTTCTCTAAGAAACTTCATTAAAATCTAATGAAGTTGTGATTCAAATATCCTAACTAGGACAGGTATGCCCCAAATCAACATAATTTAATGTGACGTTGCATATAAAAAAATTAAATATATCACACCGTAATTCAACATACAGATATAACAACGTCATTTCGAGTAGAAGAAGATNCATATAAAAAAATTAAATATATCACACCGTAATTCAACATACAGATATAACAACGTCATTTCGAGTAGAAGAAGATTTGGTTGCACAAATGTTGAATAATTATAAGCAGGCATTGCGGATGGAGCTGTTGTGGAAGGTGGTANAGAAGAAGATTTGGTTGCACAAATGTTGAATAATTATAAGCAGGCATTGCGGATGGAGCTGTTGTGGAAGGTGGTAGCTAGTATTATTCACCCCGTCCGCACACTTGAAAGACAGTGCTTCGTGGTTGTATTGCAGCCACCGACATACGCGTCAGGGAACAGCAGTCAAAAACACACCCCGTTCTCTTTTACAACAGCCCCACCCGTCATCTTACAAGACGCGTTCCATCTCATAAAGAGTGAAGTAATTAGACTGGGCCGCGGGCAGCAGATGAGCACTGCACTCAATGGAGGGCTGGTGAACGGAAGTCGGCGGCGAGAACGGTGCCTGGTGGCGGTGACGTCAGCCACTCCGGGAAACGCCTGCCTAGTGCGNAACAGCAGTCAAAAACACACCCCGTTCTCTTTTACAACAGCCCCACCCGTCATCTTACAAGACGCGTTCCATCTCATAAAGAGTGAAGTAATTAGACTGGGCCGCGGGCAGCAGATGAGCACTGCACTCAATGGAGGGCTGGTGAACGGAAGTCGGCGGCGAGAACGGTGCCTGGTGGCGGTGACGTCAGCCACTCCGGGAAACGCCTGCCTAGTGCGTCACTGCGCTATCTGCATTCCAGGAATGGACGTCGAGCAGGCAGTCGCGAACCTCCCGCCTTCTCTTCCTGGTCGCTCGGAACATTCACGTCGCCTCATTGGTCCGCTCGCTCGCCCCTTGAAGGCTACCCAATATTTTCTACGGATCCGCTCTCAAGGCCGTATTGTTAAGAGCAGCCCAAATATCTCATCTTCTACCGTTTTACTACATTCTTTCATGTAACACAAATACACTGCTGGACAATAAAAATCGCGCACCACGAAAATACCACGCGACAATTATGTAACGATGTAAATAGCGAGTACGGGCTGGTATGCACATGACCCCATGTTTGTGCATTTACATTTGACATCAGACGCTACAAGCACAGACCAACGGTTGTAGACACTGGCGTGTAGTTTAAACTGCACTAACACGATAAACACCACACGAGGGTAGAGAAAGAAGAATGACGTGAAGACACCATAGATGTTGCTGTACGCAATTGAAGAAATTCGAGAGAGGACTCGTAATCGGACTGAAAACCGCACTGTTAGAAAACATCTCCGTAAAATTAGGGAAAAAACAGGTTACACATTTTTCAGATATCTGCGTTAAATTAGTCACTTCGTATTTTTAAATAACGTTCTCTCGTAAATTTTACATAAATCTCAGTGAATTCATGGAATGTGTCCAGGAACTCTCAGGTTTTTTTTTAAATCTGCTCTTAAAAAAAAGGGGGCAATAAAAAGTTTAACTTTCGTTGTGTGGGTGATAGATACACTGTGTATTAAAATGACTATAAAAATAAAAAAATTTGTCCGGTAGCGGGATTTGAACTCGGAAATTTTTTTTTTAAACAGTCCAACACATTAACCACTCACATACCGTGCTTTTACGAGAAACAGTGTTGTAAATATGGGATTTATATATGATTATGCATGCACCTCTTATTTTCTAGTCATGTTACTGAGTTTGCGATTTTGTTTCTTTTTATTTCGGATTTACAAACCCGGGAAAGAAATGAGTTTTATTTTCGTAATGTATTTCGCTGTGTATAAAAGAGAAATTAGAAAAAGTTTAAATATTTTGTCATGTAAAGTGATTTTAACACGAATAGAAAAATTAACAAACAATAACTCGAGCAGTTCACCTACCACACCTTTGCATCAAGTACTTAGTAAATATGGATTTTACATGAAAGTGTCGAACGCGCCTGGCATAGTTTCAAGACGTGTTAGAACGCAACTATATTTGCGGTTTATAAAACTAGGTTACGAAAAAATTGTTTTATTTTCGTTATGTGCGTGTTTTACTGTGTATACAGAAGGTTTCGTCCTGTAGCGGAGTTTGAACAAGAATCAACGAAGTGGCCCTCCATGAGTGGTTGGCCACTCACCTACTACTATTTTACACGAAGTAGTATTGTCAAGACGGAAATCGATACGTTTCAAGTATCATCTGCATTGTTCGTGTCTCAAAATCGAAGCCATAACAATACAGAGAGCTTCCTTTTTTTGTCGGAGCTGATTTCCGTTATTTGTCATTNGTGTCTCAAAATCGAAGCCATAACAATACAGAGAGCTTCCTTTTTTTGTCGGAGCTGATTTCCGTTATTTGTCATTACGGAGTGCCTTTCCGTAAATTAAATCTCCTCTACATTTGTAACAGTGCGCAGGGTGGTCGTATCGCCTACAGTCCACCACCTGCATCGTTCAGACTAGTGTGCCCCGACCCGATGTTGTTGGGAGCAGTAGACACATGAAGGCAGCCCCACAAGGAGGACCAGAGCAGGATGGACGACGTCGACTGCCAGTCGAGGGAACCCACGGCGACCCTGTCCACGATACCGGCCAGTGTTGGGGCTCCTATGTGCTCATCCCGCCGCCTTGCGGAGGAGAATCTGCGATCCCAGCGCCCATTGCACGTGCCACCCATTACCTCTGCAACAGCGGCATCTTCATTTGCAGTGGTGCCATGCCGAAGTAATGTGGAACGCCACAGACTGGCGACGTGTGGTGTTCGAGTGTGCGACTGGTTGAACGACCAGCTGCCGCCGTGCCATAGTATCCGGCATTGGAACACACCGTCTAACAATTGTGGGCCCATCTGCCTCAGGACAACATCCGGTGACTGCTGGCCTCAAAGCCAGACCGTGCAGTGTGTATCGCTAGCGAAGGGGTGCGACTTGGTCCGTCTTGGAGATGACCAGACGGCATTCCACAGATCCATATGTCATTTTCCTGCTGCTCTGTTTTGTGACCGTGTGCATTACTCATCTCTATCACTACCTCGATCAAATTTCAGTGCTGTCCGGTGCAAACTTCTATATGCGCTATTTTTATTGTCTGCAAATGTATAAAATGACCTGACACCAAGGAATTACATGGAAATTCATTGTTTCCTTCATTCGTCAGTTTCATTTANGCAAATGTATAAAATGACCTGACACCAAGGAATTACATGGAAATTCATTGTTTCCTTCATTCGTCAGTTTCATTTTAAGTTTCAATGTAAAATTCATGGCAAAAAAATCAGAAGTTAAATTTGAGTCGCAAACGAAGCAAGTATAATTTTAANAAGTTTCAATGTAAAATTCATGGCAAAAAAATCAGAAGTTAAATATGAGTCGCAAACGAAGCAAGTATAATTTTAAAATATTCATAAATAGGCCTATAATAACAAATGTGAAACTCATTTTTTATTTCTCTAGTATTTTCAATTAAAGTTAATCTGCCACAGAAACGTAAAATATCCTCCAGACATAGAAAAAATCAGAGAGTTTAACGCGCTTCAGGACGTTAGCTAGTAAATAATACATTCTTTTATATTTTCTCTAAGACAATGCAACTTGTTGACACTACATGTGGTGTCATTACCAACGAATTAAAAAAAAAAAATNTTATATTTTCTCTAAGACAATGCAACTTGTTGACACTACATGTGGTGTCATTACCAACGAATTAAAAAAAAAAAATCAGTGCCAAAATTATTGCATAAACTACATTCGTAAAAGAAATTTTACAATTAGGTCACTCAAACTATAAAAACTAACTTAGATGAACTAATCCATTTAAACTTTAATGAAAAAATATATATACCGTGGCACATATTAAAATGTGTATGCATCAGAGCAGGTAACGTTTTNATTTAAACTTTAATGAAAAAATATATATACCGTGGCACATATTAAAATGTGTATGCATCAGAGCAGGTAACGTTTTCTGAATTTCTTAAAAATGGTTTGATCCAAAACAATTTTGCACATATCTTATTTGTAGGCATGCCGGAGCGATTCCAAAACAACAATTACGTATGTAAACGTTGCCCTGCACCCTGGCGTTCGTTACGCCACTGCTCCGCGCTCGGGGCCTCGGAGTGAGGGTCGCGTGACGTGGCACGCCGGCGTGGTTCGGGAGGGAAATCCCTCCGCCCGATGAAAGAAACTCCTGTCTTGTCTGGGAGCGGATAGCAGGATAGAGCGTAGCTTCCCGACCGGATCGCGGATTTCCCGAGCCACCGGAGGAGGATCCGGGACGATATAACTGCGAACACACTGCAGATTATCACACTATGTTTTCAGATTAGACTGAATTTCACTGTCTGCCCATGTCACCAACAATTTTCAAGTAGAAATGTCAAAATCACGCGATAAAACGATGGCATATGCACATTTAATCTCTCCTATTCCAAATACTTGTATTACTATAAAAATTATTTTGCTTAACTTAAGCATACCCTTGTTACATTAAAATTTTGTCAGACGAAGGATACTAACATACACACGTATTTAAGTAAACAGAGATCAAAGTAATATTCATACCACGTGGTTTTGGAAGTTCCATTTAGGGGGGGGGGCTGTTGAATTATGAGCTACAAAACCGATTCTGTGTAGTTAACACAATACTCTCTGTCTCATATTCCCTTTACGGGTTAACAACAATTTTTAGATTTCTCTGCAACAACACCGGTGGCGATGCCACCTTCATTCTACAGATAGCAGCACCACTGTTTAGAGTAGATGGAAATAGCCGAGTCACCCGAATGGCTACTGGCTGGGGAGCCGAGGAGCCAGGCGGCCATATTGGATTTCCCTTTTACCCTCCTGCTCTATCATTCCATCCAATCTCTTCATGCTCTAGCATTCCTCTTCTTTTTTCTCATGCTGTCATTTCCGATGTTATTTTTTTCTCATGCTCTAGGATTCCTTCGTGTCTCTCTTTCTCTCGCCCATTCTATCCCTTTGATTTTTCTCATAGTCCTTCCAGCCTCCTCAATTTTCTCATGCTCTCACATTNTTCTCTCGCCCATTCTATCCCTTTGATTTTTCTCATAGTCCTTCCAGCCTCCTCAATTTTCTCATGCTCTCACATTCCTCCTGTCTCTCTCTTTCTCCTGTTTTATCCGTTTGGGTATTCTCATAGTCCTTCCGATCTCCTTAATTTTATCACTTGTTTCCCAACCCTCTCTTGCTTTTCGCATCCTCCTTCACCGGCGTCGTCGTTTTCTGTAGGCAGCCATATTTTATTCCCGCCACCAGTCGGCTGCTGTAGGATGCCAACTTTAATTCCCGCACCTGCAACNCTGTAGGCAGCCATATTTTATTCCCGCCACCAGTCGGCTGCTGTAGGATGCCAACTTTAATTCCCGCACCTGCAACCAGTGTGAGTGAGGTTCGACTATTCCCAGCTAGGAGCGCTGGTTTCGATGCAGCCATTTTGTGTGTTGGTTGGTTCATTCGTCGCCTGCAGAGACGCGCTAGCATCGGGGAGTGTAGGTCAAGTAGCGGCCGCTAGGAATTTTTTTATTTGTTTGTGAACTCAAAAAAATGCAGGAGGCGTGCGGTTTCGATCCGCCCACCTNCGGCCGCTAGGAATTTTTTTATTTGTTTGTGAACTCAAAAAAATGCAGGAGGCGTGCGGTTTCGATCCGCCCACCATTCAGTCGTCAGTCCGGTGTCTAGACAACACGACCACCATTGTATGGGAAGTATTAGGAAATGAAATAACGTATATACTCGCATCGGCCTATGCACTACGTTGGTTAACGGACACCTGGCTGCTGGCTGTAGAGCCATTGCATGGTTATGAGAAGAAATATAGTAAATAACCGCATCGGCCTCTACGCACTCCCCAGACAATAAACTTGTCGCGAGCTGGTGAGCGTTCTTCATATTCCCTCTGGATTCCCCTATGCTAATGACGTCAATACCAGCGGTCTATCCAGTGCTGTGCGTTCGTGTACATACAATATTTAAGATGATAACCTATAGTGAAACAGACTATACGCACACCATACACCGCACGTGTATGTACAGCCTCAGTCCACTGTAAAACCAGTCTGGAAAATAGATAAACACATGCGTGGGCATATAACACGGATGGAGGTGGATTGGATGGAGCATGAGGTAATGAGGGAAATACAGAGTATGCATAAATTGTACGACACAAGTACATATATTTGTAAGAATAAATTTATTTATACTTCAAAAAATATGTTTGTCGGTGGCACATACAGGTTCAATTACACCTCTTGCAATGCTGTGTCCAATTACACATCACTGAGCACAGAGCATTTTATCCAACTCTTGTGGCATAAATCGAAACCCAACCATTTTACAAAAAGGAGATTATCCGATCGCCGAAGAACTTTCTCAAACAAAAAAAAGCATCCAGAAATTTGGTAAGTAGGATCTTCTGTTCATAGAACTCCCCTTGGAGCACTGTTACATTCAAGTCGGCCAGATAATAGGTCCTTAGTTCGTAATGGTGAATCTTAACAATCCTGTAGACTTCAGTGCCCGAGTACTTCAGTTCGGTGTCTATAACTTTGCAAATGTTCCTTTCACTTGTGATATTCTGATGTAGTCACCAACCAACTTTCACCTCAGGTTTGCGCGTTTCCAACTTCTTCTCAGCCTTGAAAACAGTCTCCAGCAAACAATTATCCCGAATTATACTGTACTCTTCTATTTTAGGCTGACACCAATCGGGGCAACATGTCTAGCCACTTACCATTCCCGAAGCGAAAATTCTCGCCACATCTTAATTTTCAAAGTACGGTTAAACCGTTCCACAATGGAAACTTTAATCTCACCATATGTGCTATAGTGATTAATTTTATTAGCAGTCATTAGCGAACGTAAGGCGGGACTGTAGAATTATCTGCTAAGATCTGTTTGCAAATGTTTAGGCGATCCCTTGTCGCGCAAACCAGTCTTCACAGCATCGCTCACATCGAAGTCACGTCACATCTCCGACGAACCAGAATCGCCCATACATATTTGCTGAAACAACCTACTACTGTTAACATGTATCTGCAGTCCTGAATAAAAGTCGCATACGGAATCATTTCAACTATGTCGGCATTTTGTATAGAACTCTCAGTTCAAAGATGAGTACTTTCCACCTGGGGTAATTACGGCGTGCAGGCCGGTGGAGCTCGGCAGCAATTTTCGCACGTGACATTTTGTTTTAGTATATATACCCACCTTCACACAATTGATACTTATGTTATGAATTTGGTGGCTATATTTTCGGTGGATGGGAAATGGTGACCAACTATACTTACGCTCTAGCTGACACAAATTGTAGTTTTGTGGTGGGAATACAAAATGGCGTGGGGATAAGGCAAGATGGTGGGGTGATTGATGTGTGCGTGATTAGCATATGTAGAATTAGCATATATGATTTTTGTGATTTGTATAGGTGTCCTTAGAATGTGTACTCAGCATAGGTCGTAGAATATATGCTTGTAACAAGGTAGTGCATGAAATTGCATGACTGTACAATGAACTCCAATATTGTTTAGACAATATGGACGGTGTTGGTATGGAATGACAGAGCGTGAAGTGCTAGTAAATGATTGCACAATCTGGCTGGCATTTGCACAATTCCCACCGGATTGTGCAAGTGCCACATTTTTGCTGGAAATTTGAGGGAAAAAAGGAATTTTTCGAGGGAAATTTGAAATTTTAGGCGTTTTTGAAGGAAAGTATTTTTGAGGGGTAAAAGGGAAATTTTGAGGTCAAGGTCGGCGGATGGCTTCGGACTCAAGACTCCATACTCCAGTGTCCCAGACACCCCATTATATATCTACTCCTATCGAGTATTATATGGACCTCGCACAGCTGCTGAAGCCTGTCTGTCGACCAGCGGCGCCGAGTAAAAATACCAAAAGCTGACCTTGGCGCCGCCGAGTGAACAGCATGCCATAGCTGCGTATCTTTCCATGGCAGCAGATGAAGTGAAGGCTATGGGAAGGTCGTAAGTGTGTACATACATGCCAACACCTCCGCGATTCCTGCAATGGTGAGTTATATAGGCTTTTCGCTGTAAACCGAGTCTTTCAAAAGCCTTGCCTATTTTGTATCCACCCGACATGGGTAAAAATAACGCTGACATTATCCCCATGACTTGATTCATGCGTTGATCAAGTGTAACTGTAAAACTGTTTATGCTGCTCTATGTATAGTATTGTTAGAAGGCGCCCGAGAGGAATATCCGAGTTCATGAGGGATGGAGGTTTTAAAAATAAAATATCTATCTCTACTATTGCTCTTTTTATTTCTTAGTGAGCGCAATTTTGAATGGACATTTAAACTCTAATTAAAGTCCTTCTCAATATATCTGTTAGGTAATAGTCAATTAATTCATACTCATCATGAACAAACGTTCAGTCTGTCTGTTGCAATAATTTGTAATTTCTTCCACTCACGCATCCAGTCCAATAGTCCAGCCTGCCAGCCGCACCATCCACTGCAATCGCACACTTTCTTTCCGCTGGTCACTTCCGGCGCTACTCGTTGCTCTTCTCACTCGTCGTCTATCGCTTAACGTCGCACAATCGCCCAGACTCCCTACTCTCATTAACTCTCGGCTCGGAGGACCTACACCCGTTTATAGTCACTGGCCTTGATCTAGAAGGTTCGCCGCACCACAAGTCACGCTGAGAGAAACTAGGGCAGCAGTAATGACCAGAACATTCCTTCGACAAACTGGCTTGTGGGCTCTAAGTTAAGTTAGCAGAGTATTAAGTTCTGGTCTTAACGTACTATAGCTAAGAGAAATGTTTAAATTTATGAACAATCTAAATCGTGTTTGTTATACATGTTCAAGTAAGAGTTGGCATTTTAGTACCACATTAAGGTTCCTAACAAATACAAGTTTTTACTTGACTGATGGACGAAACAAGTCGTCAGTAGACACTAGGAAAGGCAACGAACTATACTTTTACACCGCTGCCAACTTGAATTGGAGCCAGCAAGTCCCTGTGTCCATTAAAATGTACGCATTTACAGGCAGGGATTATTTACAAAGGCTGATATCAAACTCAACCACGAAGATGATACGTTATGTAATTCGTTATCAGAGGTATCTCAAACTCAAACACAGGAAACACCGACGTAATAAATAAATACTGAGCAAAACTTCAAAACATGAATACAATAAAATAAAATGTTGTATAAGTAATAAAAATGAATGTCGAAATGCTACTATAGAGACTACAATAGCAGTGCAAATAGCCTGTTTTTTTTTACAGCGATGTGCACAGAAGAATCAGCGATTCGTGTCAAGAGACGCCACTTGAGAAACATGACATTACGAGGTAGATTATATCGGAGACTAAGACGATAAAAGAAGTTTGGTTACCTTATCTGTAAGGTCTGAAGTAGGAAAGTACGCAAGAAATGTACACAGATAAACTTAAATCCAAATACTATTACGTCAGCAGACTAAATACAAGCTGCGATAACGAGCTAGGCGATGAAAAGATAAGAGAAAATTGGCGGGAGTTACCGAGTCTTGGATTTCGTTGAATCTAGGTACATACAACCAGCCATATGCAGAGATGCTCCTTATCTTGTTCTTCAAGGCTTCCTTCCAGAAGGAAGGCAGCGCTCCTTTTCTTAAAGTACGAATTGATGACACGCGAGAAACAAGTTGTGGAGGGGGGGGGGGTGTTATTGTTTATTTTGATTATTTATTTATTCAATGCATCCTCTTTAAGCACAAAGCTGAAATGGATTTGCCACAATAATAATTCTGATACATAACACACCACACTGAACATACATTAGATTACCAGATTAATTAATCAGAGGTTAAAATACACAGTGAAAAAATTCCCACGCGGTAATTACAATAAATTTTCATCATTTACAAGTAGCATATGTCACAATTGCTCTTTAATTGAACTTTGCAACTTATTAATCGGTTGTTTTGTTGAACGGACGTCCACTATCTTGCTTAAGGAAGCTAAAAGGCACGCGTTTGGTTGCCTTAATTCGCATCACTTCCTTTCCTTAAAATAAAGGACGCCTTCGACAAGAATCGATGAAGGGAGATTCTTGCCTTGTAATTAAGGCTTCCTATTAAATTGTCATTCCGTTCGCAAAAATTTCCGCAAAAAAATACTGCGGTCTTTCTGATGATAAACAATAAGTACACACACATTCGCATTACTGTGTGGTTACGTGATTTTGATAATTCTGATGGCTATGTACGATTAAATTATGTCAGCAACAGTCGACGATCAATCAACCTCATCTTTAGTGTACTGTTCATACGGCCATGCGTCCACTTGAACAAGTTTAATCGCGGAATTAGGTAGAGAGTTTGGTGCAGTGTGTGCGCGAGGCGTGAAGGTTGGCCTGGAGGACGGGCAGTGGTCTGCTCTAGAGTGTTCGCAGTAAACTGAGCACTTTCGAAAGCCCTGCTCAAGATCTACTTGTATACGCGTTGTGTACGCTTCCATCATATGTAAAACTAGTATAGCCATTGGCCTGATCACTTTATTCGTACATCGGTCAAGAGCAACTGTAATATTATTATAAAGAAACATTTAAAAACATTTTTTATTGTTTCACTTACATGCATTTTAAAATACAGAAAGTAAAATAAAATATTTCAGTATTCACAAATTTGACGGTAAGACATGGAACTACTTTCCCCCCACCGTTGCCAGTTTTACTGGGCGCATGACAGTTGGTGTGACGCACACACACACAGCCAGACACACGCGCGCGCGACTAAGGAAAGTGAAGTGATCTCGTAAGCCTTTCTTTCCTTCGAAAAGTAGGCCCAAAAACACTAATGTCCTCCATGGCCAACAATGTTGAACAGCATGACCCTAGGCGGCGGCGTGGAGTGAGTGGAGAGATTTGGGCTGCTCTTAACATCGAGGTCTTGAGAGCCGACGAGGGCGAGGTGAGTATGAAGCAGCGCCGGAATGGAAACCCGCCGACCAGCAGCATCTTCCGGCACGTGACCCGGCCGGGAACTGAAGCCGGTTGACTTTGTTGAGAGGCGAGCAGGTGAGCGACCGCGGCCCCGGCGGTGTGGAGACTGGAGAGCGCGTACCTGAGGCGGTGTGACGGCGCGGGTCGGCATCCTCGCTATCTATCGAGCGACACCCCCTGCCGTGGGTATGCCAAGGACACCAGGTCCTTGCTGCCCACCCCCACGGCGGCCCACATTCCGTCCTGCCTCCTCACCCACACACAGACGTACCAGCTTCACGGACCACCGTCGGCGCGTCTGCCTCAACAACGCAACTCGCAGCCAAGAGCACACCTCTCTCATAGTTCGTCAGCCTGACTAACGAAGCTCGGTCTCTTTTCACTCGCCCACTCTCGCATGCTTCCTAATTTAAGTATTTAGTTTAGCTTGCTTAATATGTGGCAAATCAAGTTTACAACATTTTGCTATAGCCATTTTTCGAATACTTTAAAAACATNAGCAGCGCCGGAATGGAAACCCGCCGACCAGCAGCATCTTCCGGCACGTGACCCGGCCGGGAACTGAAGCCGGTTGACTTTGTTGAGAGGCGAGCAGGTGAGCGACCGCGGCCCCGGCGGTGTGGAGACTGGAGAGCGCGTACCTGAGGCGGTGTGACGACGCGGGTCGGCATCCTCGCTATCTATCGAGCGACACCCCCTGCCGTGGGTATGCCAAGGACACCAGGTCCTTGCTGCCCACCCCCACGGCGGCCCACATTCCGTCCTGCCTCCTCACCCACACACAGACGTACCAGCTTCACGGACCACCGTCGGCGCGTCTGCCTCAACAACGCAACTCGCAGCCAAGAGCACACCTCTCTCATAGTTCGTCAGCCTGACTAACGAAGCTCGGTCTCTTTTCACTCGCCCACTCTCGCATGCTTCCTAATTTAAGTATTTAGTTTAGCTTGCTTAATATGTGGCAAATCAAGTTTACAACATTTTGCTATAGCCATTTTTCGAATACTTTAAAAACATTTTCCAGTATTCGCTTTACAACATGGGCGTACGTAAAGAAATATTGGTATGGTCCATTCACGGTAGCTTAAACTTTTCTGAAGCCTTGCANTTTACAACATGGGCGTACGTAAAGAAATATTGGTATGGTCCATTCACGGTAGCTTAAACTTTTCTGAAGCCTTGCAAAAATTCTACTTCCACTATATTCCTCCGCTTCATGCAAACTAAGTTTAACCAAGTCTACAAAATTGCACTACAGGAACAGCGCACTGCATTCCTACGCACTCAAGTGTAATAATATTTTCCATAAGAACTATTTCTTACAAGGTATTACCAATACACCTATTTTCTCTGTGTTTTATTTCTATTATTTATATATGTAAGACATTATAATTTATGAATTAAATATAAGTCAAATTTAATAAANTCTGTGTTTTATTTCTATTATTTATATATGTAAGACATTATAATTTATGAATTAAATATAAGTCAAATTTAATCAAATACGAGTTTTTTATGTCAACACTAGTATAAAACTCATGTGTTTCATGATGTAATTATGAAACAACCAAGCAAGTCGTACACAAGATGATTTTTTAAAGGTTTGATTAAAAAAACATGAATAAATCGCGAATAGACTATAGCATCTTCCCTCTTGCTATAATGAACTATAATGCATGTATATATTTATTGATTCAGCTATCGAAAAGGGACAAAATACTTTTTACAGAATTGAACAATAGTGAACAGAAAAAAACTATATCAACTTAAAGTTAAGGTGGCAAGACAGCTGAGCCGTCATCTATTAACGGCATTTTGAGGCAGAAAACTACAGATTTCGACGACTGCGTCACGATATTCGCGATCAGCGGCACCGAATTGACAAAATATGAAAGACTCAACTTTATGTTAGTGTTGAGCACACGTGAGTCTGGCTCGTAGACTATCAGTGGCGCACCGAAGCAATATGGCCTTCCCCCACATCCCTCCCACACCTCACACCTAAGCCACAACTTACATTACCGCCTACATTCTGTTTTACAACTGAGATAGGCTAAGAATGGAATCGTATTGACAGTATGTTGAAAATAGCACGTGGCGTATGATGCCGCTATCGTCGTAAAGACGAGCGCGGCACAGTAATAAAGTAATGACTCAGTAGATCACTAATATATTGAGTTAACTGCAAATTAATGCCAGGATATGTATAATAGGGACATGATTTCGCAATCCTTCAGTAAAATAAATAACTCAAGTAAGATTTTGTCTGAATTGTAATTGTAATGTTTATTGATAACGCCAATATGAAGTAAGAAATTATTATGTACGGCCAAAAGAACAGCATCACGCCATAATACGTCGTAACTCCAGCGATGGCAAGAGCTGGGTACTTGCTCAATATTATTGTCAGCAGCTGAGATAACCGACGACAGGTGTTTCGGCGTCTGGGATGGAGGCCATACTTATGTGTAGGACAAACAACAAACAGCCTTGCTTACTCACGTCCCCAGTCAACAGGCCATCACTAGAGTTGCGACATATTCTGTAGCATTTTCCCAGACTAAACTAGATCTTTGATGTTTCAATACTTGTGATGATACTGCCCACTACAATTACTATTGGACCAGGTACTAGTCCGGCTGTGGAGCTCAATGCCTCGGTGTCTCGGTGGATGCGGAAACCAGACCCCCTCAACTGGCCCCGCACGCTTCGCGGTCCACATACACTTCTGCCTCACTGTGCATGCATATTGTTATGGTGTGGTCAGGCCTTAGCTGACGGCGTGCCTGATCACACCTTCAAACATAAACGAGCGGGATTGCAACGCCACCATTTGGTCGTCGACAATTGCAGAAATCCCCTCCACCGGTCACTGAGCGGGGCCGCAGAACCACGCGCTTGATATAGGCCGTCGTTAACCGTCTCGTCGTCGTCAGTCATCATTAGACCTTTGGGAGACCCTACCAGCCAAGCAGACCAGGAAGATGGGTGTCCGGCCGTCGCTAACCGTCTCNGGTGATGACTGGTTAAATAAAATGGCGTGAATCGTAATAATAATGAATTAAACATCATCTTAAATTTCAATGTAAAGCTCCCCCGATCAATAGTAACATAAATAATAATTGTATAACCGTAAATGCCTAATAAACCTCATCAGATACTGTTGTGCTCTACCAAATCAGGAGTCGTTATTTGAGATACGCCCCCAACATACTTTCAAGTACGAATTGGCTGAAAAGTAAATTGGTAACAATATGTATAATGAAAAGTAACCCTTTTCTACTATCTCCCAGCTTTATCCTTTTGCCAGTAAGTCCATTCATGCATGAAGGCCGGCAGGTCCACTGAGGCGCAGACCCTCGGCTAAAGTGAACCTCTAACGGGGACAGAGGTCAGCCCATGCCCTTCCTTACTTTTCATGACTCTTGTGGGTGTCCTGGCAGAACGGACAAAAGCCCCGACCTCCATCTCGTCCATTCCACACAACTAAGTTTCTTCACAGTGAAATTCTTGTCTTGTGCCCCAACAGTCTGACCGTCAAGGAGTCGACCAACCCGCCACCAGGCCAAAACCATCACGGTTGCCCGTGATTCAAGCTCACCCTGGAAGGCAGATGCCCATTTGAGTAAAACGTGGCTTAGGAAACGCCCGGGAGTTTCCCCACATCTGCCAACCCCAACCACGTGGGTCACCCCGCGGTACTACAAGGAGGTGTGACTTCCCTTGAGCTAGCTGAGACTATTGGCTTGCGCATGACAAGTCCTGTATACAATTATGTTTCCTCTGTTACCTAGATACTAGGGATGGCGGCATATCCGGTTCGCAAAAATGCCACCGACAAGGGTAGACAAGAGCACACCATGGAGGGAGAGCTCACCTCTTTCAGTCTAGTTTACTCCCACCAGCTATAATATCACCGAGTAATGTCCCTTGTACCATTAACCAGTGGACCCCAGCTTCCAGCCATCACAATCTGGTTCCGAGACATGACAAGTACAATCCCTGGAAAGCACATTGGCACTCAGTTATAGTTACTCACGCCTGACGTGCAGGACACACTGTCCCAGCAGCAGCGTGAGTGAATTAAGAGATTTGGGCGACTCTTAACACCGAGGTCTTGACAGCCGGTGAGGGTGAAGCGAAGTGACTATGGAGCAGCGCCAGAATGAAAGGGCGGGGCAAACAGGTGATCTCTGAGAAAAACTGCCGACCAGCAGCATCGTCCGGCACTATTCCCACATGCTAAAATTCGTGGGCGACCCCGCCGGTAATCGAACCCTAACCATGCAATGTCGATTTTTTTCGCGATGGAACGTTTATTATCTGACGAGTGTGTAGGCCGATACTAGTATATGCGTTATTTAATCTCCTGACATTTCCCATGCAATGACGGTCGTGTGGTCTAGACGCTCTACTGACAGACCCAAGGGTGGTCGGATCGAAACTGCATGCCTCCTGCATTTTTTTGAGTTTACAAAAAAATGGCCGCGCCTATACAAGTGATCCTAGCCACGAACTGTAGAACACCAAACACTCCAGTGGTGGGCACGGGAATCAAATATGACCGCCTACAGCAGCCAACTGGTGGCAGGCAAGGGAATTAAATATGTCTTAGCACACACTGGTGGCGGATGCAGTAATCAAAGATGGCTGCTTATAGCAGACGATGGTGAAGAGGGAACATTCAGGATGGAGGGCTCGGAAGGGAAGAGAGGAAAATGTGAAAATAAAAGAGACCGGGAGGAATATGAGAAAACCCCCAGAGAATAGAACGGATGTGAGACAGGAAGAAATGAGAGAACATGAGAAAAATAACATCGGAATGACAGAGCAGGAGAAAAAATAATCTGAATGCAAGAGTGTGAAGTACCTAGGTGGAATGATAGAGGAGGAAAAAGGGAAATCCCGAAGGAAATAAGGGAAATTCCATAAGGTAAAAAGGAAAATCCAAGATAACCGCTGCTGAAGAGGAATAAAAGAGCAGGAGGTTTCCACGTGACGTCATCAAATATGGCCGCCATGGCGCCCTGGCTCCCCAGTCAGCAGCCAGTTGCTGTCGAACATACTATTTCTAACTACTTGCATCGTCTACCTCGTATTCGTCATGGTCCAAAAAATAAAACACATAAGGACATNGCCCTGGCTCCCCAGTCAGCAGCCAGTTGCTGTAGAACATACTATTTCTAACTACTTGCATCGTCTACCTCGTATTCGTCATGGTCCAAAAAATAAAACACATAAGGACATCCAACACTAATGTCAACTGATCCATACGAAATACGGTATCCCATTGAAAAATAAATCAACAATCACACAGTTAAACACCTAAATTATTTATCATTCTTCAGCAAAATATTAGAGGAGCTCAGACTTGTGACTGTTAAACCTCCAGGAGGTATCGTGGCACATTTTATCAGAGAAAATTCTTATTTTCCGCCAACAGAAATAAACTGTCTGTTAGTGCGCTTTCACTCGAGAACCACTTACACGATTTAAGTGTTTTTTTCTTTAAATTAATAGCTATGTTCTCTGGCCAGGTTTAAGTATATATTTTGTTACGTAAAGTAACATAAGGAATAAGCAGTGAAGATAATAGTGAATAAAGTCAGAAAAAAGTATGCCGCCAGCGCGCTCTCTTGCAATACGCTGTCTAAACCGTTAGATAGAACAATATCACGTAGTAAAGAATTTTGAACGACCCAAAAAAAAACTCCGCGGTAGCATATATCTATCAATAACAGAGAAATACTAATAAGCGTTTTTACAATTGAATTTCTCAATAAATAAATACGTACAATTCAAGCTGTTGTTTCCCCATTAAAAACTTAATATTTATCAAAGAAAAAAAATGTAATTAGAACTGTTTAACGAAAAAAAAATCAAACAATAATTCTGTAGTCCACGCGAGCGGATCCGCGGGCACACCTTGTTTTACATAATTTTAGAAACAGGAAAAGTAAAGAAATAACATTATACATATATATGCTCGACTAAGCCTTTGCTACTACGCCTACCTGCAGCGTGGTAACTTGCGGCAGTGAAAAGTACAAACATGGGCGGCGTAAGAGAGCTCTAGGGATTGATCATGCTGGCCAAATATCCCTCCACGTAGCATTTCACTTTTCTACAGCGACTTCCAAAATCTTGTAGGCACTAATCACTAATCAACGCGCTTGCAGTTTATTTATGTCCCAGGCGGTCTCAAAAAGCAAGCAGTTCGCAGTTCACTCTATGTAAATTTTAATAACTCGTAGTAAAAAAAAAACGCAGTTGGTAAAATAATGAGGTAAGAGGAGCGAAGCTTGGGCAGTAATGAGGGGCGTGCACAGTGCGTGTGGCGGGAACTCGCGGGCGTTAGAAAGGCGAGTAACTGTGTGACCTCTGACAGTGTGAGAGCCGCGCTGGTTCCGGAGAACATTCCCGCACTTTCCTGTCTCCAGCAGACTTTCACGTCTCCTCTCCAGATACCGCTGGCTCGCTCAGCTCGCCTCGCCGACACACAGAAGCAACATAGCCAGGCCGTTCCTTTGATGCAAGCGCGCCCGGTCGCCTACTGGCTTCGTCACGTTCTGCGAACACAACTTACGTCTGCCGACTGCATCTTTCCAAATACTGCCTATAGTCTATTCGCGGTTTCTTCACACCTTCTTAATGAAACCTTTGAAAAAAATCACCGTATGTCTGACGTGTTTGTTGTTTTCCGAATGTTGTTACAATATCCTCAAAGTCAGTGGGCTAAACCAGTCTTAATTAAATGAAAGAGTTAATTATAAATTCCTAATTTTATTTACAATAACAAACAAAATTCTCTCGACCCAAGATCTCACAATAAATTGATATGTCTTGCTATTTACGACTAATAAATTCAATCAGTACAATTTACAATTACCTCAAAAAGTAATTAGATAACTAAAATCCGTCATAATAGAAAGTGTATCAAAACTTAATAAATTATCTGTCCATGCTTGGCAGTTCCAACATTTGCAAGAAAGTCCGTATCACGTGTTATTCATCAGTCCCACCTCAGTTCAGTCCAGGTCCCACCAGTCCGCAATGTTCTAGAGTTCTCCGAGCGCCCTCGTGCACAGTAAGTAGCCTTCACTCGTGTTNTGACTGCATCTTTCCAAATACTGCCTATAGTCTATTCGCGGTTTCTTCACACCTTCTTAATGAAACCTTTGAAAAAAAATCACCGTATGTCTGACGTGTTTGTTGTTTCCCGAATGTTGTTACAATATCCTCAAAGTCAGTGGGCTAAACCAGTCTTAATTAAATGAAAGAGTTAATTATAAATTNCGGAACTCTATGTCGCGTATCGCAAGCGTTTTGTTACTTATTTTAACATAACATGACCTTATTTTTGATAAAATTGAACTTTTACCTGTATTGTAACTGTAAATTATATTTTTATTAATAATTTAAATGACTAAAACAGAGAGAAAATAAGTGTGTTGGCAATGCCTAGTAATAAATGGTTCTCATGCAAAATATTATATAACACTGAGTGCGCACGAATGTGGTGCATTGTTCTTTGACGTAATTTATATACTCTGTTAAGCTTTGTTTGCATGAGGCGGAGGAATATCGTGGAAGTAGAACTTTAGCTAGGCTTCAGATAAGTTGGAAGTAACCGTGAATGGACTGCACTGGTTGAACTGCCGTCTGGGAAGTTGTCCTCCAGTCGCTCATTGGCGAAAGATCCCGACATTTAACTGCTTTTCTGCCAATACGAATAGTAAAGACGGCGTGGATTTGAGATGTTTATATACTTCCTCTAAGCAATTTGCAATGCAGCTTGATTAAATTCAAATTGGTAAAAGTATTTAATTAATGTAATCGTACTTATCATTTGGAAATTAAGAAGTAAACAAATCCGTTCATCATTGTTGACCATGCGACTTTGACAGTTGTGTTCCTTCGGGGAAGGTCAGTGTTGGGTACATGCGCAGAAGACGAATAAGCGGTCTGCCTCATCTTTAGTCTATGTCCAACACTAGGCAGATCTACAATCGCGTCCGTTTGTCCGCAATGTCTTCTGTCGGCGAGCCTCGAATGCTTAAGTCGCATTCTTTCTAACAAGGATTATTTTTAACTAGTTCAAACGCACGACCCACAAAGATGTGCCAATGAAGAGGACGAAGAGAAGGAGCGATAATCCTGCTATTCGGCATGATTCAATTTCAATGAAACATTACTAATCAGCTTTTGAAAATAAATGTTAAAAAAAAAAACTTATTAACGAATCCTTGGAATATAAGCAAATGGGAACCACTAATCGAAGTTCACAGAATTCATCAGCTCATAATAATCTCAGTAACTTTTTGCATTTTCGATGAATCCATTTTGAGAGCTTGTATGAACAATTATCAAACTGTTTCAAGAACTCTAAGTGTTAATACACCAGGCTTGCTATAACTTAGTCAACATTTATTAAATGTGACATTGTTACCAACCCATACCTTCTCTAAGTTATTGGACGAGATTTTAAATATTTACACCGCTAATTGACTATGTGCGGTCTATCCACTAGTATTTTTCGATCATTGTTACACTTTTTTTTTATNAATATTTACACCGCTAATTGACTATGTGCGGTCTATCCACTAGTATTTTTCGATCATTGTTACACTTTTTTTTTATATTAAAACCCACTACCTTCTCTTTTCACCTGAATAGTGTGTACCCGAATCCCTGCCCTGCCTCCTCGGAGAAATTNTATTAAAACCCACTACCTTCTCTTTTCACCTGAATAGTGTGTACCCGAATCCCTGCCCTGCCTCCTCGGAGAAATTCACTTTTGTTCTTAGAGCAACAAGAAGCTTGGGGATGTTTCTCTACTAAACAAAAATATTTAATAAAGTCTCTGACAACTCTTCTATACGAGCCACAACGCATATTTATTTCGTGTGGACTTTTCCGGTGTAAGAGTTCATGCCGTTAACAACGAACTGTTTGTTACCAGCTTCGGCACCGTCTTTATGAATTCTCGTAACAATTATGAAAACATTTTCAATAGAATCTGAAACTCGTGAACTGAGTCGAGACCGCAAATATCTTTAACTGTGCAACAGCTTCTTCGTNCATTTTCAATAGAATCTGAAACTCGTGAACTGAGTCGAGACCGCAAATATCTTTAACTGTGCAACAGCTTCTTCGTCACATCCGCGTATCACACCTCTAATTACTTCCCCTGCCTCACTGCGTATAGTTTTCCTTCTTTTTTTGCATGTGCCGTGATTACTGTACCGACACGCAACCTATCCCATCTCACAGTTTACTTGCAGCGACATGTTACTTTTGGGATGAATAGTAGCGTAACTGGCGCGAGAAGTTGTGCGGTCTTACCCATCACTCCTCTCCAAAGCCTAGCCTCCTTCTGGGCTCCTTCATATACGTTCAAAGACAGTATCTGTACCCCAGCATCCTCTCTCTTTTAATACTAAATGCTTGAACACTAAACAGCTCAATATNCATTTTCAATAGAATCTGAAACTCGTGAACTGAGTCGAGACCACAAATATCTTTAACTGTGCAACAGCTTCTTCGCCACATCCGCGTATCACACCTCTAATTACTTCCCCTGCCTCACTGCGTATAGTTTTCCTTCTTTTTTTGCATGTGCCGTGATTACTGTACCGACACGCAACCTATCCCATCTCACAGTTGACTTGCAGCGACATGTTACTTTTGGGATGAATAGTAGCGTAACTGGAGCGAGAAGTTGTGCGGTCTTACCCATCACTCCTCTCCAAAGCCTAGCCTCCTTCTGGGCTCCTTCATATAAGTTCAAAGACAGTATCTGTACCCCAGCATCCTCTCTCTTTTAATACTAAATGCTTGAACACTAAACAGCTCAATATNGTTCAAAGACAGTATCTGTACCCCAGCATCCTCTCTCTTTTAATACTAAATGCTTGAACACTAAACAGCTCAATATCTTATATATACCACTTCGCATCTTTCATCCCACTGTCCGTGTTTTTATTTAAACACACTGTCAAAGAGTTACCCTAAGCAACATCGAAACGTTACTTCCATCATACCAGTTTCGTTAAGAATAGTGCACGTATTGCATGGCCAACGGATGGCGAACATTTTTCATTCAAATATGGCAACGAGAAGGACGCAGAGAAAACAGCCTTGCCTCCGTCGTCTAATATATATAATATTTCGGGCTTGTTTCGTAAGGAAATCACGACTCTGATGCTATCATGCACACACGACAAACTAACGACAAAGGTAATTTTTTTCATTCGGATTTTGGAAGAGGATGGACGCAGCGAAGTAGGCTAAATCACCATTGTGTCTACTTATTTCCAAGGACCCAAATTCATGCATTTTTCATGACATCTTCAGTTAAATTCATGACTTCTCGACACTGCATGGCATAATGACAACCAGTCCAGCTGCCCAATATTTCACTGTCCGAGTATACAATACGTTTTTAAATAACATGTAGAAATCCAAACCACAGCATCTACGGATTAATATAAACAAAACCTTAATAACAACCTTTTTGGAAAGGTCATCTGGTATTTTTACATTTACGTCGAAGTGAGTAAAAAACACTAAGGGAGTCCGCAGCACCTCGTACTTGCCTGCACAACAGGTTGCATATCACGAAGGCGAACGAAATAGGCGCGCCATGTGAGAAACAAACGGCAAACACCTCAGTCAGCCTTTACTGCTCCAAGCTCTCCGCATAACGCGCGGATCACGCTCCCCTTCGTGGTAGGCAACTTGTTGCGCAGGCAAGTACGTATAGCTGCGGACTCCCGGCGTTGTTTTGTCTAACTTCAACTTACATTAAAAAATACTAGATGACCTTTCCAAAACATTTGTCACTAGGATTGTTGGTTATTAGTCCACAATTGCTGCGGTTTGAATTCCAACATGATATTCGAAAACACCTTGCATAACGCATGTTGTTGATGGATACAATAACATANTGCTGCGGTTTGAATTCCAACATGATATTCGAAAACACCTTGCATAACGCATGTTGTTGATGGATACAATAACATAAAAAATTTATCTGTGGTTCCACCCTTCACAACTTAGCATGGAACATCAACGTCGATCGACAACGAGGTGGGCATTAGACATAAAACTGATAAAAAGAATGCTTCATGACCACCCACACAATTTAATTTATTTTTCATTAGCAGTAGACATCCAGATCACGTTGTGTAACGTCCCTAATGTGTTGGGATAAGGGCCGCGGTGGTGTAGTGGTTATACTACTCGCCTCCCAAGGCGAACATGGCTCAATCCCCGGCCGTGTCACTCCTGGATTTTCGCAAGTGTGAATCGTGCCGGACGATGCTGCTAGTCCTGCGGGCTTTCTCGGGGATCATTGCATTCCGGCGCTACTCCATTCTCACCTAATTTCGCCCTCACAGGCTCTCAAGACGTCGATGTTAAGAGCCGCCCAGAACTCTTCACTCTAATGTGTTGGCGAGGCGAGGCAGCAGATCCGCGCGGTGCAAACACTGTAGTCACATAATCGCGTGCACGCGGCCCATTGGCGCGCGGATGTCCACGCCGCGCGAGTGGAGCGAAGTTCCTGGAATAGCGCGCAATCAAGCGAGCTCAAGAGCGCGCAGGGGTGGCCACGCCACGCCTTCCTTCGCCAGCGCCAGGGATGACCAGTCACCTTACAATGCTCTCAGCGGCCGTCGCCTCGCATGTTCAAGGAAATATCGATATAAAGAGTTGAGTGGAGAGATTTTGCCGGCTCTTAACACTGCAGTAAATGTAGTTTCTTTTCTCAGTGACCGACTACTAACCAGCATGTTAATAAACCCTCCCGCCTTGTTCAGTTACCCTCCACCTCTAGGTTTTCAACAAAGCATTTTGCATTAACTGCGAGCCCTGGCACGTGAGCCAAGTTAGTAAACTCTTGTTTATCGAGTTTACCGCCACAGAGGCATGTTTAAAATCCGCTCGAAGGAACACGTGTACGAGGGCTGCAAAACTAATTTCACGTGAGTTACAAGTATGTGTCAATGATAGCTTCATTAATAAATTACAAAGCCATCACAGTGCAACGCTAGAGGGCAAGGGGAAGGAAGTCAGAAAACGGGAGAAAGTATAACGTCAAAAAAACTCGCGGTTAGATAGGAAATAGTATGTTGCTAGAGTTATATTTGTCGTGGCAGGAAATAAAAGTAACAAGCCGAGGCCATGCTCCAATTGGCGTTAACCAAATCAATTACGTATTTTTCAAATTTTCATGTTGCGTTTTGTCAACATCGAAATATTTTAAATTAGGAAATACACATTATCAAATTCGCGGCCGTGTTAATTTTGCCGACTTTATATGTACTATGCGCATACAATTGAAGATATTTTACTAAACGAAAGAAAACTCGAAATAGCTATTTATTATAGCAAGATGTCGAAATATTCGTGAAACGTCTATTTGATTAACCTAATTTTTTTTTTAAATATAAAGCTCAACGCCGTTATTTCTTTATCCTGATAATTTTAAATGTTAAACAGTGCCTTAGGCATGGTTTTATTAAGATATGCCGCGTTTTTGGCTTTCAAACAGTTATTTCACGTTTATCTGGTATCAGCTACGTAGTGCACAGAAATATTACGTTTGTAATATATGTCGCGATGTTCCAATTTAAACCTTACAAAATTCAAAAGTAAAAAAACTAATAGACATATTGTAACCTAAAAGCACAGAGCTTCTGCCTACAGCTGAACGTGTAGGAGGCGAGTGTAGAGCCACTCGAGACAGTGCACGCCGTGCCTCTACAGCAGTTTCTCTGCACTTAACACGAGACAACTTGCTCTGCTACTCGGCATTCCGCACACTTCCGCACAATGTGTTCCAGCACTGTGCCGTGCACACACTGTTCCAACTTGCTGTGGAAAGGCGACATAAATACCTGCTGCTCTTTCACTGCTGGAGCCCGTGTCACCGGCCATATTGACTTTATTATTTCTTTCTTGCTCATTAAAATTTAGGAGGATTTATTGAAAAATGCGACAATAGAAGCATAGCTAATTGCCATACCCAGCATTACAGAAATGATATATGAACTATTGATGCATATTTATCCAACAAATATCTTAATACAAATTTGTATATATTAATTCATTCTCGCCTATTAATCACAGTCAAGGAACACCTATTAACAATCAGGTACAAAAATTTGCAAAAGACCATGAAGTGTAATGCTTCTATAATGAAACATTTTCATTAATGACTGTGACTATTCTGTTATGACACTAAAATCCACAATTTCTGTATGGTGGGATGATAGAGCATCTTAACGCTGAACGCACTATTCCAATATGTTTGCGTTTGGAGTGAAGAGGATGGGAGGTGAGGGGGGAGTGGATGGACTGTGTGTGTTTAAGGATGTTAAACGTTTATCTAGGGTTGTCACTTTTTACTTTTTATTCTCATAAATTCAAAAATGAAATAATTACTAAGAATTTGCTAGAAACAGCAATTTGTATGCTTATCTGCGCAGTTTTCTTAAGATGGAGAAAAAAAAGTGGCATCTGCAATTCAATCCGCTGGCTGCAATCGCGTGTCAAGGGCCTTCGAAGGTCACTTCGTAGCGGCCTACCGTAACCTTGCATGTAACCCGCGCATGTTCCCAACATTGGCTGTCAATAGCCAGTACAACTGTCAAAGTCAACTTTTGAGAAATGTCACTGCCCCTACCTGCGTATACTTAATTCTAATAATTTCAGTTTCGCTTGACCAACGTATGAATAATGTGCCCAGGCGCATGACAATGTTACTTTTACATTACTGGAAGAATACACAATGTGCATACAAGTAGATCTTCAGCAGAACTTTGGAACCGCCGTAAGTTGCATTAACTCCAGGTTAACAAAAGTGCACACACATCTCAAAGCACTGTTCTAACCTCAGACACTATCCACACAGTTTCTGATAGTGCTGCTGGCAGTGGAGTGTTGGGAACACGGGGCGTGACTACTGCGCAGCTCTAGCTAGAGGAGGCCGGAGGCGGCATATTCGCAGGGCCAAAGCGCAGCTCGCTATCGGGCGCTTATCAGCGCGGCTCGCAGCAGGAAGGCGGGTCGACGCGGATCACTCCACTGACAGTTCGCCATGGCGATGACCCTCGGACCTTGCAACAGACGCCCTTCTCCGCCGACCGCGATGGTTGTGGCAAATAGTCACGTTATAGCCTATTCACGGCTTCTCCCCACATTTGAATCAAACCCTTTGAAAAAACACCCCATGTACGACGTGCTTGCTTGTTTCCTGCTTATGGAATGTATCACAAGCGTTCTATACTTGTATTAACATAAAATTACTTTATTTTTTGGATAAACTGAACTTTTACTTTTACTTTATCTATACATTATAATATTTCATTTATAAATAATAAGAATAAAAAAACATAGGTTTGTTGGTAATGCTTAGTAATAAATAGTCATTATGCAAGATATGATTACACTGAGTGCGCACGTATACGGTGCACTGTACCTCTGGTGTAATTGTCCAAGTTTTGCTTGTATGAGGCGGAAGAATATCCTGGAAGTAGAACTTTAGCAGGCCTTCAGAAAAGTTGGAAGTAACCGTGAATGGACTATATGGGATTATTGGGGGTCGATACGAGACCCCGGAGCATTGATACCAACTTTCTAAGTTAGCTTGGAATGATTAAATAAAACTGACTTCCCTCCAGGAAGGGCGATGTTCCGTTGATTTAAAGAAGGGATTGGCTCCGCTTCGGCAATGTTTTCCCGGGAAAGTTGTTGGCCCACAAAAATCTGCAGGATCTCAACTGAATGGTCAAAGAATTAAAGTAGTGTTCAGGAGGTTTAGTTCTGGGAGGTGCTGATGAGGCCAGGCTTTGTGGTGAAGTGGACCGGTTTGCGTGGATCTAAGAGTCTTGTGTACCTGGAGATGTTTTGACAATTCAAGGTACAGAAGCGAGTGAGCGATAAGGGCGATACAGACCTGTGTACCTATCGCCCCGGCGCACCTACACGCAAGGTTATGAAATGGCGTGCTGTGTTCCCGTTGTACCGCTCCAACAATGGCACTTCAAGCGGTGATTCAATAGTTTTGTTGGTGCAAAGTTCACTGCAAGTCGCTATACTAGTTTTGAGCGTTTCCTAGCAGCAAATGTTGCTATAAGGCAGTGTGGAAAGACAGTTTGAACCTATGTTCGAGAGCTCGGAAGTGCACTGTGTCTTGAAAGTAGTCTTCGTACCTCATCTCGAGTGTATTTTCTTTTCGTATATCAGTAGATACGACACGTAAGGTAATTAGTAAAAAAAAACGTGTATTTCAAGCAATCTACAACGCAGTTCAAGCTCCAGGTACATAATTCTCAACAACGAGGTGTTGGGAGCTCGCGAGGGTGAAGCGAGCATAGTATGGAGCAGTGTTGGAATGCAAGGGCGGGGGGAAACTAGAGATCCCAGAGAAAACCCTCCGAAAACCGCGTTATCCGGCCCGGTTCGCCTTGGCAGGAGACGATCGCTCTAGCCGTTGCGCCACCGCGGCCCCGAATGTGGATAGTGGTGAAGCTGTTGTTGAAATATTGCTGTGGTTAATTAATATTAACTTATACATAATATAGTCAACCGTGAAAGCACAGTGCCGGGAACTTGCAGCCGCCTGCCCCACATCCACCTTGCTTCAGCCTCATCGGCTCAAGACCTCGTTGTTATGAGCCACCAAAACCTCTCCACTCTCCGCTAATACAAAGTCACGACAAAATTAACATAATGTGCATATTTTATGAATATTTCTTCTGACATAATGAACTTGTCACTATCCCGTAGATGTCTACACGAATATTGTGCGAACCACATCATGTCACCATTCTGATAAACTTACGTACGTAATTTACGGCTTCTGGAATAGCAAACTTCTTAGAACTGTTTACTTACAAGGTTTTTCCTCATTCGAAGCTGTGGTAGAAGTTTAATAGTTTTAGTCTGATCTAGTTATATTCAGCACACATCGCGTAGAGTAGTAAAATAAAGAAAAAATAAACAAAGGCAAAAAAAATGTTAGGTTTGTTGAACTGCGCGCCAAGGAAATGGCCTACAACAGGCAACCAGTTGACAATCGACAACTCGTGGACACAATAACGTCAGTAATTAACACCGCGAAAGCCACACGACAAATGGCACACGTACCATTTCAACATGCCTTGAGGCATATTCCCGGAGGAAGTTGATGTATTGCCTTCTCACACATCAACTGCAACATAAGCTAAAAACAGCACACGAATAAATCACGCCATGTGGGCTTTACGTCCATGTCAGAGAAACACTCGGTAATTTTATTCACAGATATTTATTCTCGGCTCTAATACATATTTATTTTACACTAATATATGTAGCTGATATGAAGTTTGCTAGCGATCGTGGCAGGGTCAACGTAATAAAGATGTGTACACAGATACGAATCAGGCATTTATGTGTCCAGAAGGTCNAGGAAATAACTCAATTTTTTTGGAATAAAAACACAATTATTTCTGAAGAACCAAACTAAAGAGTGAGGTGGAATTACTTCATGGCGAGGACAGAAGTTGGTGTTCCACTAACAGCTGTAATAAAATGGAGTATTTAGAGATGGGCCAGTCGCCAATAAATCAACACGTTGTAATGGTTTTGCCTCTTTTTTTATTTTTGTTTAGACTTGTGTGTGGCGGTGTTTTGCGCAGATAAATGCTCATTTACGTCACCGCGCCTCCCCCATACAACTCAAATCGAAAGGGTAGATCTACGGCGACACAAGTTCACGATTCACTCTTCCCCGCCTTTCCCCCCAAATCGAAAATCTGGTTGTGGTGGGAGGACAGGGGCAATCCACAGTGGCAAAGTGCGCTCGCTAAGTTTCCCGCTCGCGAGCGACAATGGCCGTCCTGTAGACTGTGAAGGGAGATTATCAACTTACTAGCCGGCATATCGAGGAGCACCTGCGGCTAAGGGCTCGTCCCGAATAAAAAAATGACAAACTAAGTAGCATAACAAGCATACTACATAGCATAAGAAAATTTACTACCTACCGTATTGCTGCAGCATATCTGTCATAGCTAATCTAAGCGTTTCTCTTGATTAAGTCGATTTTGTAATTGTTATCACCTTTGTTGAACAAAATTGGCATTGCCTCGGCCACTGCAATTATCGCGTAATCAATATCGCCACCGTTTGAAAACATATCTCGCAGACACGAAAGGCGGTGCTGGCAAAAGAAATATTTTGTAGGCTAATTATACACATTTAAAATTATGGAATGAACAATTTTTTTGTGTTTACGTTTCTTTCGACAGTCATTTTATTACGCACCGAGGTATCTCCGACGTCTTACATTCTGATTGGCTGAAGTAAAAGACATACTATGAGAAAGTGAAAAATGTCTATATCTAACGCCACGTCATGTTACGTACATACGTGAGATAGATCTGAACGAGTATTGTAGATGCTACCATTCAAACCTAGGTATAAAATTCCATGTTGTAACGCTATGCCGACTATAGACAAGCTCTGACCGCCACTATAATAATAATAATAATAATAGGTGTGTCAGGGGGAAACGTCCACGCTTTCAAGGGGCACAATTTCTTCCCTCGTCCCCCAGACGAAAGAGTGGGGAAGCTATAGAAACAACTAATCGACCACTTATCGACCAGGACACTGACCATCGAGGAGAACACGTACAATGTCAACACGAATGGTTCAGCTTGCTACAGAAGAAACCTCGATATTTAAGACACAGGATCTGTTGTATAAGCAAAATTGCTAAGTACGTACTCGAAAATATGCAGGAAAACAGGTTATTTAGTGTTACAAGGTTCAAAAATTGTTAGAAAGCTTTAATACAAAGCTAAATTAACTCAGCAAGTCAGTACATCAGAGTACGGTTCAACTGATAAATTTCTAATTAATTAGGAAAATTTGTACATAACAACACTCATTGAACTCTTCCTGAGTGAAGCGTCGGATAACATTATCGAGGAGAGCGGACTGACGAGCGCATGATGAACTCGAGAACCGTACTGTATTGTACGATCACACCGCATTCATGCGTACCCAAGGAGCGCTAATCTCCCACAAGAAGGTAACCTGAACCAGTCACTGGCGCTTAGGCACTAGTGGGTCTGCCAATGCGCACATCAGGCTGACCTCGGGCCTGTCGAGAAGGAGCACAATTGGGGCATCTGGATTTCCAGTGCACCAATTCCCACAGTTGTGGCAATTAACAAGCCTGCAACTCATTAGCGTGGTACATGATTCGTCCTCGGCGAGCTGCCGAAACATGGGCGTGCGTTACGAGTTTTGCTCGGCTGGGGTACTTTCAGTTTGCCAGAAACACAGAACAAGGCGCCATCCTGTTTTGGGAAACACCATTCACGTGCACTGCAGTCGCATGATCACCAGAAGTAAAACTATAATATCTACAATCTAACATCCGAGGAAACACTAACTATGAGAAAAAAGCCCCGTCACAATTTGCTATCGCCGATACCTCTCATAAATACTGACCTACAACTTCGCCTGTACATATGCAGAAATACTTTAATTGTGCTCATAATGAATTGTACTACGGTTGAGTTAAACTTCATACTGTTCGTGACTGATGGGAACGCCCCTCGAACAATTTTGCTTTAGCTTGACAGCACCAAACTTCAAACACGGGACCGATGTCTGCACATAAACATATCACATATATCTAGCTAAAAGTTAACAACTGCATAACATCCCACTTTTCCCTTAAAAATAGACCTGCCCCACCGCGGTTTTGCATCTCCCACGCCCAGTGCTACTCACGTCACTTACTAACATGCTACTGACAATGGCTGAAAAGTCTCAACGTTAAGACGATTTATAGTTAATGTCTAATGAGAAAGTTTCGTATCGTAAACTGACTTGACTACAAAATAGAACAAGAAAGATCAAGGAGAAAAAAAAAACACTAGTATGGGGTGGAATTTTATTACATATTGGCGCGAGAGTTCTGGGCGAAACAAACGGATATTTAATGTCTTGGTGATTTTAATCTCTTTCAATTTTCAAGTTCACGTTGAAAGAATAAGGTTCTCTTACCTTACGTTCATTCTCAAAGAGCTGTCTTTGAAATTTTTTTTTTTTTCTGTTTCATCGTTAAAAATGTGATTTTTACGCAGACTACCTTTAGTTGCTGGCCTTTTCTGTTCTCGTTTTAGATCTATTCCTATGCAGTGGTGCTAGGCAAAGGATACTGCCGTACTGAATCTCACGTGTAATTGTACATCACTGCTACAACCAGAGAAGTTAAGCGTTATTCCGGGCAACTGCTAAGAACCTGGGCCGTCACGTCTGTGGACACGATAGCAAACTTCCACCCAAACCCAAAAAAAGTCAACAGTGTACGGTGAAACATCGGACCCCCGCAGTCAACACCCTCCTACACGCGGGGCCAAGACCAGCCGTCAATGAAGGCTGTAACATCGTAACTTTGGCATGCCGTGAGTCAGATCGCTATTCTTGAGAGATTCCTGTGCTAAACTAAGAACGCCGCCAACACAAGGTTAAAAGGAGCCCGCCCACCTGCAGCTATCATCAACGTCTGAAGCCGAGAAGCGCGGGAGCAATAAGGTCTACATCAGCACGCGCACCAGGTGCGCCATCGCCACTACACGCAAGGCTCTGGACTGGAGAGCAAGTGTCCTCATTGCGCTGCGTGTATATATGGGACCAAGCGGCGGCCGTAACGTTATACTGGCGTTAGGTCTGTAGCAAAGTTCAATGCAGGATCCTGTACTGGTTGCGCAGTAGTTCATGCGCCTATCTAGCGCTTGACATGCGTTGCAACGTGTTCGAAAAATGCGTTTCTGGACGAAACTGTTAAACGTGCCCTCAATTTGACTGTGTCAATGCAGGTTTCTAACCACTCCCTCCTTAGTTACAGGCTTGGCTATGAGTACAGTTGTGGAGGTAGTCGCAACACCAGTCGGCCCTTCTCTGCCGTGATGTACGCCTCCTTGCATGTCTTCTCTACCTCAGAGGCTCTGAGCCGCACGTGCAAACTTACACGTACAGCATACAGTAGGTTAGCGGGGAATCGCAGAAGTGTGACTGTGCTGCCAGGACGGGCGGCTTGAACCGCAGCCAGTGTAGGAACTAGGAACTGGAGGATTAGCGACGGCGGAGTCGGCGGATGGAATGCATGCAGACGGCCCACACNCGCTTTCTCACGACCACAGCTGGAAATAGACCCCGCGCAGACCTCCCCCCCCCCTGCCCAGCTGGCCGCTCGCAAAACACCACCGCTCTCCCTGACTGCTGAGGATGCACGGGGTAGAGTGCGCCCGCCCGCGTTGCAATAACCACTGTGTGTCCCAACACTGAGATAATAAGTTAACCGCGTTTATACAAGCCGTAGATATATATATAATGGATGTTATCATTACGGCTTGTAGTGGAAACCCTTAAAAGAGTAAGGGGAGTGTATTTGAGAGAGAGAGAGAGAGAGAGAGAGAGAGAGAGAGAGAGAGAGAGAGAGAGAGAGAGTTAAAACACCTGCGAAAACAGGAAAAATAGTGATTCGTAGAAAACACAGCTTTTAATCGAGATTGAACGAGTACTGAAACGGACATAATTAGAAGTTAATATGAGGTAATTGATGGCACTGTGCGATCGAAAAACCGCGAAAACGATCTGATATTGGATGCACAGTATGTTAAAATACGTAAAGTTCATAATATATTAGTGTAACTTAAACCAAACTTATGTTCGGCTAACTTAACATGCCCCAAAATACTATTCATTGCCACTAGCATTCATGCATTACCCCTAACATGAGGCCTGGACATACCACGGTGAGAAGTAATTAAAATGGGGGGAAAATCTACTTTAAACCTTCCTAACACTGGAAAGAGGCACTGGAGACATTTCTACATAATTAGCATACCCCCCCCCCCCCACGGCGCCTGNACTGTAAGTAAAAAAAGTGTTTGTGGGCACCCCTGGCACTGCAGGGCGGCAAGAGAGAACATGAACTAAAGTGTACATCCCGGCTGCGCAGTCATCAACTGTGTGTATATATCGCAGGGAGATGATAAAACCGGAGATTTGATCAAATCCCTAAGGTATATGATATATAAGTCCCTTAGCGAGTCTTGAAATGACCATAACACCAGTAGTGAACCTTCCCTCTGGCGCTGGGGCTCGGCCACGGTGCGTAATTTATGGCTTCGCTTTGGGAGAGTCCTGACTTCTTTATTTCATCTTTTCACTACAAAAGTTAAGGGACTTGATCAAATCACTTACTTTCTTTAGGGAAATCACCCCACAGATTTATCATTTTAACATCTTCCGTGAATTGATAATCTACCTTAGGGATTTGATCAAATCTCCTGTTTTATCATGTCCCTGCGACATATACAACTAACGGCTGTTTTTCCATTAAAACTGCCAAAACCAAGTGGTTAACACAATGTTTACATTAATGAGTGCTTTGAAATGTTATTCACTATACTACTTCTGCAAGAGTTGTGATCCAGATGGGCACAGTATTTTTTAAAGGGCTCCTTTGTTGTCAAAACAAATGAAAACAGAAGGCATGAAGCTATTTGAATTCCCAATTTAGACTGTTCTTATGGCATTTCGTAAGCCAGTATTGAGGACAAGCGCAAAAGACGAAATACGTCTACACTGACGAATTGTCCATGCTCGCAAAACTTATTCTATAACATGCAATGAATATAACTTTTGCTTGCAGTCTACCGAAACGCAAAATTTAAATCAATATAGTTACGAGACACACATGAAAGAGATTTTAACAGACATTAAAGCTCAGCGTTCGTACTATTTTTATTTTACAATCGGCGCGCCCGTCGCCATGAAGATAAATAAAGTTGTTAAGTTTTCCAAGAACAAAAATACTGCGCTACCATTTCGTCTCTGATTGCCTAGTTCTTCTGTAACTGAACTACGAGTGGTGTAACTCATTTGCTCTTGAGATTACGCTCAGAACAGAAGTAAGTATACAGACAACTTATCTCCCTGTACCAAACCTTAGGTTTGGTGTAGCGACCAGAAAGAGCTTCCTTAGCGATAACGTCCAACTTGCCACGAAGACAATATCGCACCAGAAGGTCTTATTATCCACGTAAAGTGCATTGTAATATATTAAGTGTGAATTATGATGTTGATAAGGACGATGATGCATTGTGTCTCAAGGTAATCAAAGTAGAAGAGTTTTCAAAAAACAAGTTTCGAAACGCCAAAAAAATTCTTAATAGCTATGTTCCTTTTTCATAAGAGTCTGTTCAGCGTTTGATCTAAGCTGTTGTCAGCCTTAACTTGTCACGTAATCAACTTTCTGATAGCAATTACGGAAGAGAAATTATGTACTTGTACAGAGACGAAAGTCACACCTTTATAAGACGGCAAGAATCTCAGTGCTTTGCGTATAAGGGATGTGGTTCCCGTGCCAGTGTCAACCCTTAGCGCACCCTCTCTTCAGTGCACCACGTGCGCAAAATAGCTCCGAGTAGGCGGGGCTCTTGAAGATATAAACAGCTGCGGCGCTCCATCATGTGATGCCTACCTACCTGCCTCCTATAGGATGTTCACGGTAAAGTGAGCACTTCTGAGGACCTAGCTACTTTTTCCTTTCAGTCATTTGTTATCCTTTAACCAACTTTTTAAATAAATATTGTCATGTAAGTAATAAACAGTGTGTATATTTCACCGCACTCTGAAGTTAACGTCTAAAGTTCAATTAAAATATATTTAATGACTATTATTCCAAACGAGAGAACTTTCAAAAGTGCTCACTTTACCGTGAATAGTCTACAGTGGGCTCTATCGTAGCCAGGTTAGGTAGAGTCATAACACCTCTTTTTGCACATGTACTGATCTCTGACTGCTATCAATAGAGTTTTACGGAGTTTGCAATACTATTACGATGCCCTACATACTTTAAACATATTGGTGAGGTATATTAATTAAGTCGCCAACAGTTAGCATGAAGTTCACTGCTACGTAATTTTACGTCGGCAGCATTCGGGGCGAAACTTAGACGAACGGAATTGGTTGAATGATACGTTACGTAGGAATTAACATTTCATTAGACTTTCAACTCGGCTGTCAACTGGCCAGTAACGAACGCTGTGTAGTACAGCGCGCATCTCCTTCTGGCAAATTCCGCCGAGTTAACTGGCTACAAAGTTGTGGGAATGGACTAGGAGAGCGTCAAGTGACTGCGGGGGAAGGGAGGGTATCTCACAATGTGGCAACACTTTTTCCCCCGCGCCGCGAGCTGTGACATTTGCGGAGAGCGCATGCACGAGCGGAGAGCGCGAGGAGAAATGTCAGCATCCCATCGGCCGACCACGGAGCCGAGGAGGGTAGCAGCTTCTCACAGGCGCTGGCCTCACGCTATCCACTGTGCTTTCTACACACAGAGAGATTACTGAGTGCAGTAGGGGGGGGGGTAGAGATGATAGCTAGTATAAAAATAGACGCCAGTGGTTTCGAGATGAGTTATTTTTGAGGGCGCTTAACGAAGTCTTCAGTGCTTAGAGCGGTCAACCTCTGTCTCATCCATGTCGACCCCGCCTCGGAGGTAGTAACGACGCACATACGAGTATTAGTATAAAAAAAAGACAAAAATATTTTATGGTTTTTTTTTAAAGATAACACAGTTAAAATTGGATCTGGTGAAAATTATATATATTAAATCAAAATACTGGTCCTCTTCTTCCTCCATGTCGTTATCATTATCGCGCACAGCCGGAGCACGTGAGATCAGCTTGTCCATGGCCTCTCTTGAGAAAGGCGTACTTTCTTTATGCTGCCTTGGCTTGTTACTACTCAAGAATGGGTCGGTTGATGACGCCTTTAATGTTAAGATTTAAAAATATTGATTTATTTACTCAATGTCTTTAGTGTAATGGTATTAAAAAAAACTGGAGAATCCGGACCGGTTTTTAATGAAATTATTTTGTGGATAGTCTTAGCTTCACATATCTATATAACAACCATTACCCGACAACCTCCGACACATATACAAAAACACTATTTAATATTTGTATTACGTTAAATCTGAGACTTTTTTAGGCATTACATTATTAGGGCAGTATTTGTTTTTATTTTTATAGTTAATTAATTAAATAATGATTAAAAATAAGGTGCATACCCTCGTCTCCCATTTCCAAGAAACCTTTGTTCCAAACAACACCAAAAACTAATAATTGTCACTGCATAAATGCGGGTAATTAAGCGAAACGCCGAGAGCTAATAAACATACAGTTCACGTAACGACACGTTCAGACTGTCAGTGACGCAAATGAGCGGATCGAGGGAACATTTGACGGCTGTTATCAGGTGTGCCAACCACTTAACTCTAAATTAATTCCACTGCAAAGGAGTTTTGATGATCTTTATGATTTCCACTTATGATCGGTTTGGTGATGCGTTCACTCGCATGTGCGACGTGTCGGTGATTTACAGGGTTGCCACCTTTTGTCAATTGGAAAATTGCCTGACATTTTCCTGATTTCCAGACAAAAATTATATTTTTCCCTAACCTTTTGACAAAATTTTCCTGTAAGGATCGATACCTTTGAATTATAACACATTTTTACAACAAAATACTTCTCTGAATTTACAAAATGACTCCCTAGATAAATTGCAAAGACAAATGCTTAAGCTGTTCATCCACAAGCACCAAAACAATTTTTTATGGTAGCTGTGAGTCATCATTGATCGTGTACTATTCCAAAATAACTCGCAGTGAGAAAGTTTGTAGTTCCTGCTTTATCTCCTCTGAAACCAGCCGGCTTCCTTCGCAAATATGCACAGATCTTTCAATTATCCCAGAGCCCAAAATTCTCCGATTTCGCACCAACGGTAACCCTAACCGAAGTAAATGTGTAATACAAACATATAAGCACACGCAGAATTACACCTATTCCTGTGATATTACTGCATGTTCATACTTTACCGAGGACGTTTTTCAATTTAACAATTTTCGCAAAAAAAAAAAAAAAAAAAAAAAAAAAAAANTAGTGAAGAGATTTGAGCGGCTCTTAACATAGAGGTCTTTAAAGTCGATGGGGGTGAAATGAAGTGAAGTGAGTATGGAACGGCGCCGGAATGCAAGGGCGGGGGAAAAGGGGAGATCCCCGAGAAAACCTGCAGACCAGGGGTATCGTCCGGCACGATTCCCACATGCGAAAATTCGGGAGCGACCCCACCGAGGATCAAACGCAGTTCGCCAAGGTGGGAGGCGAGTAGTCTGACCATTACACCACCGCGGCTCCAAAAATAGAAATAATGTTAATTTTGAAGCCTGGCGGGAAGACGTGCAAAGTCAGAATTTAACTAAGCAAGGCTTTGAAAAGCATCAATTACCGTGAAGCAAATATGTAGATATGACTGGCGAGTTGCACGATGCTCGCCAAGGACAACCATGACACGTGACCTTACACACTACTTGTGTCGAGACAGGAAACACCAGCTCTCGCATACCTGACCACGCTGACCGCTGACATCTCCAAGGCGCTTTACTCCATAGCCGTGATCACAGGATGGTCTGGCTATGCAAGGACATACCATTACGAGTGTTAAAAACACTTATGTTCTCTCTCACTGACGTTCACACATCCACACACGTCATAAATAGAGCGAGTCTCGCAATATTTTTGCCTCATTTGTTGGTTTCGTTGAACTACAGCTGTGATTCTCAAGCTTTCCTTTAAACCACGGACAAAATGTAGAATGTCAATCAACACGAACTACCTGCCTAAATACTTCAAGTACGGTATTCCAAAATGTAAGAAATTAATTAAAACCTTTAATTAAAATGCATTGACATCATAACAATTTATACGATAATATTTTATTGTAAAAAAGTTAAAGGTTATTCAATGTCGACCATACGGTTGTTTCACCATATCTTCATACACAAAAGAAAAGGGCAAATAACTGAACACGACATTCTACAGAATGGAATCAACTGCATTTCAAGATTGTGAGCTAGGCATCTGATCTAAGGAATCACTTAATGGACATATTCACATATTTCTGCGAGCCACTTGGGAAATAACAACGATCAAACAAGACGTCCGCAGACCACATTTTGAGAACACTGTACTAGAAGAAGATGAGCTCCAGTGTCCTTGAAGGAAACATCACGCATACATCTGCACTAGCCTTGACCAGTTAAATTAAGGCGTTATATCCCGTGTCCTTGGAATGGGATCACCCGTTACGAGAACACGCGCCGACAGGCCACGCCTATGCTTTACTCTTACGATCACAACGAAGTCAAATGGATTTCAAACTATCCCAACCCACTCTTCAAACCGCCAGCGTCATAGACGTGTTGTGGACTGCGAGTTGCAAAACTCGAATACGTTTGCTCCTCTTGCGAAAGTGGGAGCTGGTTCATACTGCTCCTTACTCGCGCATTGAAATATGCAAAAACCAAATCTTACTGCATTGTAAAATGCATGTGAACGGAGGCGTAAAACATGTATGCAGTTACACAGGCGTCTGCCATTTCACAATTTTTTTTGCAAAACTTGTCAGCGTAGTGCGCTTACAAACTGTACTGCTACAGAAACAGTAACTTTGCTACTGAAACAGTAACTTTGCTACAGAAACAGTAACTTTGCTACTGAAACAGTAACTTTGCTACAGAAACAGTAACTTTGCTACTGAAACAGTAACTTTGCTACAGAAACAGTAACTTTGCTACTGAAACAGTAACTTTGCTACAGAAACAGTAACTTTGCTACTGAAACAGTAACTTTGCTACAGAAACAGTAACTTTGCTACTGAAACAGTAACTTTGCTACAGAAACAGTAACTTTGCTACTGAAACAGTAACTTTGCTACAGAAACAGTAACTTTGCTACTGAAACAGTAACTTTGCTACAGAAACAGTAACTTTGCTACTGAAACAGTAACTTTGCTACAGAAACAGTAACTTTGCTACTGAAACAGTAACTTTGCTACAGAAACAGTAACTTTGCTACTGAAACAGTAACTTTGCTACAGAAACAGTAACTTTGCTACTGAAACAGTAACTTTGCTACAGAAACAGTAACTTTGCTACTGAAACAGTAACTTTGCTACAGAAACAGTAACTTTGCTACTGAAACAGTAACTTTGCTACAGAAACAGTAACTTTGCTACTGAAACAGTAACTTTGCTACAGAAACAGTAACTTTGCTACTGAAACAGTAACTTTGCTACAGAAACAGTAACTTTGCTACTGAAACAGTATACAGAAACAGTAACTTTGCTACAGAAACAGTAATTTTGTTACTGAAACAGTAACTTTGCCACTGAAATTCAGTCAAATGTTATTAACATCTTGGGCATCAAGGCAAGGTTTCTAATAAACACACAGATAGAATCTATCGCAATCTCCAATGTCAAAATTAGGAACAGAACGGAACCTTAAGAAAAATACGAACTGTCAACTGTCACTTCGGTTACATTTCACCGAAAGGGCAACTTGGTACCACTGGCCTTATTTATTTTCAAATTAAATCTCGAAGGTTCTTGCATACTACATTGTTTTTTATAATTATAAATGTTAACCTTGAAGTATACATCAAGGTCGGAGGGTTGTAAAGCCTTAATTTCAAACGAAAATGTGAGGTACAAAGTTACCCTTAGTGGCACACAGTTACTCCAAATTACTGTACTCGAAAATAAACTACAAATTCTTGATTAGTGTTTGCTTGAATGGAGTATATGCTCTGCGAAAGTCTCGTACAAAACATTCTCCTTGCCTCTTCCACAAAAAAAAAACACGGTACCATGTTGTCATTGTACAAAATTTCGAAAACC
This sequence comes from Clitarchus hookeri, assembly GCA_002778355.1. Taxonomy (NCBI): domain Eukaryota; kingdom Metazoa; phylum Arthropoda; class Insecta; order Phasmatodea; family Phasmatidae; genus Clitarchus; species Clitarchus hookeri. The sequence continues at coordinate 305,292 of NQII01001235.1, forward strand.
TTGGCCAAGATCAGAGTTTTTATGACGGATATGAATTATCTCGTTTCCTCAGCAAAAAAATGTTTACCTTGATCAACTATGTACGCAACCTGTGAATCATTGTATTTTCATAATGAAAGAAATGATACCCATAAAAAAACTGTCACAAAATTTTCATTTCAACACAGAAAATAACAATTATATTCAAGGAGGTTCTTACTTTCCAGTTAAGGTGAAAAATCAAAGTGTCATATTTACTTTCTACAAATTACCCAAGATCTTGAAATGGCAAGTCAATATACAAGTCGCAAACAATGAACAAAGGTGTTTGCTAACTTATACATCGTGACATATTGCACGTGAATAGGTATCTGCGAAACTTGCATAGCGCTCTGCTACAAACTTACAACTTATTAAACTATAGTTTTTTGGCACTTATGCGTACATTCTTTGAATGAGAATAACAGAGTAACTATTGAAGTGCTTGTTTTTGACTCCACTAGGACGACGCTGGGTGTGAGCGTATCTTATTAACATTCACAAATGTTCAAAATGTCAGCCATCAGTAGCAAGATGCGGTATCTTCAGCAGCGCTCTAGGACATAACGACAGGCAGTGGCTACTGTTTCCTTCCATAGGAGTGGATTCACAATCGCGTCTCTCATGGCAACCATGTCCGCGACTGCGTGCTCTTCTGAGTTCTCCACGGATATCTGGATGGCTACTCAACAACTCCTCTTCAGTCTATCCACCTCTCAACAAATGTTCCATTCAGGAGCGACCTAAGTCTTGATGGTAATAAGGCGATGCACCATCCTGCTGGAAAAAGCTATAGTCATCTGAGTTTGCCAACAGCTGGTACAACGTTTTCCTGGAACCTGGTATGGTAACTTCCACTTGTCACCGATCCATCAAAAGATAATGGGCCCACAAGTCCTCTTGCAGACATACCGAACCACACTGCTACCCCAGAAAAATTAACTGATTGCTCTACCACAATGCAGGGATTTTCATCGGCCCAATACACACAGATGTAGCAGTTGACAGTTCCATTCAATTGAAAGGTTCTATCTTCGGATCCAACAATAACGTCTGTAAAATATTTGTTGTCGCACATGTTCACAATCCACTCACTACCTGACTGTTTGTTACCTTCTTTAACATTTTATATTAAACCAAGAATGTTTACGCGTGTAATGCAATGGGCGTTTATGTGAAAAAATTTTTTTTGTTAAGCGTACGGTTGTTATCTACGACGGTGTTTTTTTTTAATTCCCGTAATTTCCCGGTTATCGTGATATTTGTTAATCCGGGCGGCATTCGGTCCCAAGTTAGTATGGGTAGACCAGGATCTAAAGTATACATATAGGCTGTTCACGGTAAAGTGAGCACTTTCGACGCCCTAGTTACTTTTTCCTATCAGCCATTTTTTACCCTCCCACCACTTTTAAAATAAATATTGCCATGTAAGTAATAAACATTGTGTATATCTTTCACCAGGCTCGAAAGTTAACGTCTAAGACTACGATAAAATGTATTTATTGATTATTATTCCAAATGAGAGGGCTTCAAAAAGTGTTTACTTGACCGTGAATAGCCTTTAGTTTGCGGTGAATGGAATGAAACTAGTAAGAAAATTCCGTGGCCCTAACTGAAAATAAATGATAAAGGACACACCAACATGCTCGCAGTGAAGTTGGCGGCGATGTAAAAGTAGTTCTAGGCCTTAAGGGCGCTGCCTACTGCGAGCCGGGCCGAGCTTTCAAACAAATATCACTTCCTGCCCTTCAGGCACCCCGCCACAAGCGAGCAAGTCTGAGTACATTAATAAGAGTTTGTGTTTTTGCGTAGTCTATAAGTGTTAATTTACCCACAATTTACAGGTTATGTTCACAAAAAATTTCAATTTAAATAAAAATAAGGTATTTGTTATGTTTACTCAAGTATAAAACGCTTGTGATATTACGTCGTAGCATATTTGGGAAACAACAGAACTATTCATACAGGGGATGATTTTTCGAAGCCTTGAGTAGCGAATAGACTATAGATATTGTCTTCCTAGCGATATAAGTAACGGCGGCGGAGCAGTAGAGTAGTAGTGTGGTGGGATGATACACCGGGTGAGGAAGGAGGCGGGCGACGCACAGAGCCTTTCTCCAGCTCGCTGAGCGACTTCCGGCTAGCGGAGTGAATGTGGGACGGTATGGCCCGCGTGTCCGGGAGAAAGGCACGGCACGGCACGGCGTCACGCTCTCCAGTCGCGCTCGCCGCAGGTGAGCCAACACCTGCTACGTTACATTCCCGCCACCCCGGCCGTCCTCTTGTTGATAGTTGCAGCTACCTCACCCCTACAGGTGGACATACAGTATCTCGCTGGCTGCCTGCGTACAGCCCATCTCCGTGTCCCGACACTGAACCGCTTTCCTGCCAACACGTCAGCAAAACCTGCAGCATGGTTTGCATTCTACGTTAGAACTCTGATTTGTAAACAAGCGCTTTGAGACGTACGTACACTTCATCTAACCAATTTGTATTTCAGTTTGATTGAATTCAAACTGCTAAAAGTATTTTATTCATATAATAGTTCTTGCAATTTAAACATTAAGATAAAAACAAACATTTCTATCACTGTTGACCATGTGACTTTGACAGTTGTGCATAATTTCTTTAATTTTATACGATAAAATTACGGGGGCCGCCTCTGAGAGTCGATAAGAGAAAAACTGCACGCCAATTGAGTGGCTTGCGCATAGAGGCGGCGAGGCAAGTGATACGCGTACCTAGGTCGCCCTTAGCACTCCCACGCTGCTACACCCCGGACACGCGGAATACCTCCAACCAGACGGCGCCCTTAAGGCATACTTTTCTCCTTCCGCCATATGTAACATTTACATGGTTGTGTGGAAATGTGAAACTGTTAGGAATCCAAATGTGTCACTAATAAGCCAATTCGCACTGTTATGTTTATAAAGTAGAAATACACAGCCTTGATTTGCCATATTTCAACATTCCACTCGCAATACGTCAAGTCTTGGAACTATCTTTATTAATGCGCTGGCAACATAACTGGACGTCCGCATGGCAACGTGTGCGGTAGCATGGGATGCAGTTAAAGAATGGGCTTTGATTTTTTCCTAAGGTTTATTTCAAAATTGCTTTCTTTACCATGAACTGGATATAGGCCTATACTACCCGCCCAGCGGGGCCAAACTCAACAGTTTCTACAATGTTATAATAAACTCCGCTATGGTAAATAAGACAGTGCATATAACACAATTTACTGCCTACAATGATAAAGGGAGGTACATTTCCTTAGAAAATAATTATTTTCAAATTAGTATTTACTAGCGATAGAGCGAATTGAAATCTCACATCTGTGGCAATTCGGTGGGTCATATATTCCCCATTGATTAATAAAAAAATATAACGAGGTTGGAAGGCAAACAACCACACCATTTCAAAACTTTTTAACCGTGTTTTTTCTCAAGAATGGTTTGCCTGAGTTTACACCACTGAAACTTTTTCTAATTTCAATATGACAATTCATTTACTTCATAAACAATTCGAGATCAGATTAGGATTTTAAAATCGTGTACGATAACAACTGGCACCCCCAATTTCTTAAAGGCGCTTTGACATTAACCATCCAAATGTTCACAGATTTCAAGACTCTTTAACAGAAGTTCATTCGACGTTTTTCTATACGGCGAACTAGTCTCACCATGCCACTAAAAATAACATCTGCAGTTAGCGTTGTCGACAGTACAACGAAGTATTTTCAATGTAAATGTAAAAAATACATTTACCTGGAACCGTAATTTATAATTAGCTTAGCTGTCGGCAACCCCTCCGCTGACGTTGTACTTTATTATTAAATAAACAAAAAAAATTACTAAGCTAGGTTCATCAGTTATTAAATTAATTCCCTTCCCCAAGCAAGATTCTCAACAAATTCTCTCAAAAAAGAATGTTTAAAAAAAGTAATAGTCATATAAAGATATGGGAACTATAACACGATAGCTACTGCAATTTATTAACAAAATTTATAATAGAGCTGCTTTTCAGAATTTTTGCATGGCATGCCATGATATAAATAACCCGTAAGAGGCCCATACCGAGCAGACATAATTATAGATTACAGTGAGTCAACGTGAAACTATGATGATATTCTGAAAATAAAGGCAACCATTTTATCCTCAATAACAGAACACTAAAATCAAAGTCACACGGGGAATAGTACTTCTGCAAATTAAATAGTTAGATTTATGCTTTTATACTTTAAATTAATTTTGTAGCTAAGCCTATACGTACATGACGAATGATTATACAATGACTTCTATCAACAAGTATTGCTGGACGGGTAATTTATATTTCTATATTTCAGACTTGACAANTAAGCCTATACGTACATGACGAATGATTATACAATGACTTCTATCAACAAGTATTGCTGGACGGGTAATTTATATTCTGGTAATAAGCTTGGTGGAGGGGGAAGAGGATATTTTCAGACTTGACAAAAAAATCAATGTGTAGTTTTTGAGAACACGAAAGTCACTAGACCTGAAAAGGGCTGTGTTCCTTTTCATGATTCATACCATTTTGAGGACTAGTGACTTTGGTGATCTGGTGGGGAGACTGTACAAGAGACGAGGGACTTGTCACTCGCGATAATACAAACTGAAAACTCCACGGAGTATCTTCGCAAAACGTGTTCTAAGCGTGTTTTCTTCCTTGTAATTTTCAATCACAGAAAATTAAAAGTTTGACAAACTTAAGATCACATCTAACAAATCATAATCACGTGTAAGTTGTTTGAAGTACTTTTACTTGCTAAATAGACAGAAGAGATGTAGTGCAATATTCTATCCGCGTGAGAATAGTCTGCCTCTCGCTTTTTCCTTCTTTCTTCCTCACACACACAGACCAGGCGGCTCATTTAAGTTGATCGCCTGAGCAGGCCGCCGAACAGTGTGCAGAGCTCCAGAAGAAAACGTTTTATTAAAAAACCGTCCAACGTGCCTGAGTGAGGTCTGCTTGCGAATGGCATTTAAGAAACGTTACGCGTCTGTATACTTTTTTCAGTTCCTCCATTTCTCTCTAAAGCATGTTTTTGTGATAGTGAAAATGGCTCCAACGGGTGTTTTCACGGTCATTTGTAGGCATAAACATTCCGGTACAAAAAATTAAAAATGGAATAGGGACGGGCATCAAACCTTCATTTTTATTATTATGTTATAAAATGGCAGTGTCTCCGCTGAAAGTCTCATAGAGGCGCGCTATCGATGGCAAGACTGCACGCCAGTTCAGTGCTTTGCGCGTAGATGCGATGAGAGAGTTGATGCGCATGTCTCGGTCGCCCCTAGCGCTCCCAAGCTTTTATTTTAAACCCCTGACGTGCAAAATTCCTTCAACCAGGCGGCCACCTTAAGGTAGTAACTTAAACTAACTTCTATTCAACCCATTTTTGCTTATATTTTCAAACAAACTATGGAAGAATTTTGGTGTAAATTCAATCTGCCATTTTAGATTTTTGAGATCCTTAGAGCGAAACAAAATGATACTTATACAGCAGTCATAGAAAGTATTCCTATAACACCTTTTTGGCTGATAATCTTTTATATAAATAAGCGTGAATACATCTCCACAAATTAATTATTACATGGTTAAACATACCTATCAACGACAAAAAGGAAATTACATATGCAAATACCAAATATACAGAATAATAAAAGTTCAAATATAACCGCTGAAAAAGTATTCACACAGTCATGGTACATAAACAAATGGTACCCATTTTATATTAATCGGGTCTAAAGTTAAAGTAATAATTAGATTAGAGTAATAAAGACTTGCATATCATACTTACTAGCGAGCTGTACACATAGAGTACCTCAGTACTGGCTGCAACGGGGCATCGGAAACGTGAATTGTATGAAACTGTCGAAGAGCGCAGAAAACAGTTTATCGAAATATAGCTGCCACTGTAAATAATAGTTTCTCTACAGTTCAATACCATATTGTGTGCAAGTACAGGAAGTACATAAAACAGTAAGAGATCAGGACGTCCTTAGATCTTATCAGCAAGAGATGAACGAAATATAATCAAGTGAGGAGAAATCCTCTCGGATTAGTGCTAGAACCATCGCCAATTACTTCCGGACACATAGACGGAAACACGTCTGTACACAAACATTCGTAATAGAATCCACAATGCTGGCTACAAGGCGCGGACTCCCAAGACAGAAGCCCTTCATCAGTTTGATAAATAGGAAGAAAAGATTTAATTTTGCCATGGAATACGTTAGTAAGGAAATTATACCTTGAAAAGGGTTATATTTACTGACGAGAGCAAGTTTCACCTAATCAGGTCTGATGGACCAAAACTAGTTAGGAAAAAACCCAACAGTGAATTGCATCCTAATAAAACCCCAACTGTTGAGCATGGTTGAGGAAATGTAATGGTTTGGGGGAGTGCGAGTTATTCTGGTGCAGAAAAAGAAAGTGTTTAGAAATTGAGGCTTGAAAACAATTTAATTTTCCAACAAGACAACTATCCGAAGAACATGGCTTGGAAAACAAGAGAATAACTACTATAGAACGTCATGGAATCACTGAATAGATACGTTTAATCAAATAATTAATTTGTGAAGATGTATTTCACTTGTATTGATATAAACAAAGATTATCAAGAAAAAGATGCCGTATGAATACTTTTAGTGACAGCTGTATTTCATCTTAAAAACTGGTAGGCCAATTCAACACTGTATTTTCGGCGTTTCCTTCTGAATAACGAAGTTGACGAGGATCTGGGGAAGGTTCACACTGGTGCACTAAGTGGCAGTGGCCATAATCACGAACAATTTGCACGAGAAGGTGATATGGCAAGCTCTGTGCACAGCGAGCTTCAGAGTCCAACATCTGTCAGTGTCACTTATCTGACTTGTGTGTGGACTTTGGCTACTAATCTCGTCAGAGAATGGCTCATGCCAATGCCATGTGGCGGCAAGCACGTCGTTCGCTGGTCGCGATCCTCCAAACGAGTACACAGTCGGCGTGAGTACAGTACGACTCCAAGTTGCTTCAAGCACTTCAAACCTTACGTTAATGTGGGCCAAGAAGGTTCATGGAGCTTTACTGGGGAAAACTAGCCACCAGGATTGGGG
>NQII01001235.1:312464-325149 GCA_002778355.1 Clitarchus hookeri
GGGCTAGCACAGTGCCCGAATGCTAAGCAAGCAAACTATGAAACCTCAATCAAAGACTTTCTTGGGAGGTAGATGGTTCAAAGTTTCCCAAAAATGGATGTATGCTAATCGTCAATTTAATATAAATGCTCACTAACATTTGTAAATAATCCTCAATGTCATGTAGGACGTGTACTGTTAACAAAGGAGTAGAGTTGCATTTATCATATGAAACCTCTTGCTTAACGACATCCTAACTCAACGCCTATTTCTTACGACACATCTGCTCCCTCCCAAAAAAAAAATAAGCTGCCGTGCACGCCCTTGCTAAGCATGTTGCAGCAAACAAAGCAGGGTGTGCATGTAATAAATTTATTATATTTTTTTACTTATCAACTTACTACCCTAGTTGATTGTTTCCTACGACGTATTTAAATAAGAATTTGGTCTGATGTTTCCAATACGCGAGGCAAAGTAGACTTTCTGCATCAGCTATTATTAGAACTGTCCTCACTCCTCTTAAGAGCATTCTTAAAATAACTAGTCTACGTGTCTTCCTCGTCATGCCGTGTTATCCTCCACTCTATTTTCATGCACATTTTTGTGGCTGTTTGCTGAATATTAAAAAACCAGTCTACGAAACATTCGACACTGTTATTCTGAAGCCTGATTTCACTGCCGGTAACTCGACACGCACACACGCGAATGTTTAGTCTACAAAAAAAAGGTGTGGTTACAGCAGCACTTTCATTGTCTTTTGTTGCTGATCTTCTGCTGCAAGTGCAAAAACTAGGGCCCGCACGGGCTAAAGATGGAATCTGCGCACCACAAGGCCTGATGTCGCAAAACTGCAAAACCATCAGACGCTGCCCAACGCCTGCAACACTGTTATTGAACAATTGTAAACACGGCGTACTGGCATTCTGCTGTAACCGTGACTTCGTGCAAATAGCATCTTGAAGCGATGACGTAAACGTAACCAACTACAAAAATAAACGCGGAAATCAACAGCATGATGCAAACGTATTAACCGATATCAGCGAACATCCACTATTTCCTTATGTGTAATTTCTTTACTGCGTGTGTGTTTGGGCGATATGCTGGCCGTTTACGAACACAATGGAAGAGGAAACGGCAACGGAACAACCATATCAGAAACATCCTGCCCACAGTCTTGGGAGCCCATCGCCGTTGGGTTGCCTGGAATCACGACTATTAGGCTAACGAGTGATTCGTCATATTATAAACAAATCACAGCGGAGATGAGCGGGAAATGGAATGGAATACCTCTGATGTAAACTTTCACAGACTGACACCTATTTCGAAAAGCAATTTTAAGCTTACGGAACTCATCCACTAATCCTACCATTTCCGGAGGTTCCTTCATGCGTTCAAAAACTGATACATTGATTCTTTGCTGAGCTTGCGGTGCATGTAAAAATGCGTATCAGTTGGGCGACTCTAATTCATGTCTTACTAGGCACAAGCTTAATAATAATGACTATAATAATAAGCGACTGGTATCGGCTGTTATGAGTTGGCAATACGGACGACACATTCGTTTGCCCTCTGAAAGGGTATGCAAGCTATTACGTGTGCACGAGTAGCTAAAGCATCCTGTATGAGACAACAGATACATGCATACCGACTCGCCTTTATATTCACATTACGGTTAAGTTCAAGTTGTTTACGTTACTTTAAAAAACTGACTTGGAACATGTTTTGATACTGAACCACGCAACTTCTTGATATGTATGGTTTAACATCACTGCATAACTCTTTAATAATAGTTAACTGCAATCTGCTGCCTACAAATGCGTCAGAACACGGGCGCTAGAAAAGGTGCTAAAGGCCCTCAAGCACTTCCGCCGAAAATTTATTTGCACACATAAATAGGCCTATATTATGTTAACCCAATATACAGTGATTTGTGATCGATTTCGAACTGACAGGCCGACATCGCAGAACTATAAAAATCAAACTGCAAAAGTCACAAAAACAATTTTGCGAGTGAAATCGAGAAGACAAGAAAAAACTACTAATTACAGTAATATTAGTGTAAAGAATGCGAATTTTTTATACAATTGTGCCTCCCGACCGCTATGTTTCCTACGAAGACTAAATAGATTGTAATGACTCGACATTACGGTTGCAGAAAGAAAATAACGAAATGATTTAAACTGCCTACAGTGCAAGGTATCAAAGACAGCAATGATCATGAACAACGTGTTTTTACCTTTACACAACCTCGAAAATGGATATGAACTAAATTAAAAGTCCCATTTTCAATAGTTCCGTTTTTGCACCAACGCGATTATAAACTTCTCGAAATGGACGGTTCACGATAGAAATAAACCTTTCAAATAATCCCTTGCTGAGGAATATTGTGGTAGTAAAACTTTGGCAGGGCTTCAGAAAGCCGGAAGTAACAGTGAAATAGTTAAACTGCATCGCTAGGATATCTACTGTGTCTTGTCTCACACGTACTGCGGTATAGAGCTATCCTGTGCTGTCTTCTATAGTACGGTAATTGGTTTACTTTAAGAGGCCTAACGTAATTCATAGTAATTAAACAATGTTTTCGTTTATTTAATTAGAATCTCTCTAACCAATCGCATGTTAAAAATAAAAATATTGCAAAGGATTTTGTAATAGGGAACAAAGTAAAGAATGCTTATAACAAAACAGGTAACACGCAGGCTTATATGTGTGTCAATGACAACAGCTGTTTAGTTGATTTCGTATTCATTTTAAGATTATAGGTAAGCAGCCATTATCAATTTCCTAGTAATTCGGTATTCTACCATGTTACATATTGTTTGGTGGTTTGCGACTGGTTACAGAGACTAAATATGAGCTAGACCGAGTGTCGTCAAATACTACTGCAAAATTCAACCATGTTACATATTGTTTGGTGGTTTGCGACTGGTTACAGAGACTAAATATGAGGTAGACCGAGTCGTCAAATACTACTGCAAAATTCAACCATGTTACATATTCTTTGGTGGTTTGCGACTGGTTACAGAGACTAAATATGAGGTAGACCGAGTCGTCAAATACTACTGCAAAATTCAACCATGTTACATATTCTTTGGTGGTTTGCGACTGGTTACAGAGACTAAATATGAGGTAGACCGAGTCGTCAAATACTACTGCAAAATTCAACCATGTTACATATTCTTTGGTGGTTTGCGACTGGTTACAGAGACTAAATATGAGGTAGACCGAGTCGTCAAATACTACTGCAAAATTCAACCATGTTACATATTCTTTGGTGGTTTGCGACTGGTTACAGAGACTAAATATGAGGTAGACCGAGTCGTCAAATACTACTGCAAAATTCAACCATGTTACATATTCTTTGGTGGTTTGCGACTGGTTACAGAGACTAAATATGAGGTAGACCGAGTCGTCAAATACTACTGCAAAATTCAACCATGTTACATATTCTTTGGTGGTTTGCGACTGGTTACAGAGACTAAATATGAGGTAGACCGAGTCGTCAAATACTACTGCAAAATTCAACCATGTTACATATTCTTTGGTGGTTTGCGACTGGTTACAGAGACTAAATATGAGGTAGACCGAGTCGTCAAATACTACTGCAAAATTCAACCATGTTACATATTCTTTGGTGGTTTGCGACTGGTTACAGAGACTAAATATGAGGTAGACCGAGTCGTCAAATACTACTGCAAAATTCAACCATGTTACATATTCTTTGGTGGTTTGCGACTGGTTACAGAGACTAAATATGAGGTAGACCGAGTCGTCAAATACTACTGCAAAATTCAAATGGTGAATAGTGATGAACGTGTTTGTTTATATCTTTATTTTCGAAAGACAAACACTCTTATATAAATAAAACACGTTTACCAATTCTAAATGTCTGATTGCATTAAANTCTTTATTTTCGAAAGACAAACACTCTTATATAAATAAAACACGTTTACCAATTCTAAATGTCTGATTGCATTAAAAATTGATAAGTGTACAAATAACAGAAAGCACTTGTTTACATAACTAGTGTTCTAACCTCAAATCCTATCTCCACGTCATTTATGATAGCCGTGTTGGCAGAAAGGCAGTCCAATGTTGGGACACGGAGTGGCTACTGCGCACCTAGGGCGCGCACTCATCCCATCATCCATCTACGCAAAGTATATGGTCAAATAGCTTTCCTTACTCCACTGCGACTTCCACGCTTGTTACGACCTACGAATTCATTGTATACCTACCAGTCTTCACTTGTCAATTCATCAGTACCAGTTAATCTGACCCGTAGACTGAATATGTGGTAGAGTTCGCATGCCAGCTGGGCAGCAGCCAGTCATGTATTTTAACGTTAACAGGATGCTTTGCCAATGGAAATGCCAAAACTACGTGGTTTGGACCAAGGTAAGCATGTGTGCTTTGGAATGTTTTTACACGTCTGACGAAGCAGCAAGGATGTTGTAATCAACTTAAGCACAATAATATAACGAAAACAAACCAGCCATTCACTCATTACACGATGACACTCTTACACTATACTGGCAACTACAGGCAAATCTTGTTGAGTCAGTGTTGCCGACATGAGGAAAAGTCTAGGGTTCGTTCCACGGCAGGGTCGTATCGGGGATCTCCCCCCACCCCCTCTCCAATATATATAATTTGCCAAGTTAAGCTGACACGAAATACATTTTATCCAAACTAGATAGTTGAATACAGTATATGTATGGCTGAAACGTATTTTGTGGAAACATTATTTTAACACTGTCATTTCGGAAGGAGNTAGTTGAATACAGTATATGTATGGCTGAAACGTATTTTGTGGAAACATTATTTTAACACTGTCATTTCGGAAGGAGGAGAGAGGGAGGGAAGTACACTACTCCTGGATTCATCCTGTTCCACAGCAACTTTAACTTATCCGAATGACAGGNAGTTGAATACAGTATATGTATGGCTGAAACGTATTTTGTGGAAACATTATTTTAACACTGTCATTTCGGAAGGAGAGAGGGAGGGAAGTACACTACTCCTGGATTCATCCTGTTCCACAGCAACTTTAACTTATCCGAATGACAGGNAGGAGAGAGGGAGGGAAGTACACTACTCCTGGATTCATCCTGTTCCACAGCAACTTTAACTTATCCGAATGACAGGAAGATATGCAATGAATGAGAAAAGTATAAGGAGCGTTCAGTTATCAGCGAGCTGCCGACGGTTCGTGTACCTTCATGAACGTGGGCCTGTCGCCCGCACCTGTGTCAGGTAGCAGGGANATCAGCGAGCTGCCGACGGTTCGTGTACCTTCATGAACGTGGGCCTGTCGCCCGCACCTGTGTCAGGTAGCAGGGGAGGGGAGGAGAGAGAAAAACAAATTAAGCACGAAGTTCCACAATCACGCTAAAGCAAACTTTCCATCGGGGGTCGGCGTCGCCGCTCACTTCCGCATTCCGCAGACTGTTCTCGCAGCACGGCACAGCATCTACGTGAATGTGGGAGAGTTAGGACGTACCTCCACATGTGGGTGCAAGAGATATATAGTCTATTCGCGGTTTCTCCACACTTTTTTTTATTAAACTTTTGAAAAATCCGCTATGTATAACGTATGTGGTAGTTTCCTATGTCACATATCAAAAGCATTTAATACTTCTGTTAACACAAAAGTATCTTATTTTTGGTTGAATTGAACTTCCAATTATATTTTAGCTACTAATTATAATAATTTATTATTAATTGATATGAATAAAAACGGGGCGAAAACAGGTGTGTTGCTAATGCCTAGTAAGAAATAGTTCGCATGCAAAGTAGTGTTACGTTAAGTGCGCACGAAAGCGGTGCGTTGTCCCGTTGGTGTAATAGCCTGAAAGTAGAACTTTAGCAGGGCTTCAGAGAAGTTGGAAGTAACCGAGAGTGGACTATACCTATAACAGACACGAAGCCTTAGCGTCAACACGACATCAGGGCTGCTATAGAATACAAACACTTTCCAGGCGAAAATGAAGAAATTTCCAACCTTTTTAAAGCATTTATTAAAAAAAGAAAAGAAATCGAAAAGAACNATCAGCGAGCTGCCGACGGTTCGTGTACCTTCATGAACGTGGGCCTGTCGCCCGCACCTGTGTCAGGTAGCAGGGAAGGGGAGGAGAGAGAAAAACAAATTAAGCACGAAGTTCCACAATCACGCTAAAGCAAACTTTCCATCGGGGGTCGGCGTCGCCGCTCACTTCCGCATTCCGCAGACTGTTCCCGCAGCACGACACAGCATCTACGTGAATGTGGGAGAGTTAGGACGTACCTCCACATGTGGGTGCAAGAGATATATAGTCTATTCGCGGTTTCTCCACACTTTTTTTATTAAACTTTAGAAAAATCCGCTATGTATAACGTATGTGGTTGTTTGCTAAATATGTCACATATCACAAGCATTTAATACTTCTGTTAACACAAAAGTATCTTATTTTTGGTTGAATTGAACTTCCAATTATATTTTAGCTACTAATTATAATAATTTATTATTAATTGATATGAATAAAAACGGGGCGAAAACAGGTGTGTTGCTAATGCCTAGTAAGAAATAGTTCGCATGCAAAGTAGTGTTACGTTAAGTGCGCACGAAAGCGGTGCGTTGTCCCGTTGGTGTAATAGCCTGAAAGTAGAACTTTCTAGCAGGGCTTCAGAGAAGTTGGAAGTAACCGAGAGTGGACTATACCTATAACAGACACGAAGCCTTAGCGTCAACACGACATCAGGGCTGCTATAGAATACAAACACTTTATTTACCTGGCCTTTCCAGGCGAAAATGAAGAAATTTCCAACCTTTTTAAAGCATTTATTAAAAAAAGAAAAGAAATCGAAAAGAACNCTTTCCAGGCGAAAATGAAGAAATTTCCAACCTTTTTAAAGCATTTATTAAAAAAAGAAAAGAAATCGAAAAGAACACTGCGTTAAAAGATGTGAATAAAATTGAACACGCAAATTGTACAATTCTTTGCTTGCGAAACTATTTCTCATCACAGACCACAGCAAAAATATTTTTTGGGGTATGCAATGGTTTTTNACAATTCTTTGCTTGCGAAACTATTTCTCATCACAGACCACAGCAAAAATATTTTTTGGGGTATGCAATGGTTTTTAAACGAAGTTATTGGGCTGCTAATAAGAATGATTTGGCTGTAGAGGAAAATTTGGTGCCTTAAAATTATTGATTGCNAAACGAAGTTATTGGGCTGCTAATAAGAATGATTTGGCTGTAGAGGAAAATTTGGTGCCTTAAAATTATTGATTGCGGGTTTTAGTTTCCAGGATAAGTCGTCGGCTTCCCTGACCGTTCTCAAATTCGTTGACTTTTCCAGGTTTTTCAAGGTTTTCCAGACCCGTAGCAAAAGTGGTTTTGCTTAGCTCTATCAAATATCAGACTTGGTAAGGAGTGCTTAACATTGGTATAAAAAAAACTAAGGAAAATTGGAAAAATAAGTTAGAAAACATTCAAGAGAAATTACATTAAAAAAACCCGGAACACGCTTGTTTGCACTATTTACCACTCTGAGCTTGACTATGGTAGGGTAGTAATAAATACTGTTTTTGTATGCATTGCTAGAAACATATTTTATTCTTGGGTCTCTTAAAATGCAGACGTACATTCGATGATCAGGACCCCATTTGTAAAATTCCATTTTGGCAGGCTTCATAAGAAAAAAATCTGTTTTATAAAATTTTCTCCTGCAGATGATGCAATCAACTGTTGTTTGAATATAAAGTTGGGGAAGTGCGAACATCTTAGGAAATCCAGAATGTTACGCTTTGGGTACGCACCAGCTCCGCCTTCACAACAACTGGGCAACTATCATGCCCAAGCCATAGTTATAATACAAGGAAACAAAGAAATTTCAAATAGCAAAAAAATATTTTCGTCAAAAGTAGAACGCCAACCTACCAGTCCTGGTGGGGCAATCGAGACGTCCGATAGGCTACAACGTAACAAACAACTTTATCTGTTTGATGTAGTTTGGAATGTGTGTCTTCCACCGCTTGAAGAATGCCAAGCATGCGATGCCTGGACCACGAGATGTGCATTGAAACCAACAGAGACGTGTTCTCGCGCAACAATAACTCTTTTGTTACGTATTCTCTCCACTCAAATTACCATTTCAGTGCATACGCGATAAACAACACCCGTACCGATATTGCTTTAATAATGCACGTAAAATGCAGGGGCACTACAAACAACTACGTGGTTAAATACAAATTTAATTCACTTCTCATATATGAAAATATCTAAAAGTGAACCGCAATGTTTTACCATGTGATCAAAAAAGGCGTGACTGACATTCTAACAGACTTTATTGNGTGAACCGCAATGTTTTACCATGTGATCAAAAAAGGCGTGACTGACATTCTAACAGACTTTATTGTAAAACTATGTGGATAAATAACAGAGTGAATAACAAATAAGTAATAATTTTACCTGCACCACGTTAAAAAAAAACTACTAAAGAATTGTCACGCCACATTAAATTACAGTTCTTATCGCGCAACGCCACATTTCCTGCACGAAAACCTACTATGCTGTAGCAACAGGTGAATTTAGTAAGCAATAAAAAGAAACTAGATCCTAGCCCATTCAGTAATAACGGGCCCGCATCCCCTCCAGGGGAAGCTAATAACGTGTACGTAACGGCATCTCAAGGGTCATCTGCACGTCTCCAAGGTTGGCAACGCACCTCTCGTGCCAGTCTGCCACAAGCAAGCTGATAATAGATAAACGGGCAATTACCGTTCTCGCCGACAGCTCCAAAACCTTCGCGATAAGCCACTCACAACGGACCACTCACACACCATTCAAGAAGCCACTTGACAGCACCACTAATCGTTCACCGCCTCAAAAAAAAAACCGATAGGCCAGCGCTACTCCCGTTGCGCACGCTCAGAACATTCTAGTCCGACTGGCAGGCAGCGCTGGCGCGAGCTACGTGCCGCTGGCCGCGGCCTGGCCGAGCGGCGGAAATGCCCGAGCGGAGCCGAGTGCGCGCGAAGCCAGGCGGGCCGGGGGAAGGTCACTCACACGGTGTCAATGAACGCAGGCAGGCAGGCCGCGGTTCGCGACTGCTGCTTGCCTGACTGAGCCTCACAAATGTCGAGCGAACGCCTATAAACCACAGATGGCCGCGATTACTCGCCTCATCTAGGGTATTACACATTACCCGTCAGGAAAAAAACATGCGTGGGAACAAAAGCGGGGAGAATCGAGAGAAACCTTTGCCCTTATGTCAAACACGTGATTGGTTTATGGGTAATAAATCCAAGAGCCGTATGTCCCCTCCGGTGTTTCAAGAAAAATCCAGAAACTTTTGTTGAAATCTGTGGCTGTGACACAGGGTCGTAGAAAGCAGTAGAATTTTCCAGTGGGTGGTTCACCTCCTCGGATGCCATGGCGGACCGAGCTTTCATTTCAGATCTATTAACATTTATTTGTTGCGACACATCATATCATTCTATTGCTTTCCAGATATTGTTCAAGTTAAACCGCTGGTACTTTTACTACACCTACGGTCAACCTTAGAAAATGATTGGAAAATAATGATTTATTGCCACTGATTCTGAACGATACTCTTAAAGGCAACAGACTTAAATGTTATATGCCAAATTTATTTCGAAAATGTTGTCAAAGTTTTTTTTTATTAAAGTTATTTTGCCACTTTAAAACTTAAATGTATGTATATACACATGCATATATGCGTACACATAGACAGAGGGAACCTAATCAAATATTACATATTTATTACGAAATCATATTTAGGGGATATAACTGTTAATTTAGAGTAATAATCTGTGCGTCGTGTAGTTATCACCTATTCCCGTCATCTTGTTGACATTCAGGTAGAGTGTCATTCAACTTTCCATAGTAATGCACATCTCATAGCCAGCACTGTCCCGTGATGCTCGCTTCATTCCGAATGCATACCTGAAAATATGTATGTTCATTACTGTACCTAGTACACGTAAAAATGTACTCTGAAGTCAACTGCTATTTTAATAAATGGTGCTAAATTATACAGTTAACGAGGTATTTCGNGGGGGGGGGGTTCCACCCATGACGCTACCTGACGGCAGCCCCACAACGTGCCTCTCACGACCCGAAAACGAGTTAGGTCAGCGGCTCCGAAGCAACGGGAAAACACAGTCCACTCGTACAATCCTACAAGCTTCTCCTACTTTACGAAACTACATTCTTACTTAATAAGTTTTAAACATTATGAAATAATTATCATCATACAACAACGTTGTACAAATTCCCTTTTCATCTCGCTTTTTCTACATACATTTTGCTATTTGTTTTAAACATCCCCACTTAATTTAAATATTTTATTTGGCATGTGTGTGAACGTACAAATTGTGCGTCGTCAAAGTAAACACCTTTTATGTATTCAATTACAGCAAAGTCGCGGTAGGTAGGTACTGAAATGACTTCCTGCAAGAATTTAGCTAGGAACACGAAATGCCTGCAGATATTGGAGTTTTCATCTCGTATCGCTCATTCTCGACAATCGACACACTTCCTGTAGTCATCAAATGAGAGATTTATCATTGTTCTCGCAAATGAGCTATGTATACAAACATTATCCTGCATGCTGCCTAAAATTAACCATGCATCATAGTAAGTAATCAAACTAGCGTCGAAGAAGCTACGGACCCCCCACTCCCGTAAAACAAGTTCAAGTAAATAAAATAATTTCAACTAATACTACAAAAGTGACATAGGGCAGTATGTTAATGTATTTCTTTAATAACTGACGATTTAGGTTGATTTTTCTGAGCATTTTAAATTGAAGTAAAGAAATTTAAGACAATTGTTGAGGCATTTTGTTCTGAATCTACTACAAAGCATAACGGTAAGTGTGAAAGCTAAAACTCCTATCCCATTCACAAACTATATGCCCCCCCCCCCTGACTACGCCACCGAACGTATGCAAGTACTCCCGAAAGAGTTTGGCAGAGAAAACTTAGTTTACCTTTGCTCGAGCCACACACGTGCATTATACTTGCATCTTGGATTTACATATTTTCCTCCGTAACTTAATTTTCGAACTCAACAATCAACTACCAAGCTAGTCAAGTAATAGGGAAAATCGTAACAGTTATTTCTAAATAAAACTTATTTTTCTTAAATAAATCGTTTCACATTTGTAACGGTAATCATATATTGCCTAATTATTTAATCATTTCAATTCCACGTGGGGAAATACAGGTGTAATTGAAACCGCACAAATAAAAAAAAAATTTGTAAGTAGTCCTCTGCGTCATGACTAGCTGGTTTTTAATGTCCGATCATAAATTTCCATTTCGAAGATTTGTAATAAAACTCGAAGATGGAATGGATAGCACCCCTTCACTTGAACTGTGTTCCACTGTTTGAAATACACATTAAACTACGAAACTATAGCCGTGTGTCCAATGTGCTGATCTACGAAAAGAAAACATCTCTCACACGAAGCCTATCCAGTGCTTTCAAGGCGACACAACACGCATATCAGAAACATAATCTCAGAGCACTCCGACATAGGTAACGTCTATTTTAAGGCACTGTATCTCAAAATATACGCGTCAGATTAACGAAAAAAATACCTGGTGGCCTGCATTGAACCTCCCTGCAGACTTTCCACCAATAAAATGGTAGAGTCGCCGCAAAAGTCCCATATGTATGGTCTGTCGCATATAAGTTGGCGAGATTTTGACGGTCAGTGAGTGGCCACTTAACGTATACGAAACAAACAACGTGCCATTTACAAAACCATGTATAAGCTGATGCATGAACGAACAAAAATTAATATTACGTTGGCTATTCTGAGTACAGTGCCGACGCACATCAGACAAACAGAAAATACGGGATAAGAAAGAGTTCGTAGATTAATTAATACGTTTTATTTTACATGGTCATAAAACAGCGGTTTTTAGTGTTACAAACTAAACTTCGTGCTAAAGTAATAATGTATAGGTGTTGAAAATGAAATGCACATTAAAACGATAATGGCAAAGTTCCGTGGTTGTACAAACGTTTTCTTATGACAAGCTGTAATAAGTGATACGATCACATTTGTTTAAAATAAAAACATGAATATGGTATACGCTGTCCCTCTCGCCCTACGATTAACACTGAGGCTTCAACAGAATGGCTGTCCTGTTCACTTTTCACGCAGAGCTCGGCTAGTTGCTGACATGTTATTCCCCAGACGGTGATTTGGAAGAATGGGTCCTGTAGCTTGGCCACCACGTTCTCCAGACTTATCCCCAAATGACTTCTTTTTGTGGGGGAGAATTAAAAACATCGTCTACTGCGTGCGTCCAACAACGAGGGAAGACATGAAAGACAGAATCAGAGCAGCTTGTGGATCTCTCAGCTGTGCTGAGGTCCGCCGAGCAACCGCGAACGTAAGAAGGAGAGCTGATTCGTGTCTGATACAGAATGGTCGACGTTTCAAACACTTGTGAAGAGTATTGTGTGCGAATGAGTGCTCCCAGTTCCCATTTCACCGTGGTTCTCTAACACCATACCGGTATTTACAGTACACCCGACGTACTTTTTATTGTAAGTAAACTATGTATGCACGCCAAGAAAATAACATGTTTCGTTGATTTCCTTTTGATTTTAGTAAGAATAACAATATTTTCTGTTCCGTTTCACTGTGCGTAAACTAAACAAAACCAACCCCCCCCCCCC